>CP092881.1:30532934-30982819 GCA_030710605.1 Cordylochernes scorpioides | reverse complement strand
ATTGGAGAGAATTTGTTTTTATTCAGAAACGGGAGAAGTGTTTGCTTTCCAAATCAAATAAACATCTAAAAGCAAATATCTCCCACACTCGAATGTCAATACAATCTTGGCAAACATCCTTTTAAAAGATTTTCGGTTAATTTCCTTTTAAAAGATTTTATAGACATTTAAATAGCCTAAAAACTCATTTGAACAAATACTTTGAAAAAAAACTTATGTAAAGTGAGTATTTTTATTTTATGCAGTTATATATATCACACATATATATATGAGGAGTTCTACTCAAAGCGTTTCTCTATTTTTTTTTCCTTTAGAACATATAATTATCATATATATAAATATATAATAATATTTTATTCAATCCAATATATGCCATTTTATTATCTAAAGATATAAATATGGATTGCTTCATTTTCGGAAACACACAGAACAAAATATATATATTATAGAAGGCACAAGCCATCAAGAGAGAGAAATTTTCTCTGGAGGAAATATATCTATGAATATAAAGGTCGCCTCTTTTCCCTTAAAATAGATACCAAATCTAAGCGTCATCTTTAAGTACTTGTGAATATTTCATTTAATACTTAGTGATCTCACGAGATAAAGCCCGCTCTGGACTACCGATGGTCATTAGCCCAAACCCATGGTCTTTAGGTGGGCGTTATTCAGTTCTTAAAAGCTGGTGTTGTGGCTTTGTCATCGAACTGAGTCCGCTTGTTCACTGAGAATTTGTGGCGCTTACTTTCAGCATCTATTTTGGAGAGACGATCTTTATAATGTATGTTATATAAAAATATTATTTTATTTTAAATAATAATTTCATAGATTCAAATACTCTGCTAAATCGACCGCCAGAGGTCACTCTTTCCCTATAAAAACTAATTGTTGTTTTATCCCAATGGCCGGCTCAAAACTTTTGTACATTATGTAAATAATCTTTTGTTTTCCTTATTCTACTCGTCTTAAGCCAGGCAGTACTTTTATCAAACCATGTTTTTCCATATTTATATTCCATAAGATCAATTAAATCTATTTTGATAACTAATTTTATTTATCATTGCAACGACTGCTCAACAAATATCTCTATTCTCAAAATAATCAGCATCAAGTATTAATTCTATATAACTAATTAACAAAAATCAAACAGAATGACATCCACGGCGCCAATTTATAATTGTAAGGAATAGTATTTGAATAAAAGCATTTAATCGGGTAAAACCCGGGCGTTGCCCGGGTCATTCGGCTAGTTATATTTATAAAACTCAAATTTGTCATTAATATATTAGTCCAGATTCTGAGTAAATATCAGTGTTATATATATGTTTTTAATACGAGAAAGAAACACTTTTGCATTTACTCAACAAAATTAACTTCATTATAATTTTATATTGTAAGTATATAAAAAGGTTTCTATTATTTTATTTTAACTCCAAAACATCAATTTTAAAATGAAAGAAGATTATATATTAATATATCCAAATCTCAACATGGTATATCTGCCGTCCTCTTCCAGTAGAACATTGCTAATATTAATCCGTAATAAAATCATATATTTATAAAATATATATGATAGATTAACATACATATTTCATACATATATGATTGATTATTTATTGTAGTAAATATAGGAATATTATAATGAAGTCAGCCGCTATGTTGAGCCCCAACGTTGGTAGCGAGATATTGTTGACTGTCGGTAACGTGACCAACATCATCATTAGGAACCTTTAATGACCTTACCTGGAGACCTGAAAGTAAAAACAAGGTAGCGAACTTTCTTATGCTTAGTTTTATTTTGTATTTTTTTTTATTAATCAAACCAGGCGCGATATTGTAGTATTTGCGCCTATTACACAGGAAATAAACAAAATACAAATTAAAACAGATAATTGAATATTTAAAATATTTCATGTATTAATTGACAGAATTCATAAAATATAGAGACATTATATAGGCAAAGTGGCAGATGTAAAAGAGTCAAATCATTTAGATCAGAGAAAAATCGATGTCTCACTTCTGAAAAGTTCGGACCGTTATAGATAAGGTGAACAGCAGTACTTTCTTACGCATAGGTTTAAATAGGACGCTATTTTATAATATTATTTCATTTTCGAATATATATCTGAATTTCTAAATGTTTTTTTTACGATTTCCTTAATAGGTTTTGTTGTCTTAAAGGCTAAAGCCTGTCCAAAAGGTTTCAATAGTGTAGTGAAATATTTCCACTATTAAGAAATTTCATTTATAATCAGAAACAATATATATTCCTATTTTGGCTATATTAAATGTAAATATATATTTATTAATATAAATTATATATTTAATTCTCGAATTTTTTTGGAGTTAATTTATGAACAAAACACTACAAAGGAATGACAATACATCCAGATAGCACAAGAACCTACAGGACATGTATCAATTGTTCTGGTGTGGAAATAACACCTATCCACATATTCTCATGTCCAGAAATGGCCGCAGCCTTGTAGAAAATTGATATGGACCCAGAGCAGCAGCTTTACACACCCAAGATATAAGAAATTGCAACTGCTGTGATTGAGATGCATTGAGACATTTGAGGCTCTTCATTGGACACGACAACAACAACAATCATAACATTGACATGGACCTAAAACAGAAGCTTCACACACCCAAGATAGTGGACATTGCGACTGCTGTGATAGAGATACATGGAGACATTTGAGGCTCTTCATTGTACACGACAACAACAACAATCATAACATTGACATGGACCTAAAACAGAAGCTTCACACACCCAAGATAGTGGACATTGCGACTGCTGTGATAGAGATACATGGAGACATCTGAGGCTCTTCATTGGACACGACAAAAACAACAACATATCCTATGTTAGGATTCTCATGGAAAACACAGATATTTGATTGACATATTTTATATTTCTCTGAAAACATATATTTATATTATAATACATTAATTAATCATAGAGTATTACATTATACTTTTAAAAATATAATAAATATAACAAATGAAAACATTCGTGTCTTAATTATATATAGATGACGCGATATTACTTTGTATTATTTAATAAATATATCTAATGAAAATATATAATGACAACATATTGAACTGAATTAACCATCACATTTTCCAATAAATAAATAATGATATTAATTTATATATGATATTTCTAGAGATTTAGATACCATTAAAATCCAACTTCAACTATATACATTCTGTTTTAAATATTTATATTTGACAAAATGGAATAAAACATTTGTAAATGAACGACTTTTAAAAAAGTATATAGTTCAAACTGAGAAGAAAAGATAAGTTTAAACACATTGGGAAAATTATTACACCCACACGAAATATCTTATTATAAATATTTAATACAAAATTTATATAAGAAAGGAGATTATAATACAATAAATATTTCATGGGATCTAAGGAAGGGTATGGCGTTTTTTATGGATTTGAAATATATTCATTGCGGAGAGAGTTTTGAATAATTTAATACGTAATTGAACCCCCCACAACTCGGGTGTAGCAGATTTTTATAAATTTTATCTTTTTTTAAAATATATAATAATATTTTCGAAACATTTATACTTTCATTAAATTTAGTAATAAAAGTTAAATTACACTAATATTCAAAATTTGTAAAATATTTTTATATAAGGAGAAATTAAATTTAAATTCTATCTAGTGACACTATTTCTCAGAAATTTTTTAAATTACTTACAAAATTTAGCGAGATTTAGAATTATAATACTCTTTTCTACAGTCATTATCACATTTGGTAAATTATATATGGAGATGATTTCTATACATTTGTAAATCCTTGGTCTAGAGCAGGGGTCAGCAATGGATGATTTGTTAACAAGGTTAGAATCCCTGAGGAAGATAGGCGAACAGCCTCATCGAAATATTGGAAGTTATAATATATATTTTGATTCAAAATAAGCGCTAATCATTCTAAATAAATATATACATAAAGTTAATTTATTTCGTTATAATAAAATGTATTTAATGGGGTCCATTATTTAAATTACATATCAAATTACACAAAATATTGAAATATAGGAATATTTTGAAATTTGATTTGCGTGCTATTTCGTCTGATATATAAGTATATTAAAAATATATTTTAAATACAGTTATATATTTTCGCAAACAGACATCGCGGTTTAAAAATTGCTGTTTTAGAGAAAATATCAAATCAATATTTTCAATAAATCTCTGAGAAATAATATTGATTCAGCGCAAATAAATATGAAACCCGTTCCAATAGCTTTTAAACGACAAATTTAAACTTTCATAAAATATTTTATCGAACTAAAATATTTATAAATGAATAAATAATTGAAATAATTCTTATTTACATTTATTGAAACATTTAGGGTTAGTTGTTCTAAATTAATTTTAAAGTAGTTGTTAATTATTATCAAATTGGGGGCTTTTTTAAATTGATATTTTAAAAGATTTTATAATTGGTAGATTGTTACTTCTAATTATTAAAGTAAATATTCGGTGGTGGTAGTGCTTATCTCCATGGTTAAACCAATTCCTGAAGTCCACTCCTCTCCAATTTTGCGATGGTAGTTATAGGCCTGGAAAATAGGTCCTCTATTTTCAGTTTTGAGCATGACAAGATATGTTCCGGAGAAGCTTCTGCACTATTGCATTTCAAGCAGTTATTGAAGGTTTTAGTCCATTTTGAAATTTTAAGGTTTTTATATAGCCACTTCTGAGTCTTGCTAAAGCTGTTTTTTTGTTGATTTCTATTGAGTTTTTAAGTTATTTTAATAGTTTCAATGGTTTATACCAGTGATGATTTGGATAAGCTCTCAGTTTTGATTTATTTTTTATTCCTATATATTTCTTCAAAAGTAAGATATTGCTTGGTAAATGACAAGCTTTTTTTTTTTTGCTAATTTTTCTGCCTCTTCATTAAGAGATATGTCGACATGGAAAGAGGAATATTTTGTAATCACACACATAAAAGCGATTGAAATTACTTAATAATTAAATAATAAATTTATATAAGATAATAATATAATACCAAAATATAATAACAAGAAAACAATACGAAATCTCTAATTCACTTTTTTTCACCATCAGCACTCTAATATAGAAATAAAAGTAACTACCATATGTTGTGATTATTTCTCATTGTAAATTCGGGAAAACTTATACTTTAAATTGATCATACATCCAGGAATATTTTCATCTGTGATGAACCATATGATATATTTTCAATTTTCGCAACCAGCTAAATCTACTATTGCATTAAACGGAAAGGAGTAAATCATTTTTAATGGATAAACCTTCTAAAATTCTTACTTCTTAAATCAACACTATACTCACTTATAAAGGCAATTTCTTTTATTTCGCATTTCTCTTTAAAATATATAGTAAACACAAAACTATGTAAATATACACACACAACAAACACAAACAAGATTTAATTTTTAGTGCGCCATCTATATATTGAAAATATAAATTAACCTGTCTATAGCGCCCCCTCTAAATAACGCCTACCTCTCTAGCGCCCGATTTTAAATACGTAGTACGATGCGATTTACATTAAAAGTGACCTGTCTATAGCACCCCCTCACTATAGCACCCTATTTTGGTGAGTCCCAAGAGGGGGCGTTATAGACAGGTTTAACTGTATATAGTACGCTTTTTTATTTTACAAATTATTAAGAGTGTTAATTTCAGAGATGTGCTAGACCTCCCCAATTATATCAGTTCAGTAAATACACCCTTAATGAGTCAGGTCCTCTTGATAATATACCAATGCAGCATGGACGATATGAAGTTGTTTTTTTAAGACATTAGCGCTAAAACATTGATATTTTAATAATTATATAATTAATATATATATATATATATATATATCCAAAAAGAACATATCAGTTATAAGGCCGTTTAATTTCCAATATTGGATAATTGCACTAAGTAGGATTTAAATGGTGAGATCTAATCTGTATTTAATGGCGGAGGTCAGATAAAACCTTTTAAACTATTTCTCATCTCTCTAATCTCTTTGGAACATATAGGGAATACATCACAGTCTTAACTAATTGACCAACCTTATGCTATATAGCATATTATTCGGTATCTAAGAATCTATGATTCTAATGATAATTTTAGGAGTTACTTGGTTGTTTCAAAACTTTAAAAATTTAAATTTTCACTGAAAACACACAGAAATTGAGACCTTTACAACAAAATCTTATTTATTCATAAGTAATCATGATTTAAATGATAAATGATTGTCTTCAGCCTTTTTTAAAAATTCTTTCTGGCGTTTCATTGACCCTCTATCGCTTTTTTTCAAGGAAACGTTTTCTGCTAAGGCTTATGAATTTTGATGAATAATAAAACAGGTAGGGCGTGCATAGAAATTATGAGTTTTTATAGGTGATAAGAAACATTCAAGGATAAAAGTACATTTTAAAAATAGGTTTTTCAATAAAGACTCGAAGTGTCGGGCCATGACTTCCTTCTACATAAATCCTTCTGTAGAAGAAAGTCATGGATGGAAAGTCCGAACATCGATAGTGAAAGATTCAAATAAAAAAAACTATCCTTGGATGTTCTTTCATATTTCCAAAGAATATGAAAAAAGAGTTTATAATTTTAATCATATGCTGGTAATGAATCTTCTTAACGATATAATTGTATAATATTTGATCTATATTTCACAAACTACGTAGGGAAGAGATTTAATAATTTATTTAATCTACTATATTATGCTGTTTGTGTGAAAATAAATTGTTTTATTTGACGGGAATTATGAATATTTATTATTTTCTCTTAATTTTTGACCAACTATATAGAAAAGATATTTCAGTAACAATAAGTTTGTAGATTTGATTCAAGATATACTTGAGAAAATATCGTAAATACAAAATATCTAATAATATATTTAATTAAATAGCTATGTAAAACGAAAATTAAAATTATACCGCGAATGTTTTTTTAAATTAAAAATCGAAATTTATTTTCAAAGAGAAATAGCGACATTTCTAACTTTGAGATGAGGTATGGAAAGGTGAAAAATGAAGAGTAATGGAGAACGGAAAAATAAAAAGTGTCCATGCTGCATTGGTATATTATCAAGAGGACCTGACTCATTAAGGGTGTATTTACTGAACTGATATAATTGGGGAGGTCTAGCACATCTCTGAAATTAACACTCTTAATAATTTGTAAAATAAAAAAGCGTACTATATACAGTTAAACCTGTCTATAACGCCCCCTCTTGGGACTCACCAAAATAGGGTGCTATAGTGAGGGGGTGCTATAGACAGGTCACTTTTAATGTAAATCGCATCGTACTACGTATTTAAAATCGGGCGCTAGAGAGGTAGGCGTTAATTTAAAAAAACATTCGCGGTATAATTTTAATTTTCGTTTTACAATCATCAGCCGCGTTATATTGTATTTTAAATGTTACTTTAAATAGCTATGTGTAGAACAAACGTTATCATTTTAAATCAATCAAATCACATATATACATTTTATGAACTCTGTCGGTTAATACATGTAAATTTGTAAATATCTAATTCTAAGTTCTAATTTGTTTGTTGTTTTGTTTATTTCTTCTGTATTAAGCGCAACTATTTTAATATCACTCCTGGTCAAATATTTAATAAATAATAAGTATATAGATTAAACAATTTAAGGTTAAGACGATGTTTTTTTATTTGATTAGAGATAACTTCTAGATATGTCATTCCCCAGCTCTATATTCAAATTCAAAAATACGGAGGACATTAATTTTAGGATATCTACTTATGGAGAAAACTTAAGGAGGTTGTACCTTTTAGCAGGTATATCGGGATTCAAACAATAACTCTGAAATATATTTGATACGCAGTGACCTTTATTGAAGACACACTAGATAACTAACAGGCTAATCCCTTAATAGAGTGTTCAAATCTAAAAGCTTGAGGGATGAGTTTCTTTTGCAAATAAATTTATTTCGAGCTTTCTCGGGCAACGCTCTTCTACAGGAAAATTAAAAATAAAGTAAATTAAGTTATATTACACTGAGATTAAACGAGGCAAATGTATAACAAACTATATAAAATAAATATCAGAAACAATTAGTCCGAATTTATATCAGTTCATATTTTAGACATTCAATTTCGCTATATAGATTCACAAACATCAAAATTTCAGTTTATTGATTTATTCATATGTATCTGACGCACGATTAGTCTCACGTGTGTTTGTTTCTGATATTTATTTTATATAGTTTGTTATACATTTTCCTCGCTTAATCTCAGTGTAATATAACTTAATTTACTTTTTTTCAATTTTCCTGTAGAAGGGCGTTGCCCGAAAGCTCTAAATACATTTATTTGCAAAAGAAACTCATCCCTCAAGCTTTTAGATTTGAACACTAGATAACTAACTATTAAAATAACCCCAGCGTTATATAATTGCTTGATTGTTTTTCCGGCGGATTTTATTGATTATATTATGAAGCATTGAAGAGAGTTTAGGTATCCATGTTCCAAAAGAGGCATCTCTTTCTTTATATATGCATTAAAATAAATCATTTTTATCTTACCCCAGTACATTAAATGATGTTGGTTGAAAGAATGTGCTACAACACCAGCTTTAGCAAATTCAGACCAAAGTCAACCTATTTTGATCAGAGACTTAGCCCGAAGCCATGGAATATAAAATAAAAGGATTTAAAAGCGCGAATGTTTCTTTTATACATAAAACGAACTGGAATATAGGACCGCCTTTTCATGAATTAGCTAAAACTAGTGTTGTGGAGCATTCTTTATCATCAAAATTACGCAATGTACTGGGGTTAATAAAAATTTATTGTTTTCATGTATTTATGAATGGAAAATTATATTTTGGTGAAATAAATATTATAATATAAATAAAATAATTTAATTACAAAACTATTTTAGAGGCGTAATATTCTTTTTGAAATAAAACAATTTCTACTGTCCTTACTGCGATGGAAAAATTAAAGGGAGGGCCTGGCTCATCAGTGGTGAACCCTCCCAGCGGTTTCGCCAGTTTAATCTACCATACCGCTGTTATATTGCATTTTTGGAACTTCCTTTTATAGTTGACTGTTGTAAGACTCTTGAAATGGGTATTTTAGAAGAACTATGGACATAAGCTTTTAGGACAGCAGAATTAAATATAATTATAAATATATAATATGCTTCGAGCAATCGCTCTTCCGCAAATATCAAATTGTGTCTTTTATTAGAACAATTATATTACGATGCACTAGCGCGCCATCTGTTAGATGCTAGTGCATCGTAAAGTAATTTAAACAATATCTTATACTAAATTACAATATAAAAGGTGCGCATTACCATTTTCTTAAAAGGTAAATCATATTCAATAGTGATATAATGGAGTGGGTTTGCAGAAACGAAATTAATTCTGGAAGTTTAAAAGTCGCAACCTTGGCGTCGCCTTGATGACGTTTAAATACTGCTTATAAAATCGTCCAGATGTTTACATCAAAATAGAAAGAGGTTAAACTAATACTTACGATTTGTTTGTTATAATTTGGATAATTTGGGATGTGGAAATTTAGAACTTATATAGAGAAATCTAACGCCTCTTGTGTTTGGGCCGATGTTGCTTCCTTAGTGTAGCCCGCTGAATTTTCATGCGGCTTATGTTAATGGCCACATGATGCTGTCGTAGAACGATAGTTCTGGCACTTCCCTATAGGCTTTCATGCAGCACATGCTGAAGGCCAAATATTGCAGCACAGGTGATTAGCGATATGTTTCTTTACTAATTAAATCATGCATAACATAATGCAGTTCTAGCGTCTTCCGATAGGGTTTCATGCCTTCTGTGCAGATGATCATATGATGCAGCTCAGGCGCTTCGATAAATGATTTCATGTGACTTATACCATAGGTCAAATATTGCAAATATGATTCCAACCTTTAAGTATCCATGCGGACTATTTTTTTAGACCATATGTTGCATCTTCAATAGCTCTTGATGTTGATAATTCCTAGGGCCAAATATTGCAGCCCTGACGTCTACTTTAATATTCCTATGTAGGTTATTTCTTCTTGCTTGAAAACATTGCAACAAAAGTAGATTTATTAGATAAAATATAAAACATTTTATTGTGATCAGAAAGGAACAATAAAATGTATATTCATACATAGGTTATCAACTTTGAAAATCAATTTATATCATCATAGAACGTTTAAAGAGCATTATCGTCTTTTCGTTAGATTTTCTGTGACAATATTATTTTTGAAGATTTTTAAAAGGAATATATATGTTCATTAAATGTCTGAATCACGATTTCATTTCAAATAGATTTATTCGCTTCAAATATAAACATATTTATCAAATTCGCCAGGTAATAAAATACAAAATCACAATGTATATTTTCAGCGTATTGAGCTTAATCCTAGTTTGCTTCCAGTAGATAAAAGTTGTTCATCAGGTGACGCACATTGTTCCACTTTGTTTTATAAGAATTGAAAATTATAATTTGGATCGACAATACAATTTTTCGAACCATAATTCCAGCCAATTATCATAGTTATAGAGAATATATAGTTGTTTATAGAATAGAATATATCCCACAATTTCATCAATTCCAATGCTGGAATATTTAATGATTTTTTTATGATTTTGGGGTAGCCAAATTAAACGATATTTACAACACATTGATCTTCGTTCCATCTAATATCATATGGTATTATTGGTTTCTTTAAAGGGGGAGTATAGCCTTGATCAAATCTTCCCGATTATAAGTCTATATTGGTATTAGTATAAATTAGTAAAATAGATATCGAACTAGGTAAATATCAGCATTTATTCTTGAATCAATCTCTAAATGGCATTCTACCAAAATTGAACCATTGTTGCAACCATAGAACTATATTTTCAATATATTTCTTAAAATATATTTTTCATATATGAAAATAAACTATATATATATATATCATATTAGATTTTCCAATTAAAGCTTTCTTATATATTTTACGAATAAATATTTATTATATCATTTTGGTGAAGCTCCCTCTCACCATTTTATTATCAAAGATAAATATATATATATTTGTTGTTTTGTAATTGGATTTCCTATATGAATATTAAATCTCCTTCTAAATTCTTCTGAATAGTGTATATGAATAATTTTAGGAGGAGAATAAAATATTATAAATCGACTATAAATAAATAAACATGATATAAAGAGAACACTTTCATTTCATGAATAATTAATTTATGGTTAATGTATCTTTCAAACATAAGATAGCTTTGATCTCTCAACAAAAGAAATCTATAAGGAAAATTTTAATAATATATCAATGCTTTATGAGTCAAAACAATTTCTATATATACCTACTGCAACAATTATAATTTTGGTGTATTCCTGCAGCAGTTTAGCTGATTTAATATATTAGTATCCTTAACCTTTTTGTACTTTCATGTTTTGATTATAGAGCCAAAAATAGGTGGACATATCTTGGTGAAGAAATTTAAAGAATCATTTAATAATAATTTTGGGAAGAATGTGAAAAAAATAGTACAATTGTGATATTGTACTGGGATAAGGTGCAGAATTATGAAAAAAAAAGGCCTCTACTTATCGTGCAACAGAAAGTTGCTGATGGCGCTAGCCATGGGTATTTGGCCAATTCTGGAATAATTAAAAATCAACGAGAATAGTTTATATTTATTCCGATAGATGGCGCTAGCCATCAGCACCTTTCAGTTGCACGATAAGGAGATGCCTTTTTTCATAATTTTGGGAATAGTTTATATATATAGAAATATATAGAATTTTCCTATTATCTTGCGCTCAAATTGATATTGTTTTGATTAAAATGAGATAGATTGTGTTTTTAATTTAATATATAATATACAAATATTCATTGTTTCTATTAACTATTCCAATATATTGTTTTAAACCAATTTCTATAGTTTCCCTTCTCGATATAGCATTTTACTATCATGATATCTTCTTATTAAAATAAGTATTCTTTTAATCCCGAAGAGTCTTTACCATTGAAAATGCTTCTGGGTAGTTATATAAGTTTGCAGACACACAAACTGATAAATATATTTATAAAGGAAGGTCATTTTCTCGTTAAAATTGCCCTATATACACTTGTAGTTGCTGAAATTTCCAAAATGATTCTCGCAAATTGAATTTAATGTAAAACAGATGAATAAGAATATTTTCTAACATATAATACTGATTTTGATATATACTGATATTTTGTATTCTGCTTTGTTCATTAAATCAAACTTCTAAAATTTAATTAGGCGCAAGTATCTCAAACTGGGATAACGAGTCCGATATGTCAAATAAAATAAATAAATCCAGGTTTTTTTGTCTCTTATTCAAAATAAAATTTAAAAAAAATTAAAATTCTTGATAATTTCACCGGAATTGGCTTAAATTAAAGTTATTTTACCGGAACTTTTGACATTATACCAGTATAATGACAAAGAGAGATAGATATAAAGGTATAACCGATAATTTTAATTTGAAAATATTGTTTATATAAAGATAATTACGATGTACAAAGAATATGGCGTCTTTACCACCGCTGCAGAGTTTGATGGAGAATCGTCAGCTGGTCTCCAGAAACACCACGTATTTCGCGATCTACGAAGAATACGTAGATCGCATACTTCGCCGCTGTGAAGATAGCCTGATTCTCAAGACCAACTGGAAAGATCCAGGATTACAGGTCCGGCGGCTGGCCTTATTCATTTTTTTTTTTTGCTTATCCCTAGTACACATGGTACAGGCCATGATAATCATGGTGGGTAGAAGTAGGTGACTGCTTTTACTGTAAGTGCACCACATGTCTACACATGTGAAAAGCAGTTCGACTTTGCACTTACAAATGTGCCAGAGCCCCGTTTGGGTACTTGCATTCGCAGGTAGGGTTGGACTTTTTCAAGAATCGGGAGCCATTGGAGCATTTTTTTTTTTCATAAAAAAGTGCTCAATACGGGAATCGAACCCGGGCCATAGCGGTCGAAAACCAACGGTTTAGACCATCCTTCCACCGACCCCCCTTCATCTTTTGAAATAAAGAAACAACGCACGAGAGACAGACACTTGAGTAATATTCATAAAAACAACTATAGAGTTTACAGACGATGTTGTACGGAAGATTAATTTGTAATTTATGACGTACATAAAAAAGGAAGCAGAAGACACATAGTGACGGCTGACAGATGCAACAATTAGAGGCGGTAAACACATGGATCACGTGACGACAGGCAACCAATAGGAGAGCTTCAAATGATGGATGAGTGAGGGCTAAATTAAACAAGAAGAAAATAGAAGTTCTAAATTTAGACATCAGAGACCTATTTGTAGTCCATGATAGTGGTTGTTACCTTTTTCTCAAATGTGACCAAGATTATATAATATTTAGTTTATTTATAATTCAAAAATACGCGTATAAACAAGTATATATTTGCGTCTATTACATAGGAAATAAACGAAGAAGTTGAAAAATTTATTGCAAGGTTCATTCAGGTTAAGATTGATGAGTACATATGATGGCAATGGGGTAGGAATTGGTTGATATTCTCTTTAAGAATGATTTTTCATGTTATCATTCAGACTTGTAATATGATAGCGTATATATAATAATATATATCAAAACACAAATATATATATATATATATATATATTATATAATCTAAAACCTCAAATATTTCTATATTTAAAAAAATATATATTTATTTTATTCATTGATAATTTTACTTTTGTTATCATCGTTTTTAAAAATACTTTCAGTTTTTGTTGTATAGTTTTGTTGTAAATATGCATAGTTAACATATCCATCCTTTCAAATCACTAATATAGGATTACCTTTATAAATTCTATATAATTTGAAAATAACTAATGTGTAATCTTTCCTCAAGTAATTGAAAATAAAAGCTACTTGACGGTAAATAATTATTTTTTTTTTATCACGACTGCACCTCAACCCTTTATCTTATCGATCCTTTGTCTTATCAAGCCTTATCTAACAACAACAACAAAATATTCATAACATATATATTGTGGAGAAGAAATATTTTATTATTTGATTTAATTTATTTATTCAATGTAATATGTGAAACAGATGTTTATTATAATTAATATTTGTAAACTCATCATTTAGTTACCTAGCTTGCTTGATCGATATTCTCTAGCTGTAGATAGCTTTTTTGATTTGTTAATAATTGTTGATTAGTCGCCGTGACGTCATCCATAAATACTTTCACACCTTCAGATATACAAAGACTTGATTTCAACGCTATAATACAAACGCTAATATTTATATTATTATTAGCGCCCTTATTAATACTCGTATTTTTATTTTGATATATAATTTAAATATCCTGAAAAATTATTCAAATAATATTTTTTCAAATATTTATAGATGTCAAATTTTCTAAAAGGGTAATAATCTATAAAAGTATGGGGTGAATTCTGCCGTCAAAATAGACGTTAAAAACTAGGAGCAATCTATTGGCCGTCTTTGCACAGTAACGGACTCTGTTCGGTGAGTTTGCTAGTATGCATGGACGATCAAGTTAAGTTTTTTTTTACGTTTTTTGACAGGAGGTGACATTATAAATATATATTGTAACTTAGACAATTAGGAAAGACAAACTTCAGAATGGCACGGCAATTTATTTAAGGCAAAAATTGATAATTTCTTAATATAGGGCGAGTTACGAGCGTCATTCCTCATCTCCTAATCAACTCTGTCACCGTTTGCTTTTTTTTTTGGAATGGCGCCCTCCTATTGGTTGGCTACGATCACGCCACCTTTGCCCCCCCCCCCCCCCCCCCCATCATGCCACCCCCACTCGCTTTATCGTTTTTGTAACTATTGTGTTGGAGCGGGTCGCTCCTTAAATAAATGCATATATTAATTAATAACTAAATGAAATCCTCTCTTTCTTTTTCCCAGTATGAGACGCCTACGGAAGCCAACAGTACATATACAGATAAAGCACATAGGCTATAGTTATTAACTAATATATGCATTTATTTAAGGCGCCAATTTATAATTGTAACAAATAATATTTGAATCAAAACATTCAATCGGGTAAAACACGGGCGTTGCCCGGGTCATTCGGCTAGTAATAATCTAATAATGAGACCTCGATAATCTTCCTGTTGACCATAGAAAAAGAATCACACAGGTCGGAGAGAATCAATAATTCAGTATGTTATATATATTTAGTTAATATATGTTCTAATAATTCTTAGATATGATATATTATAATGTATCTATACAAATTCGATTCCTATAGTTATATATATATATTAAATATAAAGGCATATTTTGGATCAATAAATGTATTAAAATTCAATATTTCGACGAGGCTGTTCGCCTATCTTCTTCTAGGAAAAATTCAAACACATTGTAAGCTTATTATCCGCGTGATGCGCCCACGAGAAATGTTGTTTTATATAACATATGTTGGTGTGACCAAACCATTTAAATTGAATTATTACATCTACATAAATATAATGCTTTATATAAATTTGGCTATTTTTGTTTTAACTGTAGATATGATTTAACATATATATATATGTAATAATGCGTTGTGATCCTTATCTGTGATTAGGGATCCTGTCGACTAGCTGTAATATTACGTTGAGGTCCTGTCGACTCTCTGTAATAATGCGTTGGGGTTTGGTAAGCCTGTTGTAGAACCTCGTCGACTCTCGCTATAAGTTGTGGCAACCGAGGGTCAAACCTGTAGTAACCGCGAGGGACAGTCAGGGGTGGAGAGTTTTCCCGTACCTCTCTGCACCTTGTAGGATCTTTAACAGTTCTCACAGGGTACAGGCAGTCGTGGTCGAGGCAGAGTGGAAAACTGGGGAATGTCCACACACACAAAACGAAGAGACACAGTTGAAAGAAAGTTCCTTGAATAGATAAAAAGCGAGCCAAAAGCTAAGATGGAGATCGAGAAGGTTTCTTACTGTTTTACATGGTCGATGAGTTGGTCCCTGGAGACAACCGGCAAGGGGTGACGCTGATGGGGAACTGAACTAGAACTGACTGCTGTTGCTACGGCCGGTCTTATTTATACGACAGCTCTGACAAAGAGAATTGGGTCATGCACGTGTCGAGGGACACCGGACACTGGCGACAGTCTGTCGGGGTTCAATCTATCTTTAGAAGTTACCTTGTAAATCTCTCTCTGGCTCTTAACTCAGCTTTTAATCTATTATATTTTATTTATTCATCCTCAGTACATTACATCTGGAGATACAAGGACACACGCCAATTATGCGTATAATTAGTTGTAGTTTATAATTAGTTCTATATACAACATGACAATCTTGTTATAAATTACATAATATAGGGTTATTGGTTTAAATTATCATAGATTGGCCCCGTGAGTGAAAGGGTTTATCCGGGTTTAAGCGGGTAAAGCCTCTCTAACACAGGTAAATAATTAAAATTTCTTTTAATTAATTGAAACTGTGAGGGAAAAAGGGCTATAACAAGATGTTTATTTGAATATATCTGAAAATTATCAAAATAAAACTTATGTTTAATTTAAAAGTTATGATATTCATTATAAAAGAGAACTGTAGATAAAACCTTTGTTTGCTAAAAAATAATGATGATAAAAAATGATGTTCTAAAAGATTGTTGGCGGGCGTTGGAAAGGGTTAGGGGTTGAAGAATATGCAATTGTAAGTGTTGCACAGCCAATCAAATACTTAGGTCCAGGTGCAAAGCGAGGATATAGACTTGTGCGTCTTCCTAGGCAATGTTTCACCTGTGATCCTGTATAAGGTTACAGTGCTTTGTCACAATTGTAGGGTTATTGGTTGAAAAGTTGTTGAAGAAAAAGACTTAATATGATTGAAAGGGGTGGTAGAGCCATGCGAAGTAGAATTGTTGGAGCGACAGTAGGTAGTCTGGCTTGACTTGAAATCAAAGGTTGATTGTGGTCCGCTAGAGCTGGAAAAAAAAATTGAAAATTGAAAAAAAGTGAACGCTTTGTGCATGCGTTGGTGATGTGCTCTGCGGATGATTGAAATAAACTTTTGAAACGTGTTCAGACCAAAAAGTCGAGACTTGTACTTCTGGGGAACGGTGTTTTCAAAGAGTTTGTTGATTTACGAAATCAAAAGAAAAATTGTCAAGCAGTACTGTCGTTTCTAGCAATGGCTGAAATAGGTAGTGAGAAAGTATAGGGAATTAGTTAAAGAATATGATTGTTGAAAACGATTGTTGTAGATGCCCGATAGTTGATGATAAACATTGTCATATAATAAAGTTATTTAAACAAAAATATAGTGAATAAAAAGATAGAAATATGATTGCGGATAACAACAGTATAAGGGGATAAAATCAAACATGTAATATACAAAAGACATAATAATGAATTAGCAAAATATAAAAGATATAATAATTAGATAAATGTTAAGTAGTAACAAATGGAGCAAAAAATGTCTCTTTTGAAGAAAAGTTAAAAGAAAACAAAAAATATTCGTTCCTGAAAAAAAAAGAAAGGAACATATTCACACAATGTCTAGGTGTAGGTCCAAGATTATTGGTGTCTTTAGTTTGACCTATGGGGAGGCAATGTGGTCCTATGTCGCTTTGGTCCGGTCTGAGAAGTTGGTCTTTGCCAGATCTTCCCGATTATATTATGTGAGACCAGACGGGGAGCGATCTTGATCCCTAAAAATGATGTAGTGTAGTGGAAGATGGGGACTTTGGATACATGAAGTGTGTAATGCATGTCTTAGGCGCTAAAAAGA
The DNA here is from genome assembly GCA_030710605.1 of Cordylochernes scorpioides. NCBI lineage: Eukaryota > Metazoa > Arthropoda > Arachnida > Pseudoscorpiones > Chernetidae > Cordylochernes > Cordylochernes scorpioides. Next base: position 30,965,037 of record CP092881.1, on the reverse strand, counting down.
TTGCAGAGCGTTTTATGCTGTTTGGTCTGCAAAATTTTTAGGTGAGCCTACCCAAACGCCGGCTTGTTACGCTTGGGAAAAATCATTTAAACTATTAATTTAACAGATCTTTTTTCCATGTAACATTGCGTTACATATGGAGAAATGAGAGGTTAAATTCTTTTTTTATTCCTAACGAATGAGCCGGTAATGTTGTGTTTGTTCATATTAAAAGCGTACCCAAAAGTCATATAATTGAATGGTTGTTCTTTTGCGTCAAAAAAATTCCACACTGGGCGTGCAAACAATGTAAAAGTTGTAAAACACACGATGATAATTAAAGATATAATGTTTAATGATATTTTTTTCAATATTAAAATTCAAATTAATAAGTGAATTGAGTAATTATTGGTAAGTCAATTAGTTTTAGGTGCTGCAATCTATCCATTCTGCGAGCTGGGCCACGAGATTCAAGTACAGGCGAACTGGAATTAGAGGTGTTATGTTAACCTGACGCCGCTGCAACTGTTTATTGATGTAGGCGAGCGTTGTGAGTCACCCTGCTGGCTGGAAGAAAAATCTCTCTTCCTCCACTGTGGTAAATTTTTTTTTTTTCTGACCTAATTGAAAATATTGGGATTTAAATGTAAAAAAGGCTGTGAGCTTGTAGGCGGTATAATTCGGAAATATTGTGTTTCAAAGATATCTGGAGTCAAATGATTGAATTCAATGAAATATACATCTTGAGGCAATCGCTGTGGGTGTTGAACGAATCGGGGCTGTGGAGGTGTTATGTACAACACATCCTCTGTGTAATATTTTAATTTATTGACATGTATGGTGTCACTATCTCTATTCAGTGGCTGATTTGGGCGATCAATTCGAACGACATTTGGTGAAATTATTTCAATTATTTTGTGGGGTCCAGTAAAATATGGTGCTAATTTACCTGTGTCGGGGTGTCTGTAATTTTTTACCAAAACAAGATCATTCTCTTCGAAATGTGGTGTTCTGTGCTGCTTATCAAATGTTTCTTTATCTTTTTTATGTTTATTTTGAGTACGAGAGCTTGCTATCTCTCGAGCTATATTTATCTCGGGATATGGGTTAAGATGAGTTCTTAGATCTGGGGGGATAACATTGAACATTAAGTAGGTAGGTGGAAAACTTGTGACAGAATGGGGTGTGTTATTGTACGTCTGTGTGACGCGTTTAACTAGTTGAGTCCAGGAAGCTTTCGGATTTTCTAGATAAGCTAATCTGAGCTTGCCTGTAATGGTCGCATTTAAGCGTTCTATTAAACCGTTGGCTTGTGGATTATTGCTGGTAGTTAGAAGAGGTTGTATACCATGCATTATTAGAAATTTACGGAATTTTTCTGAGGTAAAAGCGGGCGCTCTGTCAGATAACAGACGTTTTGGAGATCCTTGCTGTAGTACAGTCTTGAGGGTTTGAATGTACGTTAGGGTACTGGTGGACTTCGATGGAAAGGTCCAAGCATATCGCGTTAAATGATCCACTATTACGTGTAGATAGGTCTTGGAGTGTCCATATTTCGAAAATCCAGCTATGGTATCTATAGAGATTAAGTCGAATGGTTGTTGAGGTGGTGGAATTTGTCCGAGGGCACCATAGGGTTTACCTTTGGGTTTTTTAATGATTTGGCAGGTGTGACACGACCTGACAAATTTTTCTATAGATTTAGAGATACCTTTCCAGTAGTACTGGGTAGTAATTATGCGGGTCATCTGAGAGATGCCTGGGTGGTTATATTCTTGGTGAACTTTGTTCATGAGAGTATGTTGCAGGGTTTCGGGAATTATTATTTTAGTTACACCTTTTCGGGTAATGGTATGTAAGCCGTTTGTATCAATGTTGAAGGGGGATGCTGTTGGTTGATGCTGTTTTATAATATCTGTACTGATAAATCCTACAAAGGGGTTTCTTGAGAGTAAATCTGCCTCATACTGTTGACTGCCTTTGATGTAGTGTATTTCGTAATTATAGGTAGATAGTCTCAGGCTCCATCTAAATAGTCGGCCTGACGGATTTTTTATAGTTTTAAGCCATTGTAAAGCTTGATGGTCTGTGTATATGGTGAATTTTATACCGGTGAGGTATATTCGGAATTTGTCTACACTTTCGATGATGGCGAGGCACTCAAGTTCGGAAACGGTGTAGTTTCTCTCATGTGCCCTAAGGGCGCGGCTAAAATATTGCACAGGATGTATTTGTCCGTCTGGGTGTACCTGTTTGAGTATGCCGGCAATCCCTTGGGTGGATGCGTCGCAATAAAGGCGGCATGGTAAACCGACTTGATACAAGTGTAGTACTGGTTTACTGGTTAAACTCTCTTTGAGAGTGGTGAAAGCTTGTTGACAGTCTGTGTTCCAATTCCATTTTACATCCTTTTTAAGTAGTTTATTTAAAGGTGCTCGTAAGCGTGCCTAATCTGCTATAAACTTATTATAAACGTTTACTGCTCCTAAAAATGATTGTAGTGTTTTTTGATTGTTAGGTGGTTTTATTGCATTTATAGTATCAAGGTTGCGCGTCTGCGGTGCATAAGTACCTGCGGTAACAGTGTATCCTAAGAAATCTATTTTTGTTTTAAAAAATGAACATTTATTATAATTAAGTTTGATGTTTTCGTGTTGACACACTGTTAGAAATTGTTGTAGGTGTTGTAGATGATCCTCTAGGGTGTCAGAAAAAATAATGAAATCGTCGAAGTAATGGGTAACAAAATTTAGTTTATATTTTTGCATGACCTGGTTTATGGCACGATGGTATATCTGTGGTGAATTTTTAAATCCGTAAGGAAGTCTACAAAATTCGTACTGACTATCTAACGTCACGAAAGCTAGTAGATTACGTGAGTTAGGTTCTATTTCCACTTGCCAATATGCGGATGCTATATCTACAGAAGAGTAATATTTGGCTTTTGACAATTTGTCAAGAATGGTTTCTATTAAGGGTAAAGGATGTACGTCTGGAGCGATGATTTCATTAAGTTTTCTGTAATCAATACAGAAACGTTTCGTTTGGTCACGTTTGGTAACAAGCGTTATGGGACTGGCATAAGGTGAAACTGACGGGGCAATGATTCCATATTGGAGCATTTGTTCTATTTGGGTTTGTATTTCTTGTTGGTCGTGTAGTGGCACTCTATATGGGCGTAATGCTATTATTTTATCTGTGGTGGTATTGATTTTTACCGGTGGTATGTTCAATTTGGGCACATTGTATTTATTAGTAGAGAACACTTGTGAGAATTCATATAGAATTCGGTGGAGTTCGTGTGGACAATGTTCTAACTGAGGTGCCGCATTAGAAGGTATAGAAATCTCAATATCATGGGTAGGAGATATAGGGGGTGAACATATAATTGGAGTAGAGTCCGCCACGTGTAAACAGGACTGGTGCGAGGGGAAAGTGGTAAACATATCAGTTTCCCTCGGTTGAGTGGAACATAAATCCTGTTTGCACTTGGTGAACTTATAGACATTCGTTGGGAGAGCATCATTATTTTGATAAATTTGGAGATTATTAAAATCTATAATTAATTTAAATATTTTAAGGGTATTAATAGATAAAATACCAAAAGGTAGTGAAGCTTCTACTATAAAAAATTTTAGTTTTTGGGTGAGGTTACCGATTTTAAGTTTTAAAAAAATATATCCAAGGGTATTTACATTGTGGGCTATTGCATTTATAGTTAAACTGTACTGATGGATAATAATTTTATATGGTAATCTATTTTCTATGGTTCTTAAAATATCTAAGTTAAGTAGGTTTATAGATGCTCCCGTGTCTATTAAAAAGGGCAAGTTTACATTTGGTGACAATTCAGTCCATATTATTAATTGTTCAACGAAAATAAGTTTCAGGTTTTCCTACCGTTGAGCTGCTCGCGGGGCTTGCAGAGTCGTCTTGGTTTGCAGCTTGGACTTGGGGAACATGGCTCGGAGGTTGGACCTTGGGCTGGGTGTGGGTACCACGTTTTGGTACAGTGGTTGTGTGTGGTCGGGCGCTGTAGACTGGGCGTGTTTGGTCCCGTGGGAACCGTTGTACACACTGGGAGTGCCAGTGCATGGCATTGCAATACTTGCAAGGCGAGGGGGGAGGTGTAACTGGGTATGTTACACGTGATGGCCGCTGGCTGTTGTACCGCGGTGGTGGGTTGTGGTAGGTGGGGTGTGGAGCCTTGTCTACTTGGCGCTGGTTCACTGCACTGGTGGCACACTGAGTTATTCTTGACACTAGGTCGAACCATTCCTTAATGGTGTTTGGCTGCACAGTTGCGACTAATCGCTGGTCTGCGACGGGTAGTCCGTCGGTCAGAGATTCAATTAAAATGTCGGCGGGTAGGTCGAGTTTCATACCCATAACAGTTTTGTTTTGGTAGTAGTTTTCTAGGGACATTTGGGGTGTCATTTTGATTGCCAAAAAGCGTGCAAACGACGCTTCTGTCGTTGCTGGGAATAAGTCTATCAATCTCTGGCGGGCTTCAATATAATATAACCTATCTAACCGTAGGCTTCGGAAATATTGGAGGGGCTTACCTTGTAGGTAGCAGGGTAATTTGCGTAGGCGATCTGTGTAGGTCAGTTCAGTTCGGTCTGCTTGGGCATCGAAGTTGTCGAAAAAGCTTTGGGCTTCAAAAGTACCATCGTATGGACTTACGTCTATCTCCCTAGGAGATCGGGCTACCAGTAACTTACTCAGGGCATCGGCGATCTGTGTCAGTGGGTCTGCGGAGGTATCTTGGGGCGGCGCCGTTTCCTCCTCTTCCAATGTCGTTTCTTGTTTGGGGATAGTTTGTTCGGCTGTATCGTTGGACGGGTTGGTTTGCTCCTCCATCTTGCTTCTTGGCTCTTTTCTATCTGGACAGTCTTTACCTTCTTCGTTGTGGTCTCCTTCGTTGTGGTAATCCTGTCGACTCTCTGCGATAATAGGTTGTGATCCTTATCTGTGATTAGGGATCCTGTCGACTAGCTGTAATATTACGTTGAGGTCCTGTCGACTCTCTGTAATAATGCGTTGGGGTTTGGTAAGCCTGTTGTAGAACCTCGTCGACTCTCGCTATAAGTTGTGGCAACCGAGGGTCAAACCTGTAGTAACCGCGAGGGACAGTCAGGGGTGGAGAGTTTTCCCGTACCTCTCTGCACCTTGTAGGATCTTTAACAGTTCTCACAGGGTACAGGCAGTCGTGGTCGAGGCAGAGTGGAAAACTGGGGAATGTCCACACACACAAAACGAAGAGACACAGTTGAAAGAAAGTTCCTTGAATAGATAAAAAGCGAGCCAAAAGCTAAGATGGAGATCGAGAAGGTTTCTTACTGTTTTACATGGTCGATGAGTTGGTCCCTGGAGACAACCGGCAAGGGGTGACGCTGATGGGGAACTGAACTAGAACTGACTGCTGTTGCTACGGCCGGTCTTATTTATACGACAGCTCTGACAAAGAGAATTGGGTCATGCACGTGTCGAGGGACACCGGACACTGGCGACAGTCTGTCGGGGTTCAATCTATCTTTAGAAGTTACCTTGTAAATCTCTCTCTGGCTCTTAACTCAGCTTTTAATCTATTATATTTTATTTATTCATCCTCAGTACATTACATCTGGAGATACAAGGACACACGTCAATTATGCGTATAATTAGTTGTAGTTTATAATTAGTTCTATATACAACATGACAATCTTGTTATAAATTACATAATATAGGGTTATTGGTTTAAATTATCATATATATATAGGTGAACGCTTCTCAGTTTGCCAAAGTTGGTGTTGTGGCTTTGTGACCGACCCGAGGCCGCTGGTTGCGGCGACGGTCAATAGATGGCGTCAGTTTTTGACGTTTATTTTGACGGGAGAGGCGCCTCTATGCTTCTATGGATCAATTTCCTCCCGGGAAATTTTCCATCTATATTCTAGCCATAGATTTGGCCAGCCACCTTACCAGCAAAACACCTCTTTGGCTGATTGTGAAGATTCCATTAGATCCCGTGTGGATCTCATGGAACTAAAGTCCGCCCTAGACTAACGAGGGCCATTAGCCCGAAACCATGGTCTCTAGGTGGACGCTTCTCAGTTTGCCAAAGCTGGTGTTGTGTCTTTGTCACCGATCCGAGGCTGCTAGCTGCGGCGAGGGTCAATAAATAGCGTCAGTTTTTTACGTTTATTTTGACGGAAGAGGCGCCCTATGCTTCTATATATATATATGTGTGTGTGTGTGAAAAATTAAAATATTAAAAAAGGTCAGGTGCTTGTTATTAAAATCAAAAAAGGCATATCCTGACCAGGTTCACATGAACTTTCAGAAGGCAGAGTGCCATCTAGTGGAACAGAAATCAACTAAACGTTGATTTAACCTGTTCTCAGATATCTGGCCAACCCATTTTCTTGATAAATTGAGAAAAGTCAACCACGAACGCGTTTCGGGCTTTTGGCCCTCGTCAGCGTGGTGCAGACTGTACCTCTACGACCAAATATATTTTGGTCCTATAGGTTTCCTGAGAAATCAAGAAATGGGTATTTAAGGCTAAACTTGCGTAAATATATATATATACAGTTAAACCTGTCTATAGCGTCCACCACTTGGGACTCACCATAATAGAGTGCTATAGAGAAAGGGTGCTAAAGACAGGTCACATTTAATGTAAAATGTTTACATTTTGAAGTTTAAAATAGGGCGCTATAGAGAGGAAGGTGCTATTTAAAGGGGGCACTATAGACAGGTTTAACTGTATATATATACGAAGTCTCAGCTGTCAGAGAGCAGGTGACGTACAAGTGTCACCCAGCCTGTCACGGCAGTGAACTGGGTCAGAGTTGGGTGTTCCCCCTACCGGGAGAACGGGGAATTAATATCTCTCCCAGGACACCCAAAATAGATCACCGGCCCCACCCTGTTGTATCTCTCCTGGAGACAGTGGTGCCATCTCTTGACGCCTTTTTAAATTGTTTATAAGGATTACCTCGCATATCGCAATGAGATATTTTCTATTAAGATATAAAATAGCGATTAGTTAATAGTTTTTTCTATAATATGCAACTATATATTTTCAAATATGTTTATATATAAAATAATTAAACAAATTAATCTAGAAATATTATTTTTTATAAGTAATTGATCCTTACAAACCATTTTCGAGACATAGCTAAGTATTTATTAATACATATTTTCTATTTTCTTTTTTTATTTTGTTGATGAATATTTTCAAATATCAAATAGAATATGTTTATATAATATTTAATTTTATAAATGTATTGTTTAAACTGTATTTTTTATGATAAATATAGTATTTTCTAATGCAATATATCGCGCCATCTATATATAATTAATAAAACAAACAAGAAAGAACGTTTTCTTTTGAAAATAAAAATAATTTCTACTATTATAATTGTGATGGAATATAGTGGGAGGGCTTGGCTTATCAGAGTTTAACCTCCCAGTGGTTTGGAGAATTCAAACCACTATACAACCTTTTAGAATTCGTATACACCTATCCCCCGATTTACACGGTAGATACGTTCCAGAGAAAAACGTGTAAATCGGAGGATAGGTGTACACAGAAATAAAAATAAAATGCATTGACAGGTTAAAATATGTAGTCAGCACATAAGCTCTGGATTCCTCGTGAGATGTGTACACAGCGCATGTGTTCAATCACAGTAGCATTTAGTATAGTGCGATAAAAACAAAAAAAAAAAAAACTTATTTGGAAAACCGTGTAAAAGCGAAAACGTGTAAAAAAAGTACCGTGTAAATCGGGGGATAGGTGTATTGTGTTGAACAATTGTGATCATATATATCCGACAGTGTATAGGGTGGAATCATAGATTAAGTTGTCGAAAAAGTCCAAGCCCTCCCAATAAATATTCCTCACAGCAAACATAAGTGATACATTTATAATGCCAAATGTTCTTTTTACTGTCGAGGACAAGAATATTCTGTCGAAACGTGGAGAGAATAAAAACATTTATTATCAGAAGTGTCTCTTTATTGTAAGAACTATAAATGCCGGTCAGGAAACCTCTATTACCATGATGAGGAAGTTTGTTCTATTTGAAAAGAAAATGTATGCTTGATATTTTAATATCGTTTATATAAAAGACATCTTATTGTGTCTTGATATTATATTGATTAATATAGCAAAGTCATTTTAAAAGGAAATTGTATCGGAGTCTCAAGACAACAGGAACTATATTCAACCCTACCAAAGATTGTAAATTTGATCCATGAATTCAGTCACAATGACCTTATATGATTATATAATAGGATGATTGAAAAGAAAATATATTTATATATCAAACCCACTTGTGAGAGAAAGGAACCTATTATTTATATAATACTATTTAAACAAGGAATCTCTAATAAAGGCATTAAAAACACGTTCATGTTTTCCTCTCTTGCTCAAAACTCTAAGTCTTGAAAAAAATCAAAATCAATCCTATATATAGTTGTGAATAGGGTATATGGTTATAAATGATATTTATAACTTACAATTGTCCCGACTAAGTTTAAAATGTTAATATTTGTTTAAATACTGGAATGAAGGTACTTGAGTAATGAGAAGCCTCATTTACAGATTCCTTTAAATTACAATACTCGTTTTATTGAGAATACGCCCCACCCAAGACTGCACAAGATGTCCTATTACAGAATTCGTAAGTTTGTTTTACTTCCATCCCCCTTCCAACTGTTTGTCGGTCGGAGGACAGCAGTTCATATCTGCCTCATATGTATATCACATCTTGTCAGCGTCTTCGGCGCTAGCCTCTCTTTGAGGTAACATCCAACCTGCCTTGACCCTTTTGTGTTACCCCTTGACGCCTGAAACCACTTGGCCCCACGACTGCATCAACCTGTCTACACCACAACATATATATGTTATATTGAAATATTTTATTTAAAAATGTTATATATTAAAGTGTTGTTTTATTTAAAAATATATTTCATAGATTAAAATATTCTGTTAAATCGACCGCCAGAGGTCACTCTTCCCATATAAAAACTCGTTGTTGTTCTTCCCCGTTGGTCGGCCCAAAACATTTGTACATTATGTAAATACGCTTTTCATTTATTTTATTCTTACGCCTTAAGCCAGGCAGTACTTTAATCAAATTATGTTTTGTATATATTTCTTGGCTCAAATAAAGGAATCTCTGATCAAGACTTTATATTGCCACGTTTTTATTTTTAAAACGCTAATTTTAGTTTTGTAAAACCTTAATTTTAAAGTTTATTATTTTAAAAGTGAAATGTTTGTTAATGAAATAGATATTTTACCTAAACTCATTTTATTGCCGCTTTCTTTTACAAGCCATTTTTTAAACCAAAGGGCATCACTAAAAACTCATAATGACCATCGTTTGTGACGAATGCAGTTTTTTGAATAGATTGCGGGTCCATTTCGATCTGCCAATAACCCCATGCAACATCAAGGGTAGAGAAGAATCTGGATCCATGCAATCGATCAAACATGTCCTGTATGTGAGGTAGGGGTTGCCTGTCATCCAGTGTGATCTCATTAAGACGTCTGTAATCAATGCACATCCTTTTATTTCCATCCTTCTTGGGAACCATAACAACAGGAAATGCCCAAGGAGAATCTGAAATTCTTATTAACTTGTGTTCGAGAAGTTCTTTAACTTGTTCAGCTATCTCTTCATACTCTTTTAGAGGACGACGATAGGGTCTAAGAGAAATTGGTTGTTCACTTTTCGTGATGATCTTATGTTGTATAGCTACTTTTCCCAAATCAATAGCATGCTGAGAAAATACATTCCTATTGTGTTCAAGTAATTCTTTTAATTCATGTTCTCTTATCTCTTCTAGATGATTTACAAGAATTGGATTTTGTAATCCATCAAATTTGGTGTAAATTGTTTTGTCTCTGACATCTATTAAAAGATTAAAAAGAGATGCAACATCTAATCCGATCAAGAGTGGATATTTAAAGTTCTTCATTACATGGAGAGTTACAGGTTTAATTAGTTTATCTATTCTTACCTTGGTCTGAAGGCTTCCACATGTCCTGGTAACACCATCCGCTTGGCTGATGTGAATGTCTGAATTTGGTTGAAGTTGAAGACGGGTTCGCTTGAACAATCGCCAATTGATTATTGATACTGTTGCTCCAGTATCCACAAATGCTTGCGCAGGAATTCCATTTACTTCAACACTTATGTTGATAAGCTTGAAAGCTCCTTGTGTAGGGGTATTTGTCAAAGTACTTACATTCAACAATTCCGGGGCTCCGCATACTTGTTTCACTGAAGTGTTTTGATTAGGCCTATCCTTTTTATAATTAGGATCATAATCCTCACAATCTGTGACCCAATGTTTAATTTTTATTCCCTTTTTCGAACATATTGGACACCAGAATGGGCAAACATTTTTTCTATTATCATTATTTTTTGTCGCGAGATGTATTTTGTTTTTAGGCTTAAACTGAATTGAAGCCCTATTTTGTTCAATTGAAGCTGCGATATGAAACCATTTTGTGGCGTCAGTTGGCTGTGCAGCCACAATTAAATCTTTCCAATCATTTGGAAGTCCGTCTGTTAATAAATTAATTTTTTCCTCCTTCGTTAGATGGGTTTGATTTAACAGGCGAATTTTATCTTGAAAATAATTTTCTATTGATTCTTCTCGTTTTAATCTTCGATGTGATGCTGAGACAATTGGATTTGCGTTGTATGAACCAAATCTTTGAATCAACTTTTCCTTTACAACTTCCCATCTTTTTATTGCAGGATTTGAAATAATCTCGTCTGTATACCATTCAAGTGCTGAATCTGTCAAGTAGTACATAAGATTTTTGATTTTTTCATCTTCTTTTAAAGAATTATTTTCAAAATCATATAATTTGATCCATGACTCAGGCCTAATTGCCGACTTTGAGCCGTTGAATTTTTGCAACCGGTTGTTTGGATTTTCCGCCATTTTCTTTCCGTATCCTTTTCGACTGCGCCAAATGCCACGTTTTTATTGAGTTTTTACTAATTTAGTATGTACATCATTGACTTTTAATGAATGGAAAATAAAAATGAAAATAAACATATGAAAAATTAAAATAACATTTTAAAGGAAATTATGTACAATTGAAAATTGTTTCTGTAACGTCTCAATATATTTTCAAGATTATTATTCAACCACGACTGCACCACCATTACCATAATCCTCAACATGATCTAAATTCAAGCAGAGCATCTAATCTCTTTTCTTTATTATATAAGAATAAGCCGACAGGATATCTGAAACTTGTGTGAACGAAATCCCCAAAGCAAATTTTTTCAAATTCAGGTATGCAAATCTTCCAATCAAAAATATTTTTCCCAATCAAAAATAGTTCATTTCACTCAAAAATAGTTCATTTCAACCAAAAAATAGCTCATTTCAACCAAAACTAACCTACTTTAAAAAGACATAGCCCAATTTAAACAAACATATCTCTCCACAACCAAACATAGCTCATTTTAATTATGCAAATCAAACATAACCTACCCCAATCAAAAATAGCCTTCTCCATCGAAAAATAGTCATCTCCAATCAAACATAGCCATCTCCAATCAAACATAGCCATCTCCAAACAAACATAGCCATCTCCAAGCAAACATAGCCACTACAATCAAACTTACCCCTTTCCTACCATATCCAGCAATTTCAAGCAGCCTTCTTCCTTTCAACTCCAGCCATCACATCTTCCGCCCAACACCAGCCATCTCCCGAGATCTTCAAATCCAACCCAAGGTACTTTGTATCTACCATTTTTCACAGTTACCTTTAGTTTAACTTTTTAATTCTCATTCATGTTTACAATAGTTTCAATCGCTTATTTGCTTAGTTATACCCTTTTTGTCAAATTAATTTTTGTATATCAATTCTACCATAGTTGCTTTTTGCCCTTTAAATTTCATCACACCTTTTAATCCTTTTAAAATCTTATTTTCATTTGTATAATTTGTTATTAAATATAGCTCATTTCATTTTTTAAAATTTTTGCAATAAGGTTATACCATTTTAACACACCATATGCAAAGCAGTCGGCCGGGAGAACAACAACAACAATATATCATATATTTCTCACATATTCAATTTTTAATAAAAATTAATCTTTGTTAATCATATTTTCCATTATATATTTTGTTAATGACCACAATACCCTATAGTTTCACATTTCTATCTTATATTTGAAATTCCCAAACTTTTAGTATTTTGATATTTTCTTATTTAATCTGATTTCACAATGTTTTTATTTTTAAAATTTGTATTTTTGCCCACTTTACTTATTTCATATGTAATTATATCTAAAGGCGTACCTAACTGTGTAAATTTAGCGAGACCAACATATGTAAATTTTAACTTTTGTTTTTATCCACCTTGATTCTTTTTTCTCAAATGATCATTCTCTATTCTTACCATTAATGTATCTTTACATGTCATACCCTGTTTTCACATTTGCCTTTTGTACATAAACTTTCTCTTTTATTGCTTTTTCACAAATGCCTTATTTTCTTTTCATCAAATGTTTCCACCTATCTTTTACAAATGCAATTATTTTTTCATATTGTTTTCAATGTAATTCATCATTTTTCATTTATATTCTTTTGTAAATATCATGCATTTTTCTTATTTCTAAGAATGTCATTTTCTCATGTTTTTCCCAATCTATTGGCTCACAACAAGCCAATATGATCAAGGGATATCATCCTTTTATTTCTCACTTTTTTAATATGCATTCATTTTATTTTCTTTCCTCATTTTTAATATAATATGTGTATTTTATTTTTGTCTATCCAATCTATTGGTTCACAATAAGCCAATACGATTATGGAACACTTTTATTTTCTCTCTTTGCATTTTCAATCTATGCCACATTTTCACTCTATACCACAATTCTCACTCTTTACCACAATTTTCACTCTTTACCCCAATTTTCATTCTTTACCACAATTTTCACTCTTCACCACAATTTTCAATCAACCACATTTTCACTCTTTTCCACAATTTTCAATCAACCATATTTTCACTCTTCACCACATTTTTGTTATCATTATTCACATTATGTATTACTTTGTACTTTCCTGTCTATTGGTTACCATACAAAAAAACAATATGATAAGTGAATATCACCTCTCACTTTATTTTCTTTCTAATCATTTTACCATTTTTTAAACTATATTTTTATCACTTTTCTCTGAATGAACCCATATTATTTTCTTCACAGGGGGGAAATGTTATATTGAAATATTTTATTTAAAAATGTTATATATTAAAGTGTTGTTTTATTTAAAAATATATTTCATAGATTAAAATATTCTGTTAAATCGACCGCCAGAGGTCACTCTTCCCATATAAAAACTCGTTGTTGTTCTTCCCCGTTGGTCGGCCCAAAACATTTGTACATTATGTAAATACGCTTTTCATTTATTTTATTCTTACGCCTTAAGCCAGGCAGTACTTTAATCAAATTATGTTTTGTATATATTTCTTGGCTCAAATAAAGGAATCTCTGATCAAGACTTTATATATTTTCAAGATTATTATTCAACCACGACTGCACCACCATTACCATAATCCTCAACATGATCTAAATTCAAGCAGAGCATCTAATCTCTTTTCTTTATTATATAAGATATATACTCATGAAGAAAAAATAAAAGGAAATTTTACATTTCAGAATATATATTTCGGGATTTATACAATAACTCTGAAAGTTATTTGATACCCAGTGATATTTATTGAAGAGACGCAAGAAATAACAAAAGTGTTTACAAAATAGCCTCTTTCTCCTTCAGAAAAAATCAGAGGACTTGTGTATTAAATATTTCCCACTTTCTCAAGTTTTGTCCATGAGTGCAGAAGATGAATATAGATTCACAGGAAAGGGTTTATATTTAATTTTATATCACGATAATATTTATATATTGTTATAAGTACTCTCTCATATATATTTTTTCAATATTTAAACTTATATGATCTTATATGGACATTGTAGTAAAGTAGTTTCAATCTCAATCTCTCTGTATGTGTTGATAGTGATATGTGGGAAGCATATTCTCAAATCCACACATAGGCTACGGACAACTAAAAATGATATACTAAGTTCATTTTATGATTATCTATTACAATTTGAAATATAGAAGGTGTGGCACACAGGAGGGGTAACGATTGGCAGCTATTGGCCAATGTTTAAATCCAAAAAACGGTAAAATTATCTATCTCTCTCTGCTGCCCCAGGCATGAAACCACAAAAACCCGGTAATTAGGCTCGACTCACGCGAGTGCAAGATCTGGGCGCAGCACCAAGAACTTTTTCTTACGTCGTCGCCTGATCCAGGACACTCTAATTTTACCGCTGAATCAATAGTATTTAGGTTTTCTCTAAACCCCTCTTTCTAGATGGTACTGAGCTTCTATTAACATAGTGCTTACGTGTTTTAGTACAAAAAAAAATTATCTATAACTAGAGACTATTTGCCTCTCTAAATATTATTTTTTCCCCTAAATCCAATATGTATATGCAACTTTCCTAAATATTAACTATATACCTGTCGAAGGGTATTTAAGCCCGAAAGCTTGTATGGTCGTAGTATAAAAGAAACTCTTTCCACAGCGAATTGTCTTTTTTTATAATTTTACCGACGGGATTATACAAGTATTATGATACAAAAGATTATGTTTGTATAATATTATCAAAATATTTCTTTATACTTTTAACAAGTTTTCTTTTCGTTTTACAATCTCATAATACAAATTTGAGAATCGTAAAGATAGAGGCTGCCTGGCCGGTATTCATAGTTTTCAAAAATTAAAGATATTCCGGCCAGTAAATCTTTTTATTAATTCGACGTTTCGACAAAAATCTTTTGTCCTCGTCAGGAATAAACAAAAATTAAAACATTTGGCAAGGCGTCAAAAAACAAAAGAATATCTGTCTGAATTTTCTAAAACTGGTGATGAGGCACATTCTTCATCTCCGTTTTCACGTTTTGTTCTGGAACCAAAGTTTTAATGCGTTTTAAAGGAATTTTAAGGATAATTAAAACAGTATACCCGTAATATATAAAAGATTACATTTGCAAGAAAATAATTATTCAAATAAAATGCCAAACCTTTGATCCTTTGTTTATAACCTGCCTTCAGAATTTATATAGTAAAAAAGCAATCTCTTTTTTTATTATTATTTCATGCTCCGCTGTGAATTCTTCTGTCATTAACGATGAATGAAGTTAGCTAAGCACAAATTTCTAATTTATTTTTACAATATTTTTAAATCAATATTTAAATTAAACTAATTAGGTATCCTGAAATACACAACTGCGTTATATAATTAAATATATTCTAAAACGATGCTTCGATCATGTGATATGTCAGCGCTCTATCTCTTGAACAAAAGAAAAGCTCTTGCGCTGCTTATTTTAAACCTATTCTATACAGTTTCTGCTTCAATGATAAACATATTGCAACGGCTTGGCTCATCAGTGTACAATCAGGATATACCGAAATATATGATAAGTAGGAACTGCAGAAAATGTTTTTAAAACGATCATCGCAAAAGATATTCTTTTGATAAAGATATCATATTTCAATGTGAATATATTTATGAATATTATTACACCTTGAGATGGTTTTAGCTCAGCCCTTTCCATTGTGCTGTAGAATAAACCAGAACGAGTTCTCATTAAAAAGCTGACGCTTTATTTTGATAAGCTCCCAAATTTAAAGAAGAGCCGACGCGAGCGCGCGTGGCTGAACTAAGGTAACAACAAAAAAGAATAAACAAAACAATACTAATTTGTTTAATAAAGGAAAAAAATTAATGATAATATTTATATGAGTCTCTATGTCGGCTGTACAATATATTGCCACACGATGCCAAACTTATAGTTTTCATTACAAAAAAAAAAAAACATTTGGATTCAAATGTAGTACTTTATTTAGGATTTAATAACGATTTTTAAGATCGTCCTTTTCTAGGCAAATATTTTCTATTGTGACAGGGTTGTTGGAGTTAAATAGAAAGTTGGCAGAAGAATCATTTCGGTTTAATTTTTTTCTGGAATTCTTTCGTCGTTATGTTCATAGAAGAACCTAAAATTCAATTGGCAAATTTAATTGCTTTGTATCATATATGAGAACATTTTGAATATTAAAAAAATATATATTTAAGGATAGGTTTATTGTAGTCAATTTTTACGAGGTAAATTCTTTTGTATATCTTGAACAGTTGGAAATAAAAATTCTTACAAGGATTGCTTTATTGTAGAACTATAAGACAACTAAATGCAAAAACCTATTACTGAATGATTTTTATTATTAACTGTTCATATAAACAACAAAATAAGCTTTATTAAGACTTTTTAGTCTTATACGGATTCTCCAAGCACGGAAATGTAGGGCACATACAGGAGTAACAGTAATAACAACAACAAACGTCCCTGTTATGACCCTTTGGTCTTATACAACTTCTGCAAGTAGAAGAGGGTATATACAATAGTTACAATAATCAGCACTTTTATTTACAATGTGTCAAGGGGGAGAGAAGCAAGAAAGGGCTTGCTGGAGAAGCTATAACTGTTCATATAAAACAAGGAATTTAATTTGGGAATTTACCACGAGAAACCTTCTGCTGGATGATATTTTTGTCAAATGTTCATATGAAGAAAGGAATTATAATTTGTGAATTCAAGAAACCTATTTCTGAAATATTTTCATTTCCAACTGCTCATACATGATAAAATAATTTTATTTTCTACTGTTCATATGATATTAGTTTTATTTTATTTCAACACACAAAACGCGATATCCCGACTAAGGATAATTGCGTTGGTTTACATTTTTAAACAGGAGAAGTTATAAACATATTATACAAAAAATAAATTAATAAAAAAACATAAGATATATTAGGAACCTGATCCTTCCAGCTTAAAAAGATAATCATGAAAATGATTATAAAAATGGTAAAATCTGTGATAATTATCTCTAGTATTTACAAATATGATATTATGTTCTAGATATTGCCAGACATTTCTTTCTTTTGTACAGAGTTCTTTGTTCTTGTTTTTTCTCTCTCTCTTTCTCCTTGTTAATATCATATAACTATTCTTTACGGCCTAAAATTATTGTAAATATGTATAGACAAATGTAAAGGCATACATGTATGGCAGCACAAGTGTCTCTAGGGGGACATAGCTCTTTAAATTGAAATATATGAATATGATATATGGAGTTATAATTTATGTTTATTCCACAATATAAACCTATCCACCTCCAAGATGATTTTAATTTCCAAATAATCATAGGATCCAAGTAATTATAAGTTAAAAATATATAGAGATAATATATATTTTTCAAACAGGTCATCACAATGAATATTTGTCTTGCTCAGACTTGTAGTAATGTCGTAAAATAAATTATCTGTGAATTACAAAACGCGCGTCTTGTAATAAAAATGTATAAATATATTTTCTTCCAGAATTTTTCTTTATGAAATTGGATATACACACCCACACACACACACAAAATCCTTTATTAGGGACTTTTCCTATACAGATTCTCCCAATTGGGTAAGGTAATAATAATCTTGTGTTATTTACATAGAAATTGAACTGGCTTTACTCTTCATCTCAAAGTCATTCACTTGTTGACTGGTCCTTACATAATGATGATCAAAAAATGTATAGTAAGCTATTGCCTTTTTTAGATTTGTTTGCTGATTTTCATAGAATTCGGATATAAGTGCTTTGCTATCTTTAGTCATATTTTGTGTGATACCAAACTGAGTACATGATACTCATGGATTCTAACGAATACTGTGTGTTTGCAGGTACGTTCCTATACATTGTTGATGCATATAATTCTACCCAACCTCTTGACTTAATGTCCATCCATTTGGAGGTGAGTTGAACTAGACGGTCAATCCTAAGTTTTAGGGGCATAAAATATTTTAAAAATCCTTCAATTAATTTTAAATTTCATATTGAGAAGTGCCCCATTATACTATAATTAACATTTTCTCGACACATACCTTCAAATATATGAAAATTATAACACAACAGTATTATATTTGGATGAGGTATATTAACTTTAAACATTCAATTTATCTAATATTTTTAATCTTAATGAAATCTAAACAATAAAATTTACAAAGCAGGCATGACACAAATATGAATTTAATTTTTATAAAAACTACTTTCTTCGAATTCAAATAATCTCTTTATATATCGCGACAAACAAACTTATTTCAATGTTCATGAATCAAAATATTTTGCTCAGCAAAAATCAGTTGAAATGTAAAATTGAATACTTGGGTTTTTAAATCATTTTTACAGTTCATTAATAAATAATATGATAGCTATATTTTGTCGCATTAGGAGATATTTTTCTATAGTACAAGTTACTTGCAATAAATACCTTGTTGTGAAAACATATTTATGATATTTTTAAAATATACTATTTTTAAGAAATCTAATCTAAAAAAATACATTCAAAATATATAATTGAATATTGATATTTAATCATATATGAATGGGTACAAAATCAAATATAATTTTGCTCTCTCATTATAAATAATAATGTATTTTGTATTCCATTTACAATTTCAGCATGCATAGCACATATCTGCATTGAATTATCATCTTATTTATTTTACACAATAAATATATCATTTTATTTGCGATATATGAAATATATATTCCCCTAAAAAGAGAGATAGGAGAATTTATAGCTACTATATCAATTTAAAACGACATTAACCGAATAAATATTCAAGATTATGTGTGTTGAAAATATAAATAATATCACACATATAAATATAAACTCATATTTCGATTCTATCTAATTTATAATATTCGAAGAAGCCTCTAATTTTATATTTAAAAACGTGTTCTAAAAATAGGTACATAATTCTAGTATATTTCAAAAAGAAAAATGTAATCCATTTTTTTACAATAAGCAATTTAATCAATATAAAAATTTAATTAAGTTTCTATATATATACTACTATTTTATATATTTCTCCTTAATTTTTAAACAATTTCCTTGCCTTCCTCGAAAAAAAAGTTTGGTAGCTCCAGAAAAAGTTTTGCCGCGCCTTTAGCTATTATAACCGCATTGCGGCTAAAATCTTCGCTTCCAAGATATTCTAAAAACCCGGTGACAATATAAGGGATGTATAAAGTTAGAAAATATATCATTATTGTCACATTTGTGTTAAAAATCTATTGTTTATTTGAAATATATATTTGTTTGTATTTATTAGCTTCGATAGCATAAAAGAAAGATGATATATATTTTATAGTAATATTTCCTTGCATATTATTTGGTTTGATGATAGAGGGAAATAATTTATTTATTTTTATATTAAAATTGGTGTTTTTTCTCTATTACAACGATATATGAGAGATATATGAATATATTAAACGATTTGTTATTAAGTTTACATATATTCTTACGATTGTTTTTCTAACTTATAATGATAAGTTTATATAAAAAAAGGGCGTACCTCGATATATAAATAAAAAACAATTTTTATTTCGAAATATTTCGAGATTGTTCCCTCTTTATCAATATTTTGCACAGTAAACTTAATTTACTATCGTATGTAGATAGTATATAGTAGATAGTAGATAGTTTGTATGTAGATACTTTGAAACATTACCAAATTCTCTTTGTGTATATACTCTATCTTATGAGAACTTTGTTAAGTTTAGAACTATTTGTACAATAATTTACAAAACAATACTAATCCATCGTGTAAATAATTAATCATATATATATATAAATAATACTAGCACAGCACAATAGTCCTTTGGACTTCGTGCTTTTGTAACAAAAAAAAAAAAAAAAAAATCGTTTGTAGAAGGAATGATATAATTGAAATTTGATAAATTGATAAAGAGGGAGCAATCTCTCGAAATATTTTCAAAAAAAAATCGTTTTTCTTTATATATTCAGTTACGCCCTTTTTATATGAACTTATTTGATGGATCGCCTTTTGATTTAAATAATACTAAATAATACTTATATGTTAATATTATAATATCTAGAGAGGGAAATCACAAACTAAAGACAATTCAAAAGGAAGAATTTCTTTCATATCACGACCATACAATCTTTTTGGTGTAGCAGCCTTTCAAAAGATACAATTATCCTGGAGATATAGAGGCTGCCTCGCCGGTATTAATATTTCTGTGAAAAATAGACACTTAGGCCAGTTAGAGTTTTTTTATTTTCTCAACGTTTCGATAAAAAAACTTTTGTCTTCGTCAGGAGAAATAGTCTCCTTTCCAAATGCTTTAATTTTATTTAATTCTCCTGACGAAGACAAATGATTTTTTTTGAAACGTTGAGAAAATAAAAAACTCAAAATAGCCGTAGTGTCTCTTTTTCACAGAGATACAATTATGATACTAAAAACTAAAAAGAGATATTACGCCCTAAAGCTTCTATGGTCGTGTATATAAAAAAAATCTTCATTTATCGGATTGTATTCTGTTTTGGTGATACTGATATATTGAAATACATTGTCAAAACATATATTTTATATGGCATCATATTTGTGGTATTTATTATAGATATAGGAAAATACAGAGGGTGTTCACACTTATAGGAAACAAGTTTTATTATACAATATTCAAATTAACACCATATTTGAAATTTTACAAATGTTCTAATTGAAACCCTTTTTGTTCATTTACAAAACGACACCTGATTTTCCACGATAGCAGACACTTTCTGATCATGGTCATACTCAAAAGATCCCATTCTTCCTTTACCACTTTCCAGAGACCTTCAATTGTCCTAGGGTGTCTCTTTCCAAGTGCTCTTTTAAGGCATCCAAAAATGCAAAAATCCATCGGGGCTAAATCAGGAGATTTTACAGGGGTTCTGTTCTT
This sequence comes from Cordylochernes scorpioides, assembly GCA_030710605.1. Classification (NCBI taxonomy): domain Eukaryota; kingdom Metazoa; phylum Arthropoda; class Arachnida; order Pseudoscorpiones; family Chernetidae; genus Cordylochernes; species Cordylochernes scorpioides. The sequence continues at coordinate 30,944,146 of CP092881.1, read as the reverse complement.
TGGAATAGTGTTGATTCCTGTTCTTTGCCTTAGATCTTCCAAATAAGCTTGGGTTGAAGATGAGGTATGACTTGTGGCGTTATCATGGTGAAACCAGACTTTGTTGCTTTGTTTTCCATAGATAGAGGGAATACCATTTGAAAATATAGGTTCTAAAATGTTGTTTTGATAGTCCTCCGAGTTTATTTTGGCATTTCTTTCAACTTTTCTCATTTTAAATTTTCCTTCATATGATATACCGCATGCCACCATAAATCCTTTGGGGTAACTTTCGGCACATTCCCTCAACCAAATTGGCCTAGATTTTCCCACCCTTTTTTGGTAGTATATAGCTCTTTTTCTGTCGCAATCGGTTAAATATACCCATGCTTCGTCATATGTAACAAGAAATTTTTATAAAAATATCTGCTGAAAGTGTGTCGCTGACGAATATGTCTCTGAAACAATTTGTGAACCGCATGTTTTTTTGTAGCTTTTAGGCCTAAATCTTTATTTATTATTTTATTTATTGTTGACACTGATGTTCCTATTAATTTGGCTATATCTCTTTGTGGCATAGGATTTTCTTTTGAAATATATTTTTTCACCTTTTTGACAGTTGCAGGAGTTCTCACAGATATAGGGTGATAATCTTTTGTCCATTTCTCCGTAGGTGCTCTGAATAAAAACTTGCTATTTTTGTCGTGAATAATATTATAAATACCTTTTTTAGAAATGTTGATATCATCTTGTTTGCATATTTTAATTATGTCCAAATAGGTAAGATTAGCTCTGGAAAGTCCTAAAATATAACCTCTTATGAAATTATTGTATTTGAAGGGCATTTTATTTTTAATTTTTTAAAAAAATGTATAGCGTGTTAGAATTAGCTAAGCCTTTTCGAAATCCACGTTGTTGATTTTTTAAAATAAAGTAATAGTTCCTTTTTTACCCCGGGCGCTCGTTTCCTATAAGTGTGAACACTCTCTGTATATTTTGATATTTTAAAATATATATTAACAAGAAGACAAAGTTTCAATAAAAGGTTTAGAATACTTATAGAAATATTTTAAAATTTATTGAGTATTACTTTTTTATATCTCAAATATGGGAAAAACAAACGTTAGTGTAGTTATCTCTGAATTTAAACGGATTTTTATTTTCGGTAAATTAATTTTTATATAATATGAATTCAAATGGTTTTAAAAAAATAGTACAATCATTTCACTCTTTAATTATCAGTTCAGGTTACTCCTTAATCAGGAATAGTTAAATTATTTGAAGAATCTGATTAAATAAAACATTAAAAATACCAATTATATATTTTAATTTCTCTCTTCATTGGTATACACACTCATGGACAAAACTTAAGTAGATGTAAAGTATTTGCTATTGCTGTCGTCTATTTTTAAGAGATAGAGGCAATTTTGGTTTACACTTTCTTATCGCTTTTATCTTCAATAAAGATCACTGTGTCTTAAATATCTTTCAGAGTTATTTCCTGAATCTCGATATACATTTTAAAGGGTACAACACTCTTAAGTTTTGTCCGTGAGTGTGAATATTATTGTATATTTGGATGAGCGCATACTACCTATATTTTAAAAGCCAGATCTTATTTTAGTATCTAAAATTGATTTATTTCTAAAGTATTCGAAGTAATATTTGTTTATCTTCTACGATGCTTTGAAATTGCAATCATGATTTATAAAAATATGAAATATATGCACAATAATGATCATTTAAATTGTAATATGCTCTGTTATCCGTTGTTTGAAAATATGGCTGGGTACTAGTCTTATATATAGGTTAGCAAAATATTTATATATTGATTAAATGTATTTGTTGAAAAAAGTAGACGATAGGAGAAGGAATTGTTTACCGGAGTATTTTATTGAACAAGGACTTTAGACTCAAAGTCACCAACCTCACACTAAAAGGAAGAAAACACGCAAACTAATATTTACAATATTATAATAACGAATAGATTCAAAAAGGATAAGTTTCTTTATTTGAAAAATCATTCGAGCTTTCGGGCGCAAGCTGCCCTTCTACAGGAATATTAGATACAATTTCAAGTAATCATGTATACATGATTACTTGAAATTGTATCTAATATTCCTGTAGAAGGGCAGCTTGCGCCCGAAAGCTCGAATGATTTTTCAAATAAAGAAACCTATCCTTTTTGAATCTATTCGTTATTATAATTATTGAAAGGATTTTTCGTCTTAATATTTACAATGTTTCCTAAAATTATATTTAGGAATTAGCTATAGAATTGTAGGAAGATTGACCGATTCACCATGAAGATACGAGTATATCAAGTTGCATACTGTGCCGTCTTTTCCCGCCTTTAAGTGTCCTAGAATGTCATCTCTGGTCAGATGGTGACAATGACAGCAGGCAGGTGTATGTACCACACATCCATCACTGCACACACACACACTAATGGAAATATATTTATTGACAGGACTGCTAACCAAAATAAAATGTTTTTTAAGCCCCAATAGCCACATAAAGCGGAATATATACAAAGCACTATGACCAGGCTGGGGAGGCTAGGGACAGGATCTCCGTCTGGGAAGAGGCAGGTTAGGCCGGATTGGGTCCGCGGAATATTTGAGATGTGATTGGAATTCCTCTAATCTACCAATCCTTGACTTCTACTGTTCTTCTCTTGAAAAGTTATTTCATTTGTTCAGCTCTCCTTATTCTTGAAGTTATTGATTTTTATTTTCTGTAACCTAATATATTTTGACTTTGATTCTGTAAACCATTGATGAATATTTTGGAAATATTTATATGTGTTAATGTTAAAAACAAAAACGGCATATCCTGACCGCTGACTTGAGTATTTATGTTTGCTGAGCGCCATCTAGTGGGACAAAATTAACTAAACGTTAATTTAAGTTATTCCGTGATATTTGGCCATCCGATTTCCTTGATAAATCAAGAAGAGCCAACCAAGTACGCGTTAATGGCTGTTGCTCCTCGTCAGCGTGGTGCATGTTGTACCTCCACGACCAAAAATACACCTCTACAAGTAAATCAAGAACAAGTAAATCAACATTTAGTTGATTTCTGTTCAACTAGATGGTACTCTGCCATCAGAATTGCTCATGTGAGCGGTGAGGATATTTCTTCTTTGTTTCTAATATATATTTGTATGTATATATGTCTATATATAAAGATGAATTTTTATCCGGGAGGATATTGATCTAAAGAGACAATGATCGCCTCTCCCGTCAAAATAGACGTCAAAACTAGACGCCATCTATTGACCGTCGCCGCAAACTAGCGGCCTCGGTTCGGTAACAAAGCCACAACACCAGCCATGGTCTCTAGGTGGACGCTTTTAAGTTTGCCAAAGCTGGTGTTGTGGTTTTGTTATTGACACGAGGCCGCTAGTTTGCGGCGACAGTCAATAGATGGCATCTAGTTTTGACGTCTATTTTGACGGAAGAGGCGACCTTTGTCTCTTTATGTCTATATATGTATATTTTAGCATATTTGTAAATATACCTATCTTATATTATGTAAAAGCCCATATTTTCATTAAATATTGAAATAAAATATATTTTTTATAATATATAGTATTTAGTATATTATGAATATAATATTACTGTAATAATATATATTATTTATATAATAAAAAGGCATATATTGTGTGGATTGAATAAAAATATCCATTTGGCAATACAGTGTACTCCGCTTATAACAAAGTCGGTTATAGCGAAATTCCGCATATAGCGAATGAAATTGTCTGCACGAAAGAAAAGAAGGGCTTAAACCATTAAAAGAACTCTGGATATTGCGAAGTCGGATATAAAGAATTTTCGCTTATAACGAAGTGATTTGCATGTATAAATTTTTATTTTATCCGTTTATAACGAAGTTTTCTCATTTACCATTATAATTGACTAATATATTATGCATAATATATATCAAATTACAATTACGTTTACCATGGCAGGAGAACGAAAACAAACAAGAAACTCACTATCTCTGTCAGTCAAGCTGCAAATCCTAAGAGAGATTGAAGTGGAGAAGAAGAAAAAGACAGATGTTGCCCAGAAACATAATATCCCACAGTCGTCGCTCAGCACCATAATAAAGAACTCTGAGAAGATCCACCAACAAGCTCTGCATGCGGGAGAAAGCAGTCGGAAACGAGCACGTGGATCTACATATGCTGATGTTGATGAGGCTCTGCTGCAGTGGTTCAAGCAGGCAAGAAGTGCAGCGCTTCCAGTTAATGGTCCATTGCTTTCCGAAAAGGCGAAGACCCTGGCTCTTGAATTTGGATTAAAGGATTTTACTGGGAGTGGTGGATGGATCGAGCGTTGGAAGGCAAGGCATGGCATCAAGCTGCGCAACATTTGTGGAGAATCAGCTGATGTCAATCGTGAGACAATGACGAACTGGTTGACCGATGTAATGCCTAATATAATTAGTAACTATGCTTGCAAAGACATCTTCAACGCCGATGAAACCGGTCTCTTCTGGCGTCTTCTTCCTGACAAGACACTTCACTTTAAGGGAGAAACTTGCACCGGCGGAAAGGCTAGTAAGGAACGGATCACAATCCTTCTATGCTGCAATATGGATGGTTCTGAAAAGATGCAACCTTTGGTCATTGGAAAGGCGAAACAGCCGAGATGCTTCCGAGGAATCAAGCACCTTCCTGTTCAGTACGAAGCAAATCAGAAGGCCTGGATGACTGGACTACTTTTCGAATCCTGGGTTCGGCACATCGACAAGAAGATGGCTGGACAACATCGACAAATTATCCTCCTGCTTGACAATTGCGGCGCTCATCCCCCAGACATGCAGGGCCTCACAAATTCTCGTATAGCATTCTTGCCGCCAAATACCACTTCAATGCTGCAACCATGCGACCAAGGCATTATTCGCAATATCAAGATGATTTATCGAACGCGTTTAATGAGGAAATATTTGACGGCATACGATGCTGGAACAGCATTAACAATCAATCTTAAGCAAGCTGTGGATATTATATCTGTAGCATGGAATGATGTGCTTCCAGCGACAATTTCCAACTGTTGGCATCATAGTGGAATTATTAAGTCCGATGTCAGTTCTCCATTGGATACACCACAGCCTGCAACACAAATGTGGGAGCAACAAAGCCTCTTCGATCGCATGAAAGAAGTTTTAAAAATACCGTTAGAGATGGATTTCGATTCTTATGCTGACGCTGACAATGACGTCGTTACAAATGCCATGTTATCCGATGTAGAAATTGTCGAGAGCATTCTTCAAGCAAAAGAAGAAGAAGAAACGGACCAAGTTGATGAAAAAGTAGACCCAATTGTCCACATTCCGCATCCAAAAGAGGTCTTGGAGAGCATTCAAACTCTGCGATTGTTTCTTCAATGTCAGGATGAGTCCAAGTCTCTTCATAGGCATCTGTCAGACTTGGACAACATCGAAAAGAGTGTTCAGCACTTGTTACTGACTTCTAAATGTCAAAAGAAAATCACAAACTACTTCTCCAAAAACACCTGATGAGGTTGTTATTGATCTTTGTGTTGCTCTTTTGAGTTGAATAGTAAATAAAATTATTGGTACAAAACATTTTTTTTTCCAACTGCGGATATAACAAACTTCGGATATAACAAAGTGATTGTCATGGATAATGCGACTTCGTTATAAGCGGAGTACACTGTATATCGGTTGGCTGAACGCCAAGCTTTGTAAAGCCATTATATTTTGTTAAATATACAAATATATTATAAAGGACTGCGGCGTGTGATTATAAACAATACTTAAAATTATACCGCATAAGTTTCTTTTATTTTTCCCGTTCGCCATTACTCTTCATATTTTCACCCTCTCATACTTCATTCAAAAAAGTTAGAAATAGTAAATATTTCTCTTTAAAATAAATATTGATTTTTCATAGAAAAGAAACTTATGCGGTATAATTTTAAGTATTGTTTACAAATATATTATATTTGGTTTTGAAAATTTACTTAGATAGATATTTTGAGATGCATTTCTATTCCTCATATACAATTTAATTTTAAAATATTCAAGGATTTAAATAAACGTATTTAACTACATTTTATTTTTCTCTCAATCCCTAACTCTCAAATTAATTTAGAAATTTAAAAGAGAGTGGGGTAGATTATATAACCTAATATATTACTTAGAATACCGTTTTAATCTAATTTATTATTTCTTTATTATATTTAATTTATATAGAAATATATAATAAATTTAGATAAAATGATTATTTTAGAAGATGTATCATTAATTAGATTAGCAGAGAAAATGGTTGAAAATAAGGAGATATATATATATTGATTTCTGTTCCACCAGATAGCGCTCTGCCTTCTGTAAAGCACATGTGCTCCTGGTCAGGATATGCCATTCTTATTTTTAATGTATATATTTATATTTTGAAAATAGAGCAATCCATAGATAAATCTTTATTTAAAAAGGTATATTTTGGATCAAATATAATTTATTTTACCAATATTTCAGTTGGCTGAACGCCAACCTTTATCAAGGTGTTATAGTTGTTGACACACTTTAAAATGTTATGACACCTTGATAAAGGTTGGCGTTCAGCCAACTGAAATATTGGTAAAATAAATGATATTTTGATCCAATATATGCCTTTTTAATTAAAAAAATATATATATTAAAAATAACAAAATTATATCCTGACCAGGATCACATGAGCATTTCTAGATGGCAGAGCGCCATCTAGTGGAACAAAAATAAACTAAACGTTTATTTAACTTGTTCAGTGATATTTGACCAACCCAATTTCTTGCTAAATCAAGAAAAGTCAACCACGAACGCGTTTCGGGCTATTGGCCCTCGTCAGCGTGGTGCAGACTGTACCTCTATGACCAAAATTTTGTTTTAAATATCAACACCTGACAATTTATATATTTTTTATTGTTTTTTCACATTAAAAGCGTATTTACGCAAATTTGGCCTTAAATACCTATTTCTTGATTTCTTAGGAAGCCTCTAGGAACAAATTTTGGCCGTAGAGGTACAGTCTGCACCTCGCTGACGAGGGCCAACAGCCTGAAACGGTTTCGTGGTTGACTTTTCTTGATTTATCAAGAAATTGAGTTGGCCAAATATCACGTATTAAGTTAAATAAACGTATAGTTGGCGCTTTGCCATATAGAAAAGCTCATGTGCGCCTTGTCAGGATATGCCTTTTTTTGTTTTTAATATCAACACCTGACCAGCTATTTTTTTTATTGTTTTTTAACACATATATATATTAATACTAGCGAATGTGTACCCGGCTTCGCCCGGGTTTTATCCGAGTGAAAGTTTGCCTAACGAATGTTATCGACAATAATATTCCAGAACACACAGAATATTATGATAATAAAGATAATAATATTCGTTACATTATATATTTATATAATATATAAAATATATTTTTCGAGCAAACATATCCACTCTCTCTACTGAATAGATTTTTGAAAAGATAAATAAATATAAAAATATCTAGAGATATACTACATGATCTTAGCCAAAAAGCCGAGAAACGATATTTTATATATAGAGATGACCTGACTTCGTGTGTCTTCTGCTCGAGTGAATGTTTCGCTGGTAGATTTTGTTCCTGCCTACTAAAATTTATTATCTGGCTTCGTCCGTAGTCTGCTTCAGTGAATATTCCCCTAAAGAATTTTGTTTATGTCAATCAAGAATGATACGGCAATATTGTCATTATCATTTCTGACTAAAAAATATTGTTGCTCAATACTGGGTTAATTATAATTTTTCTTGGTTAAAGTGCGACAAAATAACTCTTCCAGATTTAACTCTCTGTCCTGTTCAAATTTCAGCGAGATTAGATACATATTGAGGGCGTGCATAGCCGACAAACATATATATATGTTCCCGGTTTCGCCCGAATTTTACCCGAGTAAAAGTTTGCCTAACAAACATTTGTTAAAACGATTCTAGAAAACATCCAATCCCTACTGAATATATATTTGTCTATACTCTCGATAATTTGAAAATTTTCCCGGTCCCTTGAAAAATACTCAATAAGTTGAAAAAAAATCAGTATTAATTGGTCCACTCGGTAATTTGAAGTTGAAGGAATAGTATCTTGCCACAAACTAAGATTTTTAAATAACTGTATTTAGCGAATGTACCCGGCTTCGCCCGGTTTTTATCCGAGTTAAAGTTTGCCTAACGAAATTTGTTAAAACGATTCTAGAAAACATCCAATCCACCCATTTATTGATTTATAAACGTATATAAATATTGTTATATGCGTTTAAATATATTTTGAAACGCATAATTTTTTTAAAACATTTATTATATTTTAAATAAGATATTGTCACTTTTGTGTATTTGATAATTAATTATTTCTTTTTTTCTCAATGAATTATATATATTAATTTAAAAATTCATTTTTGTTATCATCATCACATACAATGTAATTTTTTTATATAAACAAACGATAATAAACAACAAAAACAATGTAATTTGCATCTTCATTATTATAAAACAACAACAAATTAATTTTACAATGTAAAAATATTTTTTAACATTACATTTTAACATTCAACACAAAACGTTACAATATTTTCTTTAAATACATATTAATATTAGAATGCCAAGTTCTTTTTTATGTCATTCGAATATTATATTACTAAATTCTCAAATTAAATTTATTATTCTTAGAACACATTTTAAACATTGTTACAATTTATAAATATAATTTCACCAGATGCCGCGAGAGGCGCTGCTTGCGAGTGAAAGTAGAAATTTGCAAATAAAATTGCAAAGAAAATTTATTTCAAATCAAATTCAAACCAGAAACTTTCCCAGTTGTATGATAAATAACTTCCTAGTTTCTCGAAGATTGGATAATATTACCTAATAAAAACATTCATCGTGTAAACAAACCACATGTAAATTATTAACCAATTAAATTCATTTATCGTCGCGACCAATGCTGCGCCCAAGCGGTAAAAGGCTGGAACTAACGCTTTTTGATTTTATATTTAAAAAAAAGCACATTAACCTTTTTAGTGTTTTGAATAGCCTATATGTTAAGCAAAATCTTCAGCTATCTACATGCTAAATTTCATAATGATTTATTCTGTAGATTTTGCGCAACGCGATAAAAAACATCGATTTTAGATTTCATTTTTATAAATATAAGTATTGTTATCAAGTAAATATGAAGTGTATATATGAAAGATGATGTATAAATTGAAGTGTCGCATTGCAGAAAATTCAGAAGACCTGGTTTCAAGTGTTTCTAATTGTTTTTAAATCACCTCCCTCTCTTCATTGTCCTAATTACACTGAAATATCCTGCAAGGTTCATCTCTTCATTAAATATTCATAGATTCATTACTTTAATGTAATTTTGATAGAAACGGTGTTCTATCTGATTTTTAGATTTTTAATTAAAATACTCTATGGCTGTGTGTGAATCTATATAAAACGGAATATTTTCAATTAATAATATTATAATAATAAGCACACGGGCATCGTGCTTTATCGTATTATATAATATAAAATAAACATTAATACTTCGCCCTAAACGTTTATTATAATGAAATATTTGTATAACGAATCTATAAATAGATATATTTCAGGCATTATATTCTTCTTCACTTCATATAGCGAAACACTCTTTATAATTAAATATTATTTATATAAACATTAGAGATCATAACCTTTTTTTACTCTATATAAAATAATATAATCCAATATTTATATATATATATATATATATATGACAAAATCTTCCTCTAGACTTATATTATTTATAAACATTATATATATATGCTACCTTCCCTTGCATAATGAAAAACTCATTATAATGAAATACCAAATATAACAAGATCCCCTCTCTGTATATAGAGAAAATTCCCCCTTTAAGCAAAATTATATTTATAATCTAACTTGCCCTCCACCCCATTGAGGAAAATTTCCTTATATAACCAAATAATATTTATAAATTATATACTATCCTCTCTCATATATATTAAAACTCCTCTTATAAAGAAATACCATTCAAATAACAGGATACCATTTCTCTATTTATAACGAAAATCTTCCTCTAAACCCAAATATTATTTATTTATTTTATTCTCACCTTATTTAAATAAAATTTCCTTATATAACCAAATAATATTTATAAATATTATGTTACTCTCTCTGAAATATTAATAACATTTAATAGCGAAATACCATTTATATAACAACACTAGCGGATGTGTACCCGGCTTCGCCCGGGTTTTATCCGAGTGAAAGTTTGCCTAACGAATATTATTGGTAATAATTTTCCGGAACACAGAATATTATGATAATGATGATAATAATATTCACTACATTATATATTTATATAATATATAAAATATATTTTTCGAGAGCAAACATATCCACTCTCTCTACTGAATAGATTTTTAAAAAGATATATATAAATTAAAATATCTAGAGATATACTACATGATCTTAGCCAAAAGGCCGAGAAACGATATTTTATATATAGATATGCCCTGACTTCGTGTGTCTTCTGTTCGAGTGAATGTTTCGCTGGTGGAATTTTTTTGCTGCCTACTAAAAATTATCATCTGGCTTCGCCCGTGGTCTGCTTTAGTGAATATTTCCCTAAAGAATTTTGTTTATGTCAATCAAGCATGTTACAGCAATATTGTCATCATCATTTCAATTTTTCTTGGTTAAAGCGCAACAAAAAACTCTTCCAGATTTAACTCTCTGTCCTGTTCAAATTTCAGCGAGATTAGTTACATATTGAGGGCGTGCATAGCCGACATATGTATATATAAACATATGTATATATGTTCCCGGCTTTGCCCGGTTTTTACCCGAGTGAAAGTTTGCCTAACGAACATTTGTTAAAACGATTCTATAAAACATCCAATCTACCTATATATAGATTTATAAAGGTATATAAATATAAATGTTGTTATATGCGTTTAAATATATTTTTGAAACACATATTTTTTTGAAAAACATAATTAAATTTTAAATAAGATATTGTCACGTTTGTTAATTTTATAATCATTTTTTTTCTCAATGAATTATGTATATTAATTTAAAAATTCATTTTTATTATCATCATCACATACAATGTAATTTCTTATATAAACAAACGATAATAAACAACAGCAACAATGTAATTTGCATCTTCTTTATTATAAAACAACAACAAATTGAATTAACAATGTAAAAATATATTTTAACATTTAACACAAAAAGGTTACAATATTTTCTTTAAATATATATTAATATTGAAATGCCATTTTTTTACAACGTCATTTGAATATTATTTTACTAAATATTCAAATTAAATTTATTATACTTGGAACACATTTTAGCATTTTTTCAATTTATAATTGTAATTTCATCAGATGCCGCGAGAGGCGCTGCTTGCGAGTGAAAGTAGAAAATTTTCAAATAAAATTGCAAAGAATATTTATATCAAATCAAATTCAAACCAGAAACCTTCCCAATAGTATAGTAAATAACTTCCTGAAGTTTCACGGCGATTGGATAATCCTACCTTTTAAAAACATTCATCTTGTAAACAAACTAACATTCATCGTTTAAAATTATTAACCAATCGAATTCATTTTTCGTCGCGACCAGTGCGGCGCCAAGCGGTAAAAGGTTGGTACTAACGATTTTTGGTTTTACTTTTTAAAAAAGCACATTAACCTGTAGATTCTGTAGATTTTGCGAATTGCGATAACAAACATCGATTTTGGGTTTCATTTTTATATATTTAAAGGATACTCTTTCTCTTTATAACGAAAATATTCCCCTAAATCCAAATGTTATCTTTCAACTCATATAATGAAAATCTCCCTATAAAACTGAATATTAAATATAAATATTATGTTAACCCTCTCTCTTTATATAGAAAACTATTAAAAACAAAATTGGAATTTCTTGACCGATCACATAAGCATTTTAGATGGCAAAGCTCCATCTAGCAGAACAAAATTCAACTAAACGTTGATTAAGCTTGTTCTAAAGAAAACAATGTTTAGTTAATTTTTGTTACACTAGATGGCGCTTTGCCATCTAAAAATTTGAGCAGTCAGGAAATGCCAATTCTGTTTTTAATATCAACACCTGATTATTTTTCTATTTTTTTTACTTGATTTTTAATATAAAAAAACTATATACTCGAAAATATTTCTATACGGCATGTTTTACACACTCTGTATTACAAAATATCTTTATATAAATCAATTATTAATCTTTTTCTATATTTCTCTCTCTCTATTGGAAGTATAAGTAAATATAAATCTTAATGGAAATAAAGCTAATTTTGGCTCTTATATTACTTTTGAATTATATATAAAACTTACATAATCTTTCTTTTTCTTCTTCTGTATATTCCCCACTTTCACAGGCCTATCTCTCTTGTAATCTCTGGGAGAAGCCTTTTTCAAACCAGTGTGTCTTAATAAAGGCTTGTGTGTGTGTATATATTACTTTTGAATAAATTAATTTCCAATGAATCGATAATAGCACTCTTCATTTTAAATCGAAATTTCAAAAGTTGTAAAACAATCGCATTTAAAAATATAAATTATATTTGAGTTTTCTACTTTTCATATTCTATATTTAGTATATATATATGTTGTAATAAAATATCTGCTGATTTTAGAATATTATTGATTATTTATGGCAATAGTATGTATTATAGGAGTATTTTATGATATTGTTATTAAGTCAAGAACAGAATAATAAAAACAGTTTTAATCACAATTTGCTTTAATTTTGCTAATGAATAATACATAATATTAGAAAGTACTACCTGACATAAGGCGAGTAGAATAAAGAAAATAAAATATTACATATTTACATAATTACAAAAGATTTGAGCCGGCCAACGGGAAACAACAACAATGGATTTATATAGGGAAAGCTGCGACATCTGGCGATCGACTTTACAGATTAGTTTATGAAGCATTATCATATATTTATAAATGTATGTAATTCTGCTGCCCTCAAAGCCTATGTCCATAGTTAATCTAAAATACCCATTCAAATATTCTAGCATCAGTATCACTATGAAAGGAAGTTGAAAATGCAATATTATAGCGGTATGGTAGATTAAACTAGCGAAACCGCTGGGAGGGTACATCACTGATGAGCCAAGTCCTCCCATTAATTTTTAAATTGCAGTAAGGACAGTAGAAATTATTTATTTTAAAAAATAATTATACGCGTCTATAATAGTTTCGAATTTTGATAACAAATTATTTTGTTCTATAAATTATAATTTTGAAACAAAATAACATTATTATATAACATACTAGACGGGTGACCCGGGCTTCGCCCCGGGATTGACCCTTGTGCATATCTACCCGAGTGATATATATTTAGATAAGATTTTTTTATAATTGTTTGATATTAGCATTATCTATTTGTTTGCATCAGCATAATTTAATCTATTCTATGATAGAGGGCGCTGTTCGTGGGCTAAGTAGAATAATTTGAATATAAAGTTTTAATAATTGATTTATATATTTTTTAAAATAGCCTATCGTCTTCCCCGTATTTTTTTTACCTATGTATGGAAAATTTGGTTTGAATTAGTGAACTACTGCGAATTTGTATACCGGACTTACAAACATTCATTTATATATATATAGATGTATATCGATTGATAAACCCTGTACGATTTATAAATGAATAAAACAAAGCTTCGAGGGCTGCGTATCTTTTATCTTTAAAAGATACGCAGCCCTCGAAGCTTTGTTTTATTCATTTATAGATGTATATAATTGTGAGAATTCAACTTATTGTTGTTAAGTGTCTGTAACTTGGTTATGTACAGAATAAGTCCATCCATTAGTTAACGGAGGGTGTCCACAAAAATCCGCACCGTGGCCATCAATCCAGTTGTCTTCTAATTAAGTTAATGGCCGTGATCTTTTCTTCAGACTTCCTTTCGAGAATCAATCAATAAGACGCTCTGTTGATCTTATATAGGACAACTCTTTTGTGTGTGTCTTCCTTTACTTATAAATATAGTTAGGTAAATTAATTATTATCCTTATATTTGTGGGACATATTTAGTTAAATTAATTATCATTTCTATATTTGTGGAACGACACAATTAATTTTTATATATTAAAAATACTTCTTTAATATTAATTATATATATTTGGATATTGTTTGCAAGAATTTGATAATTCCTTCCTAAAAAATTTGTATAAAAAACCTTTGTACACACAATGATGAAAACTAAACCTCAAAGGTATATTCAATGTATTGAATATATTTCTAAAAAACACACAAAATAAATATTTAATTATAATATACTCATTTGAAAATTAATTAGATAATATCTAAAGTAAATGACGTTTTAAAATCATTATAATGTGCTATTCTATCAGCAAAAAAATATATATGTTATAAATACAAATGAATGAGATTTTCTGCTTGAATTTAGATCATGTTAAAGATTATGGTATGGAAATGCAGTCGTTCTTAAAATCTTGAAATAATAATAATAAAATGGTTTTGATCAATAATTGCTTTAATTGTGATAAAGGAATATATAAAAGAGCATCATTTGATAAAAGTAATGCCTGGCTTATTGCGAGTAGAATAAGGAAAACAAAAGATTATTTACATAATGTACAAAACCTTTGAGCCGGCCATTGGAATAAAACAACAACGAGTTTTTATATGCAAAGCGTGACCTCTGGCGGTCGATTTAACAGAATATTTGTATCTATGAAATATAATTCCAAATAAAATAATAATTGAATATAACATATATATATATATATATATATATATATATATGGTAATTTACATCAACAACCCCATATTGTATATAACTTATAACAAGATTTTCATGTTGTATAATAGAAACACATCTATGAATGATTATACACATTATTGACATGTGTCATCACATCATCATATGTAATGTACTTTGTACAAACTGAGAATAAATAAATAAAACTATGTAATAGATTAAGAGTTGAGCTGAAGCAGATATTGAGATAGAATTCCAACGATAGCAAGATCTCAGGGCGCTGTCAGAGTAAACAAAATCGCTTCCGATCCACGCTCTTCAAATAAAAAAACGCTCTTAAATTCAATACTTTATCTCTCGACAAAGATATATAAGACCTCCGCCTTAGCCGAAAATATAGTCACTTCACCATTAGCGGGATCCCTCGTCACTTCATCCATTGATCATTGACCATGTAGCCCAGTATGGAATTTTCTCAAATCTCCATCCTTATGCTCCTAGCTCGACTTCTATCTGTTCACGGAACTTTTCTAGTACAACTGTGTCCCTTCGTTTTTTGTTTGGACATTCCCAAGCTTTCCATTCTGCCTCGATCACGACTGGCTTTACTCTATGAGAACTGTTAAAGGTCTCCCAAGGTTCAGAGAGGTACTGGAAAACTCTCAACGCCCTGACTGTCCCTCTCGGTTACTACAGGTTTGCCCCTCTTAGTTACCACACCACAGCGAGAGACCTTTGGTTACCACAGTATAGCGAGAGTCGACAGGATCTCACACCATAGCTTAAGTCGACTGGATACCTCATCATATATATCTACTAATAATTATATATATATACTGCGAGCTTTAGTTTAATTCGCACTAAGTAATAAAGCTAAAAGTTTATATAATATCATCGTAATAAGGAATTTTAAGCCTTATTATTCAAAATATAGGTGAATTGTTAATCTTTTTTTATAAAGCAAATGCTTTGCTAAAGCAAATACTTAAGGTTTCTCTTCGCTTAAGCTTTCTCTGTAAATTCTTTTAACGGGTGATTCAAATTTCGAAAAGCATAATGATTGATTTTTATTTAAATTACTTTATTATATCGTCTATAAAATTTATAATTTTGAAACTAAATAGAGAGAAAAATTCATAGGATTTTCATCAATTTCATTTTTTTAAACGCTGATATGATCTATAAAATCACTTGGTTCTTATATACAAAGACAGCTATAAAAAAAGTGAAGAACATATATATTTATGAGCAAAACAATTGTGGTAAGGTTAAAATAAAGTCAGTAGAGAGAAGCTGGACACACAAGATTTATTCTCTAGAAGGCGATACAAGAAATGGGGACTTATAAAAAAAGTTACAAAGAACAATATCGTTTTAAAGTGAACGTTTTAGACTAGGTTTAAGTACTAAGCTATAAGTACTAAGGTATAAGATAGCAATAGAGTACAAAGGGCAATATACGAGAAGGTCGATTTTCCAAGATTGTAATGCTCTCAGCTTCTTACAAAGAGACAAAGACGATATAAGTGCAAAAATAAACATCTCTCGAGATGGTAGTATTTTGGTTTGGATAATAAAAGAGTCAGAACAGAGATGCCAACAAGCAATCAAGATAAATTATAAACAGCAACATTTTTCGAAAAGACAAACTTAAGGCTAGGTTTGCAAGGTCAGGTCGAGAGATGCCGACAAAGAGTTAAAGACAAAAAAGGTGCCTATAAGAACATTTGTCGGGCGTTTAGGCTGAAGCAAGAAACCCAGAGATGCCGACAAGAAGCCAGAGACAATGAAAGCACAAAAAAAATAACATCTGTCGAGAGGTCAGGCTGTAGCAGGAAGGTCAGAGATGTCGACAAAGACAATAAAAGTACATATAAGAAAATCTGTGGAGCGGTCAGGCTGTAGCAGGAAGGTCAGGGATGCCGACAAAGACAATAAAAGTACAGATAAGAACATCTGTCGAGCGGTCAGTCTGTAGCAGGAAGGTCAGAGATGCCGACAAAGACAATAAAAGTACAGATAAGAACATCTGTCGAGCGGTCAGGCTGTAGCAGGAAGGTCAGAGATGCCGACAAAGACAATAAAAGTACAGATAAGAACACATGTCGAGCGGTCAGGCTGTAGCAGGAAGGTCAGAGATGCCGACAAAGACAATAAAAGTACAGATAAGAACATCTGTCGAGCGGTCAGGCTGTAGCAGGAAGGTCAGAGATGCCGACAAAGACAATAAAAGTACAGATAAGAACATCTGTCGAGCGGTCAGGCTGTAGCAGGAAGGTCAGAGATTCCAACAAAGACAATAATAGTACAGATAAGAACATCTGTCGAGCGGTCAGGCTGTAGCAGGAAAGTCAGAGATGCAGAAAAGACAATAAAATAACAGATAATAACATTTTTCGCGCGGTCAGGCTTTAGCAGGAAGGTCAGAGATGCCGACAATAAAACCCAGCTAAGAACACAAGTCGAGCGGTCAGGCTGTATTAGGAAAGTCAGAGATGCCGACAAAGACAATAAAACACAGATAATAACATCTGTCGAGCGGTCAGGCTGTAGCAGGAAGGGCAGCAGATATGCCGACAAAGACAATAAAAGCACAGATAAGAACACATGTCGAGCGTTCAGGCTATAGCAAGAAGGTCAGAGATGCCGACAAAGACAATAAAAGCACAGATAAGAACATCTTTCGAGCGGTCAGGCTGTAGCAGGAAGGTCAGAGATGTCGACAAAGACAATAGAAGCGCAGATAAGAACATCCTTCGAGCGGTCAAACTGTAGCAGGGCAGCAGATATGCCGACAAAGACAATAAAAGCCCAGATAAGAACATCTGTCGAGCGGTCAGGCTGTAGCAGGAAGGGCAGCAGATATGCCGACAAAGACAATAAAAGCCCAGATAAGAACATGTGTCGAGCGGTCAGGCTGTAGCAGGAATGGCAGAGATCACGACAAAGACAATAAAAGTACAGATAAGAACACATGTCGAGCGGTCAGGCTGTAGCAGGAAGGTCAGATATGCCGACAAAGACAATAAAAGCCCAGATAAGAACATCTGTCGAGCGGTCAGGCTGTAGCAGGAAGGGCAGATATGTCGACAAAGACAATAAAAGTACAGATAAGAACACATGTCGAGCGGTCAGGCTGTAGCAGGAAGGTCAGAGATGCCAACAAAGACAATAAAAGTACAGATAAGAACACATGTCGAGCGGTCTGGCTGTAGCAGGAAGGGCAGATATGTCGACAAAGACAATAAAAGTACAGATAAGAACATGTGTCGAGCGGTCAGGCTGTAGCAGGAATGGCAGAGATCACGACAAAGACAATAAAAGCACAGATAAAAATATTTTGGAGCGGTCAGGCTGTAGCAGGAAGGTCAGAGATGCCGACAAAGACAAAAGAAGTACAGATAAGATCACATGTCGAGCGGTCAGGCTGTAGCAGGAAGGTCAGAGATGCCGACAATGACAATAAAAGTACAGATAAGATCACATGTCGAGCGGTCAGGCTGTAGCAGGAAGAGAAGAGATGCCGACAAAGACAATAAAAGCACAGATAAAATTTTTTGGAGTGGTCAGGCTGTAGCAGGAAGGTCAGAGATGCCGACAAAGTCAATAAAAGTACAGATAAGAACACATGTCGAGCGGTCAGGCTGTAGCAGGAAGGTCAGAGATGCCGACAAAGGCAAATAAAGTACAGATAAGAACATGTGTCGAGCGGTCAGGCTGTAGCAGGAAGGTCAGAGATGCCGAAAAAGACAATAAAAGTACAGATAAGAACATCTGTCGAGCGGTGAGGCTGTAGCAGGAAGGTCAGAGATGCCGACAAAGACAATAAAAGCACAGATAAGAAAATCTTTCGAGCGGTCAGGCTGTAGA
The DNA here is from genome assembly GCA_030710605.1 of Cordylochernes scorpioides. Classification (NCBI taxonomy): domain Eukaryota; kingdom Metazoa; phylum Arthropoda; class Arachnida; order Pseudoscorpiones; family Chernetidae; genus Cordylochernes; species Cordylochernes scorpioides. Next base: position 30,925,512 of record CP092881.1, on the reverse strand, counting down.
AGGAAGGTCAGAGATGCCGACAAAGACAATAAAAGCACTGATGAGAACATATGTCGAGCGGTCAGGCTGTAGCAGGAAGGTCAGAAATGCCGACAAAGACAATAAAAGCACAGATAAGAACATCTGTCGAGCAGTCAGGCTGTAGAAGGAAGGTCAATGATGCCCACAAAGAGAATAAAAGCACAGATAAGAACATCTGTCGAGCGGTCAGGAAGGTCAGCAGAGATGCCGACCGGGATGTGGTTCAATCAATACCTCTGGCTAGCTGGCCATTAGTTATGAATGAACTCCTGCCTCGATGTGTCCAAAAGATCGCCACGCTCCAATGGACTACAAGATTATTTTGCAATACAACCGACTTACTACATTTCACTTCATTTCATATTTTAAAATATATTAACGAGATATGTGTGTTCTCATTTTTATATAAATAATATTAGAAATGGCGCACAGCTTTAAAAGTCTTCCTTTTATATTATTTCAAATATATTTTAAAGCAATAACGCGCACATCTATAAATAGGAAACAAAACCATATAACAAACAAACGAGCGAAACAAACTTCTACTGTAATAAAAGATATAGCTTTCAGAGGTAAGTTTCTTGTACAAACATTTATTTTCAACCTTTAGGACTTGTCAATTCTTCAACAGAAGTAGCACAATAATATATTAATGAAAATACTATTTTTATACAAAGTATTACTTATATATATTAAATACTGATGTTTTTGATAGAAATATATTACATAATTCTACTGTCCTCACTGTAATGTAAAATAGTAGAAAGGTTCATCAGTGGTGAAACGTTCCAGCGGTTTCGCCAATTTACTCCACCAGACAGTGTTTAGCGCTCCAATACTGTATTTGACGATTCTGATTATATATGCAACAACGAATGACTGAATCAAAGCTATGGTATTTTAACAAACAAAGACAAGAATTCTAGATAGTATAATTACATATATATAATATGAGATATATATATTTGGTTCGACGCAAGCAAGGCTTTTCGGCAGACAAGAAATAAAAAGTGTTTTAAAAGTGATATAAAGAGAAAAACTCAAAGCTATTTCTTGTTTCCAATCAACACACAAAGAAAGTTGAGGGATATAGTTGTTTAAGTTGAAGAATGAATATTTTCATATATTTTTAACCTAACAATAATTAATAGGAGAAACAATATAATGTTGTCGTGTTTTATTGTTTAAATCTGCTAACTTTTTCTGAGGAAGAACCTAACCCAAAGTCGTAGTATATTTCAAAGCTGGTATTACTCTCAGCTGATATAAAATATTATTAGCATAGAAATTTTTTTAGGTTACCATTTTCAGTATAATATAATCAAATAAATGGGATTTATGCAAATATACCGTAGCTTCTTAATGCAGATTTTATGCAAATCGGATATGTATGTTGTATATACATGTTATGATTATTTGGTTTTGTTGTTGAAAAAGATAGAGAATTAGGTGCAGTCGTGAAAAAGGAAATATAATCATTAACTTATCAAGTAGTTTTCATTTTGAATTAATTGAAGAAAATAAAACATAAAATTATTTTTCACAGTAATATAGAATTTATAAAATGAATTCTATATTCGTGAATTAAAAAAAAAAATAGGTAGGCCAACTATACATATTTACAACAATATTCAAAGTGTTATAATTCTATGGTCAAAAATAAATGATTAGTCAATGATGAAAATACATGTTTTTGAAAAATAAAATAGTTGCATATCAGATTATATAATATATATATTAAAACACAAGGTCTATAAATAAAACCACATTATCAGAATATATTGCAGTATATACATAAACTATCAATTATGGACGCAAAAAGAGTGTAGTATTAATATTTGTCTCAAATAATCATCTGCTAAGATATTATTGAAGTGTGAATTTCATTTAGTTGAACACACTAAACATTATAAAATAGCCTTTATAAAACGAATGGCTCCCTCTTCCGTCAAAATAGATTAATTAAATTGATTTGAAATATAATAATTTCTAGTCCTTATTATAAATTCGGTTCATATTTTCTAGCAATATTTTTTAATATTTCAAAACAATATAGTAAATCAAAAGTTAACACTCCACATATTATATATTATACTAGCCAAATGACCCGGGCAACGCCCAGGTTTTAACCGATTAAATGATTTTATTCAAATACTATTCGTTACAATTATAAATTGGCGACGTGGATGTCACTCTTTTGAAATGTCCCGCTCCAAACTTTGTGTCTGAGAAGCGATATTTTTTATAGAGAGATGATCTGGCTTTGTGTCTTCTGCTCGAATGAATGTTTTTCTGTTAGAATTTTGTTCCCGCATACTAAAAATGAACTGGCTTCACACGTGGTCTCTGTTTTTTGGAATTTTTCCCAATATAATTTTGTATCTGATAATCAAACATGATACAGCAATATTGTCATAATCATTTTCTGACTAAAAAAAACAACAACTATTTTTGCTCAGAACTGTCAATTTCAATTTTTGTTTTGGCTAAAAATCCGATAAATATATCTTTCCTGTTAAAATACGTTTTACATGTACATTAGGTCAGCTGATATTACCTCCTATCTTCACCGCTAGAGGCGCTGCTTGCGAGCGAAAGGGCAAATTTGCAAAGCAATTTTCAAATAACTCGAAGAATATTCGGGAGAGAGACCTGAAAGTTTGACTATAGGTTTTTCCAGATTCTACTCTATATACTGTTAAAATTTCAGTCAGATTAGTTACGTATTGTGGACGTGTATAGCCGACATAGGAACAAACACACATAAATACACACATACACTGACTTTTATATATATAGGGATTAATTTGGCGAAACCGCTGAGAGGGTTCACTACTGATGAGCCAAGCCCTCTCATTCAATAACTCATATCATTGCAGTAAGGTCTGTAGAGATAATATTTGAACATATTATATATATAGATGGAAAATTTGCTGGGAGGAAATTGATCCATAGAAGCACAGGGCGCACAATCTGGTAGATTGTGAAGATTCCATTAGATCCCGTGTGGATCTCATGGAATGAAGTCCGCCCTAGATTAACGAGGGCCATTAGCCCGAAACCATGGTCTCTAGGTGGACGCTTTTCAGTTCGCCAAAGCTGGTGTTGTGGCTTTGTCACCGACCCGAGGCCGCTAGTTGCGGCGACGGTCAATAGATGGCGTCAGTTTTTGGACGTTTATTTTGACGGGAGAGGCGCCCTGTGCTTCTATGGATATTATATATATATATATAATCTAAAATACAATTATTTTATTTTTTTTAAAACATATATTTTATTTTCATTCATTGACTGTTTTACATATTTGACCATAGATGCAGAACATACCACTTTAATTATTATTGTTGTATATATGTATAGTTAACCCCCTACCCTTTCTAATAAAAAATCACGAATATAGAATTCATTTTATAAAATTTATATTACTGTGATAAAAATAATTTTATGTGTAATTTACTTCAAGTAATTCAAAATAAAATCTACTTGAAAGGTATATAATTATCTTTACCTTTTACGACTGCACCTCTTTTCAACAACAAAACACAAAAATAATTCTAACACAATATATATATATATATCTTTTTTTTTCATCGCAGTAAGGACAGTAGAAGTTTATTTTGTGTTTGAAAAAAGAAACATTCGTGATTTATAATGTTTCCATTATTTATATATAGATAACACGTTATCGCCTTGTAATTAACAATATCTAACTGTCCTTGTATTTATTGTTTGTGGAAGAGCATTGCTCGATGCAAATATTTATATGTAATTCTGCTGTTCTAAAAGCTTATGTCTGTAGTTTGCTTAAATACCATTTCTAAGATTCCACCCGTCATTGCAGCCTATATAAGCAGAATGATCCAATACAGTATTAGAGCTCTAAACAAGCGGTCTGGTCTATTAAATTGGTGAAACCGCTGGGAGTGTTCACCATTAATGAGGCAAGCCCTCCCATTATATTTTTTCATCGCAAAAAGGACAGTAGAAGAGTTTGTTTTGTGTTTAAAAAAAGAAACATTTGTGCTTTATAATGCTTTCATTTCTTATATATATATAATAACGAATAGATTCAAAAAGGATAAGTTTCTTTATTTGAAAAATCATTCGAGCTTTCGGGCGCAAGCTGCCCTTCTACAGGGCATAAAAAAAAAGATTTCTGTTGTTTTGGATCATATTGATGATTATGCTATGGTGGTGCAGTCGTAGTCGAGCAATAATCTTGAAAAATATAATGTCTTGATTAGAGATTTCTTTATTGAGCTGAGGAATGAATTCATATGAAAAACATAATTTTGTACAAGTACTGCCTGGCTTAAGGCATAAGAATAATTAAAACAAAATATTATCTACATAATTACAAACATGTTTGAGCCGACCCACGGGGAAGAACAACAATGTTATTTTATATGGGAAGCATGACCTCTGGCGGCCGATTTAACAGAATATTTTTATTTATGATATATATTTTTAAATAAAACAATATCTTAATATAACATTTCCCCCCTGTGAAGAGAATAATATGGGTTCATTCAGAGTAAAGTGATGAAAAATATAGTTTAAAAAAAGATAAAATGATTTATAGAAAGAAAAAAAGGTGGTGATATTCACTTATCATATTGGTTTTTGGATGGGAACCAATAGACAGGAAAGTACAAAATGGTATATAGTGTGAATGATCACAAATATTGTTGGTAAAAAGTGAATAAAAATTTGATATTCCATAATCATATTGGTTTTTGGATGGTAACCAATATAGACAGGAAATGGCAAAATAATATAAATGTAGACAAAAACTAATATGTAAATCTTCTACAATCAGTAATAGCCATATCAAAGCAAACATAACCATCTTCAAGCGAACATAGCCATCTCCAAGCAAACATAGCCACTACAATCAAACATACCCATTTCCTACCATATCCAGCAATTTCAAGCAGTCTTCTCCCTCCCAACTCAGCCATCGCATCTTCCGCCCAACGCCAGCCATTTCCCGAGATCTTTAATATTATTTTTGTTTCAAGATTTTAACCACGACTGCACCACCATAGCATAATCATCAATATGATCCAAAACAACAGAAATCTTATATTTTTTTTTATAAATCAATAATTATTAAATCAATTAATTAATAATAATAAAATAAAATAATTATAATAAAATCAATTTAAAAATTAAATCAATATCCTCCCGGCAAAATTTACATCTATATATATATATTAACACATATAATAGATCTTTAATAAAAAAGCATATATTGGATCATAATATAATTTATATAATATATATTTATTTTCGAGAGAGCATATTCAGAAGGGTAACACATTAATCTACAATACACAACAAAAGTTAGAAATGGATTTTTTTTAATTAAATACTTACTCAAAATATTTAACTGAATATTTACTTACTCAATCCTTTTATTATGCATTAATAATGCATTATAGTTATCATCTTAGTATATAAAAACCTTTATTATTGATGTAAAGGATTTCCCACAAGACATGTTTCTTTCATACTTTTCTTTATTGGAATTTCGAGCTTGTTCTTTTGTCACCAAGACCAAAACAACAATTATATAGCTAAAAAATATATGAATTAAATATTTGTCATATAACCTTGTAGCTGATTTGAAACCGAAAACATAATATTTGATGCTATTTCAACCTTTATTGTAAGAAAATAATCTTATATTTATAAATTGTGTTTTAGGTTAACAAATATTTTGTAAATGATAGGAAATTAAAAATAAAAATAACATTTCCTGATCTCTCACATTATCATTTCTAGATGGCAGAGCACCATATAGTGGGACAAAAATAAACTTAACGTTTATTTAACTTGTTCACATGAATAGCTATCGTTTTTAAACTGAAAGAACTGATAAATTTGTAAATAATATATGCATTGATTAAATATATGCATTTTTAATTAATGATAAGCTATGTAATAAATAAGCGTAATATGTACCAAATGGATATACAATACAAAATCCATAAATCGAAAATAATGCTATTTATAGATTTTAATTCAAGTATGAATAATTAAAACAGTATTAATAATACAAATAGTATTTAGGTATGAATATAAAAAAAGAGATATGTTTTAAAACATTCCTATTAAGGGAATCGACAAGATACGTTGTAATAAATGCTATGAAGGTTAGAAGAGAAGGAGCAATCCTATTTGTAGAAAGCTGCTTCCCAGAATTGCGTGTTGGAAGAAAAACTTGCCGAGTAGAAGAGGTGCCATTTTATTGATGGTAAAGTTGGAGAGCCATTTAGGTAAACATTTTAGTAATGTGATGAGAAAATCTTTAGTTCTTTCGTTGTGGGAATATTTAGTTTAATAGGGTCCCATTCGATCTTCACTTTAATTACTGGAAGATGTTGACTGTGAGAGAACTAATGAAGCTGGACTTTGGGATTTTGCCAGAACATTTGTATCCGCCTAGAGATGTTCTGTGTGACCTTCAACTTTATGACATTTTGAATGTCGCTAATCTTGCTTAGTTATATCTGTTTTGTTATTAAAGTAAGAAGGATGAATCCGTAACCAATTTAACTTTACATATTATTTATTATTAATAGCAATTATACAAAACAAATCTTTGTATATATTTTATGTGAAAACAACAAAAACAATTATTATATACAAGTTCCTTTTCAAACACGAGCTCATCTATAGCCATTGTTACTCTGTGTAATATTCCAACAAAATCTATCTTAAATATTTCTTTATACATTTAGAAATGGATTGTGTCCGCACAGAGCAATATAAAATACTTATAATTTACTAATTACTCAATTCATTAAATGTCTTTTTAATTTATGATTCTCAAACATCCTATTTGAAGGAATAATGAAACTTATGACCATATATTGTATGATCTTCAACAAACTTACAATTAAAATATACAAGTATCAGAGTCATCAATAATCAATTCTGTCATCGTTTGCTTTTGTGAATAGAATAAATACCCAAATATGGCCATTTTTTATAAGCATCGGTGGTTCAGTGGTAGAATGCTCGCCTGCCACGTGGGCGGCCTGGGTTCGATTCCCGGCCGATGCATTTTCTTTTTTTTGTTACAATTTTTAAAACTCATTTATATTATTATATATAAATATAAATGTGTGTCTGTCTGTACTAGATAGATTCATAAACCATACATCTATTCACCGTGAAAATTTTCTAAAATCGTTTTAACAAATGTTCGTTAGGCAAACATTTACTAGGGTAAAACCCGGGCGATATCGGGTACATTCGCTAGTTATATATAATTTTAACTCTTTTTGACGCATATGATACTTTTAAATACGAGTCAAAAATAGTTCTAATTTCATATACCAGATGGCACACTAATTCATCGTATATCTAGATTTGAAATTTTAAAACTAATCACAAATTATTAAAATATTTATAAATAAAACTACTATGAGAATCATTTTTAACGCCTCGCTAAATGCTTTAGTTTTTATTATGCCTGACGAGAACAAAAGATGTTCGTCGAAACGTTGAAAAAATAAATTTCTGGTCGAAGTGACTTTTATTTAAAGAACTATGAAATCCTAGCTGGCAAACTTTATCTTCAAGATAAAACTACTATGTCCAACTTTGTACTAAATATTTAAAATACACCCATACCTCGCTTTGCGTCGGGGTTACGTTCCAAAAAAAACACGACGCAGAGTGAAAATATGTGTAGGCGCAATCAAAAACAAAGGTATTGCCATATTTTAGGGAAAAAAAATTTAAAAAAATTGAAGACTCGAATCCAAAACAACGCAACTTCGAAAATCTAACGACGCAAAGTGAAAAACAGTAAAAATTAAGCAGCGACGCAACTTCGAAAAAAACTCAAAACGAAACGACGCAAAGCGAGGTATTGGTGTGTATTACTATTTATATATGAACTAATTATTAATACAAAACAATAATACACCAACTATATGTAACAAATTAAAATATTAAAACGCGAGTGTTTCTTTCACAAATGTTTTGTTATTGTTTTCATTTGTTATATATAGATGGCGCGTTATTACTTTGTATTAATATAATGCCTAGCAGGCCTTGTTTTAATTGTTTGCGGAAGAGCATTGCTCGATGCAAATATTTAAATCGAATTCTACTGTCCCAAATGCGTATGGCCATAGTTTTCTTAAATGCCATTTCTAAGATTTCACCCTTCAGTGTAGCATATATAAGCAGAATGATCCAATACAGTAGTTTACCTGATAGCATGTAGAAGGCGGAATAATTGTTATATTGATCCAATACAGTAGAAGGCGGAATAATTGTTACTGATCCAATACAGTATAGATTAAAGCCAGACGATTAAAGCCAGACCTCTTGATCACTGATATGATCCCTTAAATATTTTTGAAGCCTGCGGCGCCTTAGTTGTGCTTGGTGCCGCCTTGGTTCCCTCATAAACGGCGCTCTCGCCCTCTTCTCCCCCGGGGTGCCCACTTGCCCTGCCGGCGCCTCTCCAGCCCTCTCCTTGGCCCTCCACCGCGGCGGGCGCTTGGAGACACCTAAACATGAGTGATGCCTTAAAATGCTTGTCCGAAGCATGTAGAAGGCACAATAATTGTATGATCCAATACAGTATTAAAGCTCTGAAGAAGCGGCCTGGTAGATTAAATTGGTGAAACCGCTGGGAGAGTTCACCACTAATAAGCCAAGCCCTTCCAATATTTTTTCAATCGTATTAAGAACAGTAGAAGTTTGATTTATTTGTGAAGGCGCGTCTTAATGTTCTCATTTGTTATAAACTAACGAAGGGCGTCTGTGGAAGAATGATCTAAACCGTTGGTTTTCGACCGCTACGAACCTCGTTCGATTCTCGAATTAGGCACTTTTTTTCTGCCTTAAAAATGCTCCAATGGCCCCCGATTCTTACAAAAGTCCAATCCCACCAGCGGGTGCAAGTAACCAAACGGGGCTCTGGCACATTTGTAAGTGCAAAGTCGAACTGCTTTTCACATGTGTAGACATGTGGTGCACTTACAGTAAAAGGAGTCGCCTACTTCTACTCACCATGATTATAATGGTCTGTACCACGCATACTAGGGATAAGCAAAAAAAGGAACTAACGATTATCTGACAGAGGTCAAGTTGAACCAATCTAACCCCGGAAAATAATGGTTCTTCACCCCGTGAGGGCACCGAGACCTCAGCCCCGGGGGTCAATTCCAGATCTATAGTTTGGTTCCATTGATTTCCAATCTCATTGTTTGCATTTATCGATTCACCAGATATCCTGGATTAGTAAATCAAATCAATTTAAAAGGTTATTTTGGATACAACATAAAAATATGATGATACTATTTATTTTATGTTTTTTTATTATTATTATTATTTCGTGTACTAATTTTAATTTGTTTACTGTAGAGTGATTTTTTTTATCCATAGCGATTTTTAGCAATCAACTTTACATACAGGTTATTATAAATTTAAATGGTTTATTTGAAGAAGGAAATGGATAATAAATAAAATAAATAAATATTTACAAACTCTCCATATGTAGGTAACTTCTTTTCAACCCCTTATTTTAATTGAAATTTCTTTTGAATCCTATCTTTTTCTTTTATTTATCAAATTTTTAGAAATTGGATTAGTGAGTATTCGATTAGTCTTTTTTCGTTTTTTTAAGGCTAAGAGTTTAAAACATAGATGAAATTAAAATACATAAACACCTACGTTTATAAGAGGTATTACCTTTACATCAAAACGATACTCAACGCAAATATATTTGACAAAAAATCTAATATTCTCTCAGTGAATTCTAAAAAAAAAAGGTTTTAAATTTAAGGGGACATTATTTCTTTGGAGTTTCTGATTTTGATGGATGGTCTTGTATAGCGTTTTAACAAGCAGCTTGACGATCTAAAAACTTTTGTTGCTTCCTGCTTGTTTCAAATTGAAATATTCAAACGTCAGTAATCATTCCTTCGCCGTTTTAATTATCACAATTTCAATATAACAAGAAAATTAGATTGATGCCGTGGTATTTTATGAGTTTTACGCTCATGGACATAATTTTTTCACGGAGATAGAGGCATTTTTTTCACACTTGGTTATCTCTTGCGTCTTCAATAAGGGTTGGTTATGTATTAAATATCTTGCAGAGTTATTGTCTGAATCCCGATATACATGCTAAAAGGTATAACTTCTTCAAGTTTTGTCCATAAGTGTATTTCGAATTAGTCATCATACTTTTATGTGGTAATTTTTGGTTTGAAATCGAGGTGTATAGTGACGAAAATAGAACATAAAAAACAGCAGTCCAGGACAAGCATCAGCAAAGAGTAAGTAGAGAAGAGAAACACTCTGATGTCCAGGAGAATTCAGACTGGGGATGTGACGGATTCGGAGATATCTGTCCACTAAATATTGATTACAGGAGGTTTTATAGCGTTCATGAATGGAGACGAAGAAATCTGCCTCTCAAGAGTCGAAGAATGAATTTGAGATTACTTTTGTAAAAAGGAGAGACATCGTACCAAACAGCGTGTGACCTGATGAGTTTTAACTATTTCACTTTTTAGAACTTTCTATCTCTATTTACACATTCCCACGTTATCAATTTTTATTCAAAATATCAATACATACGATATAGTTTCTAAGTATGATTCCTAATTTATATAATCAACAGTCACAATACCTATATACTACAGGAGTATATACTACAGCTGTATAAAGGTTTGCACTACCCGAAAGGTTGAGATGATAATAAAATAAAAAAAGAAACTCAACCTCTGAAGCTGTTTATTATTTACAAAATCTTTATTGGTTTTATCTACGATATACTAGGAGGTTGGTGAAGATAGAGTTCCATTGTCGTTTTTCAATAACCACGAGCCTGGCTCGAACCCCGCATTGAGCACTTTTTCAATGGTCTCCGATTATTACACAAGTACAACAACAACAAAAAGCCTTTATTTAGGGTCACTGACCCTATACAGGATTCACCAGAGGTATGCATAAGAACAAAGCAGTGAGGCAAAGGAAATACGATATATACAGAAGAAAAAGAAAAAAAAAAAAGAGAAAAGAAATACAAGAAAGATAAAGAGGGAAGCAAGAAAAACAACACAAAAAGAGTAGCAGTAAGAAAGTGAGGAGTGAGTGTCACTTGGCCTTCTTCTGAGATATGGACTTGTGGAAACCATAAAAAGCCGTAGCAATATACTTATTCTGGGTCATATTGTCAATTAATGATGGAAGTGAAGCACAGAGTTGCCCAGTTTTGAGGATAAGGGTTCTTCTTTCTTTTTTCAGAGCAGAGCAATCAAAAATATAGTGAGTGATTTCATTTTTTAGTTTTGAATTACAGAAGGTACAAATCGGGTCCTCACCGCAGAGCATCTTGGTGTGGTTTTCTCTAAAAAACTTGAAAGTATTCTAACTTGTGCGAGTAGTCTTACAACCGGGAAAATTATTACACAAGTAAAACCTCTCTCCAGTGAGTTTGTATAGCCAAACGGGGCTTCACTACAATGTAGATGCTAAACTCTAATTACTTCATACATTTGTAGATATGTAGTGCAATTGTAAAAGCAGTCGCTAACTACTTGCCATGATTATCATGGTCTGTACCGAGTGCATTTTGAAAAGGTAGTATAAACGAATCGCACAGCACAAATAATAGGCAATATTTATTTACATATAACTAGATTATGTTTTTATAATTATTTACCCAATCTCTCCCTGCACCAATATACTCTTTGTTATAAATTTGTCAATTTACACCTCATTTCGAATCATAAACTTCAATATGGATGAGTGATTTATACAAACCTGCTTAAGCAATGACGTGTTTAAATTTATATTTTTATGTTTCGTATAATTAGATAAAAATAAATATCATCTCTGTAAAACAAAAACCCCACAAAAACAGCTAACCCTTTATTGAAGTCTCCAAACACACTCAGGTTGGTGGTGACAAAGCTCAACACCAGATGACGAGGGCCATTAGCCCAAACCCATTGTTTCCAAAAAAAAAAAAGGTTGGCGTACTAGATTTACCAAAGTTAGTGTTGTGGCCTTGTCATTGACCCGATTCTATTAATTCGCAGAGACGGAGCGTAGATGACGCATAGATTTGAAATCCATTTTAACGAGAGAGGTTCAATTTATAGCTCAATATTCTCCCTTCAATGCGAACACCCTCTAACCTTCAAAATACTGTACTTTTATTTTCACCTCTACTCTGGTGAAATGTTAACGAAAGGTTCATTTTGGCCTCTATCGACCAATCTTTTTGTCCATTGAGATACAGCCTCCATCACGCTGATCCGGGCCAACAGCCTGAGACACACTAATAGTTAACTTTCTTTGATTTACCTAGAGACCTAGAATAAGTATATTGCTACGGCGTTTTATGGTTTCCACAAGTCCATATCTCAGAAGAAGGCCAAGTGACACTCACTACTCACTTTCTTACTGCTACTCTTTTTGTGTTGTTTTTCTTGCTTCCCTCTTTCTCTTTCTTGTTTTTTTCTTTTTCTTCTGTCTATATCGTTATTTCCTTTGTCTCACTACTTTGTTCTTATGCATACCTCTGGTGAATCCTGTATAGGGTCAGTGACCCTAAATAAAGGCTTTCTTTGATTTACCTAGAGAGCATTCGGCCAATATTCTAAAATAAAACTCAATTCGTCCATCATTAGTTAAACCTAAAAGAGAAACTGATTACACTAAAACTGATTCTATATAAAACTTTTTCAGAATATTTCGCGAAAACCTCCTAACTTTATCTTGTATAATTTAATATATATGCTAATTTTCACAACGCAATAATTCTTCTGTCATCTAATTTATTACGGAGAGCTCTTTGGATCTAAAGGTAGGATAATTTAATTGGAAAGTTTTACGTTGCGCTGATTTTGGAGAAAATTTATAAAATTTCATAAATAGTAATTTATAATCGATAATCTCAATTTTACTATTAAAACATCATTTATATATCATATATGTGAACTCGAAATTTTGTGTAAAATAATGATATATAAAACTAAAAGTCGCCTCCCCCGTAAAAATAGACGTCAAACTAGATGCCATGTATTGACCGTGGGAAACTGAAAAAGCGCTTACTTGAAGACCTTGATTTCACCCTAAAGGCCCTAGTCAGTCTCCAGGGCGGTCTTTATATTATGGAAACCACAAGATATCAAATTAAATCTGTAAGATGGCAAAGTGGCTAGACCATATATATATCTATGGCTAAAATGTAGATGGAAATTTTACCTGAAGGATAATGATCTTTATTCGAAACTATTATAGACGCGTATGATTCTTTTTTAAAATAATCAATTTCTATTGTCCTTATTGCAATGGAAAAATTAATAGGACAGTAGAAATTGTTTATTTTTAAAAAGAATCATACGCGTCTATAATAGTTTCGAATTTTGATAACAGATAACGCGCTAATGCATCATAAAATAATGATCTTTAAAAAATAAATGTAACTTCTCCCGTCAAAATAGAAATCTCTCTCTCAAATCTAGAGATCCTATCTATTTTCAGTCTCCTCAAACTAGCAGAATCGGATCGGTGACAAGGCCCCAACACCAGCTTTAACGGCGGACTTTAGCTCATAACTATGATCTATAGGTAAGCACCTTTCAGTTTTCCAATGCTGTATTGTGGTTTTGTCACCAATTATTCCGCTAGTTTGCGGAGAAGGTTAATAAATGGCGTCTAGTTTTGACGTCTATTTCCACGGGAGAATTGCGACGTATATATTTTTTTTTTATATAAATGGAAAGTATGCTTTGACGTTTGTCCTTCCTTTCACTATGTTCGAACAGCTAGACGGATTTTAATGAAATTTAGGAACGAATTCGAGAATTTACTTGCGTAATAGGACATTCCAGGGAGGATTTCTGCACTATATGTAAATAAGTGGATAAAAAATGCTAACGATAATTTTAACCAGAGGTTTATATTAGGATTTCTACTGTTAAGTTATTTATGGTTATATCACGGTCACATACACAATATTCATTGTAAAACATTCACTTGTACAGAATTCAAGAAACCTAGTTTTCGCTTAGTAGATTCAGCTAGTAGTTCAGATATACATTTATCAGATCGAATAATTAAATTGATTCAAATATTGAGCCTTCACGTAATTTTTTTACGTTAAAAATATCCTATGGTGAATTATTGAAAACATATTTCTATGTATATAAAAACTATTCTATATATATATTGACGTTATGTGGCGGTTTGGTTTGTTGTTGACAGGCATTAAATATGTTATAACACTTGATAAAGTTTGGCGTTCAACCAACTGAAATGTTGGTAAAATAAATGATATTTTGATCCAATATATGCCTTTTTAATTAAGAAAAAAAAAATTATTATGAAATATTTTATAACATTTTATAAAGGATGTACGCGAATAGAAAATATTTCTAAAAATAAAATATTGATATGAAATATGATTTGATATTGATTAAAATTTACATAAGTATTTGAATTAATACTGAATACATCTCGACATACAGTTCAACCTGTCTATAGCGCCCCCTTTTGGGACTCACCAAAATAGGGTGCTATAGAGAGGGGGTGCTAGAGACAGGTCACTTTTAATGTATATCGCATTGTACTACGTATTCAAAATCGGGCGCTATAGAGAGGAAGGCGCTATGGAAATAATGTACAATATTGGTTCTTCTAACGGGCGTATATTTTCCCATAGTATGCGTATTATATTAATAAATATTGTAGATAAGGGCAGGTGAAATTCTAAGCCATATGCGAATTACATGTCTAAAAACATTTTAAAATAAATTCACCGTTGAATTTCGAGGTTTCAAAACTCCGTTGTTTGCATGCATTAAACATAGGCTTACTCTTGTGAGAAAGTCATGGGCCATTGTAGAATATTTCAAATTAAAAAGTAATTTCAGAGTATATTACTTTCCTCAAGATGGTTGTTGAAAATAAACTAATTTATGCAATAATTATTGCTATAAGAAACCAAAAGGAAATACTTCTTAAATTCACATGAAGCAATTTGATGTGAAATCAAACCATCAGAAAATATTACAAGTGCTAATAGAATAACACCGAAGTCAATGAAATTCGTTATTTAGTTGAATATCATTTACATCTTCATCAGAAACATATTGATATGGTCAAAAAGATATTAAATATTTTTGATGATAAGTGATAATCTCCCAAACGTTGTAGGAAAGAAAATAATAATAATTCTACTAACAACTATTTGGGCAATTCATACAAAGGTATTTTTAATATTATCTAACAGAATAACACCGAAGTCGAATGAAATTTGTTATTTAGTTGAATTTCATTTACATCTTAATCAGAAACATATTGATATGTTCAAAAAGATATTAAATATTTTTGATGATAAGTGAGAATCCCCCAAACGTTGTGGGAAACAATAATTCTACTTCTACTAACAACTATTTAGGCCATTCATAACAATTATTTTTAATATTCTCTAATAGAATAACACCGAAGTCGAATGAAATTTGTTATTTAGTTGAATTTCATTTACATCTTCATCAGAAACATATTGATATGGTCAAAATATATTAAATATTTTTGATAATAAGTGAGAATTCCCCAAACGTTGTAGGAAAAAATAATTCTACTTCTACTAACAACTATTTAGGCCATTCATAACAACTATTTTAAATATTCTTTTATTATGATGCATTAGCGCGCAACCTATTATAAAATTCGAAATAATTATAGACGCGTATGATTCTTTTAAAAATTAAACAATTTTCTACTGTAAGAGCAGTAGAAATTGTTTAATTGTTAAAAGAATCATACGCGTCTACAACAAAAGTTGTTGTTGTTGTCATACGCGTCTATAATAATTTCGAATATTCTTTTATATTGCATTTTTTTCAGAATCAATAGAGTTCAATATCTTACAATAAACATTTAAAATTAACTTGATACACATATATAGATTTGAAAATAGAGCGATCCATAGATAAATCTTTAATTAAAAAGGCATATATTGGATCAAAAAATCATTAAATTAACCAATATTTCAGTTGGCTGAACGCCAACCTTTATCAAGGTGTTATAACACCTTAATGAAGAAACTTATCTCCTGAGTATTTTGTCCTTACCACGCATGTAATTGGGAATATTTTACCTCGTTTAGAAAAACCTTGTTAAAGGTTGGCGTTCAGCCAACTGAAATATTGGTAAATTTAATGATTTTTGGATCCAATACATGCCTTTTTAATTAAACATATATAGATATTATTCATTTTTAGAGTTAGCGATAGCGTTATTTTTACCTTTATTATTATGTTGCTATTATATCATTGAATTATTTATTTATTCTCATTAAATCTCAGAGACGCGATATCCACACAAGGAATGCTTGCGTTAAGAAACAACACTAAATTCAGATAACTATTTAAGATAAAAAAAATTAGTGATTTTACAAGGTTTGAGTAGAATTTTAAAGAAGAATAGAATATGAATATTATAATTCTATTTTGAAAACAAATTTCTTGAAATATGAACACAGAAATAGATAGAAATGTCTTCAAAGGTTGCAAAGTGGCCGTAGGTTGAGGAATTGTCAAATAAACCTGATGAAATTTCTCAGATGACCTTCATAGATTTCACAAAGAAAAATTGTCACCTGGCGATTATGGAATTTTGGCACGCCATGTGGAATGGCATGATCAAATTTGTATAAGAGGGTTATATTTGAGCTTATTAGAGATTAAAGAAGTCAAAACCTATTCAAATATATATGAAATCCTATTATATTTCATACATATTCGACTTTAGACAATTAACACCATTTTTTTTACATCTTGTCAATACATGCAAAAGTGCACACAGTCTGGACTATTCTATAAAATAATTATATATATATATATATATATATATATTTGAAAATAGAGCAATCCATATATAAATCTTTAGATAATAAAAAGGCATATATTTGAATAAAATATTTATTTTCCAATATTATAAAAAAAATGAAATGCAATGCCTTTACAAAGGTTGGCGTTCAGTCAAACGAAATATTGACATATAAATCTTTTATTTAATCCAATATATGCCTTTTTATTATCTAATATATATATTATATATATATTTATATGCATGATACTATGTATAATGAATATGGCGCCTCTGCCACCGCTGCAGACCTTTTGCTGAAATTTGACTTTAGAGTTATCAGTCTAATTAGAATATCAACCATCGATTGAAATTTGCATATTAGAACGAGTGTTTTTTATAAGTCAAAATGCCTCCTGCAGACTTTACTGCAATGATATAAAAAATATTAAATGCTTATAACATCGGTATAATGCCTGCAAGATATGGTGTCAATGATTTAATATGATAAATAACAAAATATACAGAAATATGCAAAATTGCTAATAGTCCATATGCTAAAAAGTTAAATACTTTTAAATTCGTTTTAATATATAAAATAATAAATGCAAAAAAATTGTAATTAAAGAATATTTTGCAATAAAATGCATGTAGAAATAGAAAAATATAGAATGATCTTATGATATATCATAAGATATATGATATGATAAATAACATAAAAAGCACAGAAATATGCAAAATTGCTAATAGTCCATATGCTAAAAGTTAAAGACTCTTTTAAATTCGTTTCAATATTTGTATAAAATAATAAATGCAAACAATCGTAATTTGAGAAGAATATTTTGCAATAAAATGCATGTAAAAATAGAAAGATATATGATAAATAACATAGAATGCACAGAAATATGAAATATTGCTAATAGTCCATATGCTTAAAGTTAAATAAATTTTAATTCGTTTTAATATATAAAATAATAAATGCAAAAAATTGTATTTTGAGAAGAATATTATCTAATAAAATGTATATGTAGAGAGATAGAGAAAGATATATGTACAGAGAGCACTTAGATGAGTGTCACATATTACTGTGTATAGAGATTAAGATGTCGAGAAATCAGCAGTGTAGCCCAACCTATTCTGCATTGTCCGGGTGAAGGTCACCACCGAGTTGTGCATCTGTGACTGCAGTGTTGCCAGGCAATCTTAGCGAGAGAGCACTAGGAAGAATCGCATACGCGGTTACCATGACAACTTACAGTGACGTCACTACCGTCTACTGCGACCTGCAGTTGATATCTCGGCCGAATATCCTCCCAGCCGACTGGGGTCCTCCAGCCTGGTGGATTGGAGAAACCATATTGCATATCCATTATAATTTGAACAGCTCATATACACGACGTCTTCTTTATTATATAATTAAGGTCAGAATTTTTTTTTTTTTGTGATGTGGCTTCATATTCTTTTCCCTAAAAGAAAATGTTGAGCTTTTAATAGAATCTCCTCATTTCCATATTACAATAACATAGGTAATTATTTAAATTATCAGTTAGGAAGCACGCATATATACATCATTAAATTGTAAGTTATGCAAATATTAATTAAATTTGCAAAACTTATTAAATATCTATGCAATTATTTTAACGCCTTGCCGAATGCTTTATATATTTTTATTTCTCCTGACGAAGACGAAAAATGTGTTAAAACGTTGAGAAAATAAAATGTTATCTTGCCGGAGTGTCTATATAAAAATAAAATATGATTAGACAACCTCATTAGGTCCCATTGTCTCAGCCTTTCTTTTATAATATCCTATTGTTAAATATCTATGCAAGTTTTTAAACTAAAACAGTTTTTTTTAAAAATAAATTATGGATATAAACAAAATTCTGCATTCTGTATTGATTGGAATTTATATGTGGGTATTGAGTGAAAATGGGTTTTAATGATTTATAGGGCTTTTTATGTTAGTCTTTTGAAATATATTGATTCCTAAATGTATAATGATCGCTGATTCACAAAATTCGGAATAAGCCAGTGTTCTATGATCCTTTTTTATTCTGGTTGGAAAGTCCGCCGATGTTTATTCTTAGTATGCTCATTGGCATGAAATGCAAAGAAATTTGTAACTTAGTTCGATATTCATATTTTCAAATTTATAAATTCAATTGCCATCATTGCCATTCATTGCTAATAAAATTTGTTATTGGATGAAATCTCATTCTTATATCATTGCAGTAAGATCTGTAGAGATGATATTTGATGATATTATTGGAAAGAAACATTGCCCAAATTATAAATTATATATTTTTAAATGATGAATGATAATCATAATAGAAAAGCGCCTTCATCTTTTATGAAATGAAACAAATAATATATTCTATTGATATTCTTTGTGTATAATTCGCAAATTTTAATATCATTTATGACGAACTCGATTTTTTCAAAGCACTAACCTCTCTGTATGAAATAGATTTGGGATATGGCCTTCATCGGTACAAGAGGGCCGTTTATTTTGCCACTTGATTATTTTTGAACTTTAATATCTCTTTCTTAAAGTGAAAGTAAAATATCCTTATAACTAGACACTTTTATTTAAACCCCCTCATATACAGAAATAGCATATTTGGAAAGGTATTTGAATAGGTAAATACTTTTGTATTCATCTATATATATATATATATATAAATGAATGTATGTGTGTGTGTCCTTTATGCCTGACCAAACCACTCATTGGAATGCCATAAAACTTTGGGAAGTTATTTAGTATAGTACTGGGAATGTTTCTAGCAAATAAAATTTTTGAAATAACTTTTCGGCTAAAAATAATCAAGATAAATATTCTAATTTATCTGTTATAATTCAACAATCTGCTCTAAATATTATCATGATGATACGATGATTTTGTAATGTAGAAAATTAGGAAAGACAAAATGAGACAAGAATAATGATACAATTCCAAGGCAAGATACTATTCCTTTAACTTCCAATTACCGAGGGAAACAATTAATATTGATTTTATTCAACTTATCGAGTATTTTTCAAAGAACCGAGAAAAAATGTTCACTTTATTGAGAAATTCGTTAGACAAACCTTTACTCGGGTAAAACCCGGGCTAAGCCGGGTACATCCGCTAGTATTAAATACAATTTTTAATAGTTGTATTTATAAATTAATATAATATTTTGAAAATTTCGTATCTCATTCATTGTAAAACGAACATTAGAATAACAATGTTTCTACTGGTTTATTAAAGTTCAGTGGATAAATACAGACTATTTTACAAACAGTAAGGGCAGTAGAAATTACTTTATTTTAAGAATAAACGACAAACGTAAAGATATTTTAAGTTTTCTATTTAATATATATAAAATTTCCGTTACAAATCACCAGGTGAGTTGTTCGTTTCTGACGTTTGACTTTATAGAGTCATTCAGCGACTATAAAATGTTAGAACACTGGGCCTTTATTAACAGGTTACTTCTTCTCAGTAAAAATGTTTTTCTGTTATTTTTTACTTGAATTATTGTCTCATTTATGTATATTTTTATATATATTAAATTTATAAATTCAAATGTCATTTATCGTTAAAATTTGGAACAAATATATTTACTGGCAATGTGTTTCTTTTAAATAATATCATCAAATATAACTTTACAGACCTTACTGCAATGATATAAGTTATTGAATGAGAGGTCTTGGCTCATTAATAGTGAACTCTCTCAGCGGTTTCGCCAAATTAATCTCTAGGCCGCTCTACTATTGTATTGGTTTTGGGATATACCATTCATTTTCTATAGGGTGTTTAGTGAACCTATGGACATAAGCTTATAGGTCTGTAGAGGTACATACATATATTTTCAAGGTATTGCATCGAGCAAATCTCTTTCACAAATATGGCTTCATAACAAATATATATTTGTAAATTAAATTTATATCATTATATATATTACTAGCCGAATGACTCGGGCAATGCCCGGGTTTTACCCGATTAAATGTTTTTATTCAAATACTATTGTTACAATTATAAATTGGCACCGTGGATGTC
The DNA here is from genome assembly GCA_030710605.1 of Cordylochernes scorpioides. Lineage (NCBI taxonomy): Eukaryota > Metazoa > Arthropoda > Arachnida > Pseudoscorpiones > Chernetidae > Cordylochernes > Cordylochernes scorpioides. The sequence continues at coordinate 30,904,586 of CP092881.1, read as the reverse complement.
ACTTGTGTGAAACGTCCCGCTCCAAACTTTGTGTCTGAGAAGCGATATTTTTATAGAAAGATGATCTGGCTTTTGTTTTCTGCTCGAATGAATGTTTTTCTCTTAGAATTTTGTTCCTGCGTACAAAATAATGAACTGGTTTCACCCGTGGTCTCTGCTTTTTGGAATTTTTCCCGATATAATTTTGTATCTGATAATCAAACATGATCAAACATATCGTCATCATCATTTTCCGACTAAAAATATATAGTTTTAATAATTGATTTATATATTTTTTAAAATAGCCTATCGTCTTCCCCGTATTTTTTTACCTATGAATTAGTGAACTACTGCGAATTTGTATACCGGACATACAAACAAACATACAAACATTCATTTATATATGTAGTATATTTTCGATGTTTATTGTAATCCCATCCCTATATAAAACTATGTATCAACCTTGTAAGATGTATCACAATAAAGCAAAGAGGGAGGTAGACCAACGACGCCATAGATCAAACGAACAGGTGTTATGATTTTGAGTCGCATCCACCAGGTAGCCGGCCAAGGTCAGACTATAGCAACCAAAACCAATCTATCGAAACCAAAACCTAAGATGAAAGGCTAGACACCGAGGCGCGCCGTTACGCCTGAGCAAACAAACAGCTTGACCAGCAGCCAATGAGATTCAAGGCCAGGGTAGACGGCTGAGAGTTGTTATATATAGGGGTCGTTAGAAAGTTTCGTCAGTTAGATGGTTGGAGAGTTAGATAGATAGTTAGTAGTTGTTTCCAGAGCGACCCCGTTACAGTCGGTCGGATCCCTCACCCCTATCCGCGATGTAGGGCATCCGTGGCGTCCGGGTCCGCTGTCTTCGTCCGTGGTCTGCCTCTTCCTCTTGGAGTTACCATCTAGACCTGCCTCTGTCTCTTGTTGTCCCAGTGCGGAAAATCCCATCACGCACACACTACCACGACTGCACCCAGCACATTCCACCTCGGGTTTACTACAGAAACCGTTTAAAGTCGACAGGATAACTGAGGACAACGACATGCAGAGGATGACGAGGCCGGAAACGAGTACTTCGCGGATGCCCTCACCAACATGCAACACCACTGCGAAGACCTAATAAGCCGCCTAAAAGACGCCATGTGAGGACTTGCTGCGCCTCGCACCGAGGAGGACATCATCGCCCCCATCCACATCTCCTGCGCCGCGAACATCTTCCCCCATCAGCTCGAACAGGCAGACAAGATTCATCGGGAAATCCTGGCATTGCCCCGCCAACCAACATCGACGATGTCCCATGGCAACCATCGCAAAAAGTGACCACCAAGCCTCATCGCAGCCCACTCCACAAGCCCCATTCAAGACATCCATCTGGTAGGAGAAATTTCTATACAGAACTATTTAATGTAACACTATCTCCGTTTGCTCTGAATTAATTATTCGATACCATTTTAATTGCAATAACATTATTTTTATAAATCCGTCAAGTTCATCATTTTACCATTTTTATAGCATTTCAATTCAAATTTTAAACCTTGTACACCCTCATTTACCAATTTTTCCTTTTTTACGCAACTTTTAAATTTCAATTCATTAATTTCAATTTTACATTTAAAAAATCATATTGTATTTTAATTACTCGAATCATATTTTCTAAACTTATTTGTGTGTTTTTTTTAATACCATTTATAGCCATAGTATTAATAATTAAATTTATTACGCTCTTTATTTTACTTGACCTATTACTATTCAAATTGATATTTCTCAATATTTTAAAAGTTTTAAAAACTAGTCCTAGATTTGTATTTTTTTTAAGTATCAATTTTAAATTATCCCATCTCAAAATGTGCCTCCCATTCTTCCCACAATTGCAAATACAACTATAAATGCAATATGCGAAAACTAAATAACATACCATAAAATTTTCATATCCCATTGCATTTCATTCCTGCCTGTGTTAAATTGTTAATTACGAAACTCTACCGAATTTTGTACCCATGCCATAACCTTTTCTCTTAAAAAATTTCGTAAATTCATTATTTTATAATTTTTATAAACCTAATCACCGCTACACAAGGCTGTACAAGCTCGATTTTCTCGCACCACCTGAGTATCACCTGTTAAAACACATTTTTATCTCACACTTTTCTAGATTGTTCACATCAATTTTAATTCCCATCGCCATGACAATATTCCAATCTTCAACACTAGTGTCTGTCAAGCATTCAATTATAGGACTTGGGTATACTTTAATACGAACATACATACATTATCGGCTCCCTCGTTAGGAATAAAAAGACCAACTTCTCAGACTGGACCAAAGCGACATAGGGCCACATCGCCTCTCCGTAGACCAAACTAGAAGGACATCATTAATCCTACACCTACAACTAAACACTGTGTAAAAATGTTCCCTTTTTTCAGGAACGAATATTTTTGTTTTCTTTTGACTTTTCTTTCATTGTAAATAGACTTACAATTTACCCAGTTTTGTGGTATTGGACTTTTTTTTTTACTTACCGATGTGGATAAGACATTTCACTATTAATCGATAATATCATTTTGTTTTTAATGTCTTCAACTACCAATCACCCTTTATATATTATTACCTTTAATTTTTTTTTCTCTTTCTCTTTTTCTCATCATGTTTAGACCTAGCATATTACAACTTCAACTATTTTAGGCACCATTTAAAAAAAAACCTACACCTAACAATATTTTTAATATTTCTTAAGAGATAAAACATTTATCATTTTATCTTTGTTAATAGATTTTCAAAATGTTTTTTTTTTGACGCTTCCCTTACAGCCTCTAACTCTATCCCATGAACCTTTCCTCCCAACCTTTCACAGCCATTAAGAGTTTATTGTTCGTCAGTCATTTTCTTTTTTTTTATTGATTAACCTAACTAGAAGTCCCTTCCTTGCTGTTCATTTCCCAACAGTGAGCTCAGGAGACCTAGTTAGATTTTTATTTTTTTTTTCTCTCATCGTCCGGCTCATCATTTTTTTTCATCTTTCAACTTTTTTTTTTTTTTTCATCATACAAGCCGGACACAATCAAATTTGACAGCAATAAAGCTCTTGCACCCACCTCTCCTTTTCCGCATCCTTCAGACCTCCAACCTTCCAAGGGATTCCAGTTCGCCAAACATTTTTATTTTTTTTCATTGATTAATCCGACTGGAACAATCCTTCCTCGTTATACGAATTCCCCATAATGAGTTCAGGATATCCAGCGTGATTTTTTTTTAATTTTTTTTTTCTCATCGCCCGACTCATCATCTCAATTCACCATTTTTTCAAACTTTCACTTTTTTTTTTGTCATCATTCAAACGGGCATAATCATTTTGGACAACAGGAATCCCTCTTACCTATACCTCTCCCTCTTACCCCATCAATCTTCCCACTTCTTTTTCACTATCTGAGCTAATGATGCAGACGGAATATCGTGGGCCTTCTGTTAATGAAAACAATGCCTCACTTAAACAAGTTCGCATTGCATTGCAGAATACTTGGGATACTACTTTGCAGAAACATGCTCAGATACCCCCTTTCCCTTTTTCAACCTTAGCGTCACATATGTTCAACCAATAAACAAACTTTTCTCCGCTCATATTTTATGCAATAAGATATTTTTACTTATACGAATCATTTTACCATATTTACCATTTTGCATTATATACTTTCCCTTAATCTTTTATCATTCATTTTGTGCCTTTTTATTTTTATAACCTTGTTTTATATTTCATTGATACACCACCATTACAACATCTTTCTCTGTTTAACTTGTAACTTTTAATAATTTTAACTAATTTGTATGCAAATTATTTCTTTTTTTATATAATAGGTTTGTTAGGTCATCATTCATTACATGTCATTCCCCCAACCAAACCTTCATCACCGGGGACACATTCTGTAGTATATTTTCGATGTTTATTGTAATCCCATCCCTATATAAAACTATGTATCAACCTTGTAAGATGTATCACAATAAAGCAAAGAGGGAGGTAGACCAACGACGCCATAGATCAAACGAACAGGTGTTATGATTTTGAGTCGCATCCACCAGGTAGCCGGCCAAGGTCAGACTATAGCAACCAAAACCAATCTATCGAAACCAAAACCTAAGATGAAAGGCTAGACACCGAGGCGCGCCGTTACGCCTGAGCAAACAAACAGCTTGACCAGCAGCCAATGAGATTCAAGGCCAGGGTAGACGGCTGAGAGTTGTTATATATAGGGGTCGTTAGAAAGTTTCGTCAGTTAGATGGTTGGAGAGTTAGATAGATAGTTAGTAGTTGTTTCCAGAGCGACCCCGTTACAGTCGGTCGGATCCCTCACCCCTATCCGCGATGTAGGGCATCCGTGGCGTCCGGGTCCGCTGTCTTCGTCCGTGGTCTGCCTCTTCCTCTTGGAGTTACCATCTAGACCTGCCTCTGTCTCTTGTTGTCCCAGTGCGGAAAATCCCATCACGCACACACTACCACGACTGCACCCAGCACATTCCACCTCGGGTTTACTACATATATATATAGATATCATTTCAGTAAGGTCTATCAAGATAATTTCTGATGCTATTATTGAAAAGAAACACATTACCTGTAAATATATTTGTTACAAATTTCAAAAATAAATGACCATCGAATTTATGAAAAAAAATTTTAATTTATAATATAAACTAGCGGACGTACCCGGCTTCGCTCGGGTTTTACCCGAGTAAAGGTTTGTCTAACGAATCTCTCGATAAAGTGAATATTTTTCCCGGTCTCTTGAAAAATACTCGATAAGTTGAATAAAATCAATATTAATTGGTTCTCTCGGTAATTGGAAGTTAAAGGAATAGTATCTTGCCTTGGAATTGTATCATTATTCTTGTCTCAAATAAATTTCTGTGTCATCCTGAATTTTGTCTTTCCTAATTTTCTACATTACAAAATCATCGTATCATCATGATAATATTTAGAGCAGATTGTTGAATTATAACAGATAAATTAGAATATCTATCTTGATTATTTTTAGGCGAAAAGTTATTTCAAAAATTTTATTTGCTAGAAACCTTCCCAGTACTATATTAAATAACTTCCCAAAGTTTCATGGCATTCCAATGAGTGGTTTGGTCAGGCATAAAGGACAGACAGACACACATACATTTATTTTTATATATATATAGGATTGTTATGAAGCCATATATGGGGAAGAGCTTTGCTCGATGCAATACCTTGAAATTATATTGTATGTACCTCTACAGACCTAAAAGCTTATGTCCATAGGTTCATTAAACAGCCCTGAGCTGCCTTCCATAAAAATTCAGAGTATATCCCAAAACCAATCCAAAACAATAGTAAAGCGGTCTAGAGATTAATTTGTGGAAACCGTTGAGAGGGATCACTACTGGTGAGCCAAGCCCTCTCATTCAATCACTTATATCATCACAGTAAGGTTTGTAGAAATAAATTTTGGTGATATTTTTAAAATTATTTTTCAAATTAAACGGCAATGAGAAAAATGATGTTTAATAGGAAATGAGCTGGGCCCTCCTAAAATTTTTCAATCGCAGAAAGAACAAAGTTTTTATTTTAAATACATATTCTGGTCGTGCAGCTGAAATTTGCTGATGGCTTGCACCATCTGTCGGAATAAATATCAACTAATCGTTTTTGTATATATATTCTGATAGATGGCGCATGCCATCAGCAACTTTTAGTCGCACAATCAGGAGATGCTTTCTTCTTAATTTATCGACCTTATCTCAGCAGAATTTAACTTTTGCATCATTTTTTAAGATAAAATGTTCGCGCTTAATAATTTTATCATATATATATATATATATGTGATATCATCCTGTCGACTTTTCTGTGTGATAATAATGTGGTGAGTGAGAAATAAGGAAACAACAAGTTTGGAAGATGGAACCCAGCAAACCGAGGGAGAGAGGGAGCGCTAGCGGCTGCCACCGCGGAAAATGCCCGTCTTGTGTCCACCACCCCCCCGACTGAGTAAACATAGAACTGAGGTTCCAAGAAAAGGCCCTGCGGTCGCCCCCTTGGAATGTGACTGCTATATCAAGTGACCGGCCTTAGCTGCGTTCTCTCTCTCTCTGGTCGACTGTAGATTTGTTTTATTAATCCTGGAAGAGCATATATTATGACATATGTATATACTAGACGAATGGCCCGGGCAACGCCCGGGTTTTACCCGAGTGCGTATATATTTTAAAATGTTTTAATTAAAATACTATTCGTTACAATTATAAATTGGCGCCGTGGATGTCTCTCTTGTGAAACGTCCCGCCCGAAACTGTGTGTGTCTTGAAAATATAAAAATAAAAATGTGAACAAAAAAATATGTCCAGGGTAGCCTAGTGGTCATGGCATCTGCCCGGTAAGCGGAAGGTCGTGGGTTCGATTCCCATCCCTTGACACTTTTTTTATTTCATCCATTCTGACCAAAATCTATCCGTGAACTTCACACAGTGAACTTCACACAGACAGAATAAGGCAATTATATAAGTAGATAATCCAAATTGTGCCTTATCACACACTATTTTTTTATTTGGCCTTATTACCTTGTGTTTATAATCTACTAGTGGACGTACCCGGCTTCGCCCGGGTTTTACCCGAGTAAAGGTTTGTCTAACGAATCTCTCGATAAAGTGAACATTTTTTCCCGGTTCCTTGAAAAATACTCGATAAGTTGAATAAAATCAATATCAATTGGTTCCCTCGGTAATTGGAAGTTAAAGGAATAGTATCTTGCCTTGGAATTGTATCATTATTCTTGTATGGACGTACCCGGCTTCGCCCGGGTTTTACCCGAGGAAAGGTTTGTCTAACGAATCTCTCAATAAAGTGAACATTTTTTCTCGGTCCCTTGAAAAATACTCGATAAGTTGAATAAAATCAATATTAATTGATTCCCTCGGTAATTGGAAGTTAAAGGAATAGTATCTTGCCTTGGAATTGTATCATTATTCTTGTCTCAAATAAATTGCCGTGTCATCCTGAATTTTGTCTTTCCTAATTTTCTACATTAAAAAATCATCGTATCATCATGATAATATTTAGAGCAGAATGTTGAATTATAACAGATAAATTAGAATATTTATCTTGATTATTTTAAAGCGAAAAGTTATTTCAAAAATTTTATTTGCTAGAAACCTTCCCAGTACTAAACTAAATAACTTCCCAAAGTTTCATGGCGTTCCAATGAGTGGTTTGGTCAGGCATAAAGGACAGACAGACACACACACACATACATTCATTTTTATATATATAGATGACGTAATGCCGGCGGCGCGCGCCCGTTGGCTGCCGGCGAGCACGTGACCTCCCTGTGCGCGCATCCGTGACAGCGGCCGATGAGGAATTGAGGAAAAACGGTCGTGACTATATATGTTGATAATAATAATAATTATTATTATTATTATTATTATCATTAGATAATGATAATGATCATAATGATAATGCGCTCGCATCCGTGACATGAGGAATTGTTGTTGAGGAGGAAAGACGGTCGTGACTATATATGTTGATAATAATAATAATAATATAATAATAATTATTATTATTATTATCATTAAATAATGATCATAATGATGATGCGCGCGCATCCGTGACATGAGGAATTGAGGAGGAAAGATGGTCGTGACTATATATGTTGATATGATATCATTTTATGTTCATGTTTTTATCTTTATAATACATGTATATAAGGATTTTTGAAGCTCGTTCACTAGAATCTCTGAATAGTTTATTTTTTAGAATCTCTATATTCAATAAATTTTTATATTACAAAGATATTATTTATGTGATTTATAACGTTGATATTTATATCACAAATACATTTCTCAAAATAGTTGACGGTACTGTGTACAAACCTGAAAACCTTATAAACCTATTTCTCTCGCTGAGGTATTTATTTTAAAATATGAATATATTTTTATAATATATTCTGAAAATATGCTTAGCAGAATACAACAGAGCGTGACATATATGCACATTTTATATATTATATATTAATATTAAGTCTTAAGAGAGATACAGAAAGAAAATTTCTGAGAACCATTATATAAAAAAATACATTTTCTCCATTTATTTGGATGTGTTTACTCGGATGAAAATGGGGGAGCGAGCTCCAGTTTCTCTGCCATATTTTACCTTTAATATTACTGCCATGACCACGCCCATCCCAAGTTTCCTTGTTTCTCCATGTCTTTGCTACTTAATCTCCTTATGTCTTCCTTGAACATTTCTGTGGAGAGATTGAAACTATTTTTTTTTTCAATATTCATATGAGCTTATATAAAGTTAAATACAAAATAGATATTTAAACGAATAAGCATAAAAAAGATAAGAGGAGCTTCTTTTATAAATTTATTGTGCAAGCTTTCGGACCAAACGTCCTTCTACAGGCATGGATAGTTGTAAAACTAACCGTTAGTTTTACCACTATCCATGCCTGTAGAAGGACGTATAGTCCGAAATCTTGCACAATAAATTTATAAAAGAAGCTCCTCTTATATTGTTTATGCTTATTCGTTTAACCAATTTTTTAAGAGTTCCTTATCGTTTAAACAAAATAAATATATATGAATTCTGTGGATAGAATATATGTCGCATATATTGTTCTCATTAGATACCTTTTTCTAGCTATTATACTTATTGAGTTCATTAAATGTTTTGATTTCGTTATGCAGGTTCGTACGAGGGCAGGTGAACATTTTTTTATAAGCAGTTTGAATTATTAAATTTTAAATTAATTTTGAATTACCTAATTCTTTAGAATGTGATCTCTTTGGTTCATTTTAAATTTATATTTAACGAATAAAATACACTAATGGGGGGCAAAACTTAATAGAGTGGTAGGTCTTGATATTGTCGGTTATTATATTAATTTATTATTTTTTTTTTAGAAACAGAATCAATTTTGTTCACACTAGGTTATCTCGTGTGTCTTCAAAAATATTACTGTGTATCAAATATCTTTCTGAGTTATTGTCTGAATCCCGATATACTTGCTAAAATGTACAACTTCCTTAGGTTTCATTAATGAGTGAATAACTACTTGGTTATCTCGTGTGTATTCAATAAAGGTTACTGTGTATCGAATATTTTCCAGAGTTATTGTCTGGATCCCGATATACTTGTTATAAAAGGTACAACTTCCTTAATTTTTGTCTATGAGTGTATTTATATATTTATACTTGTTTTTACAAAATTCCCTGTCTCGATTGCGAACAGTGTTACATCGGAGAAACCGGTCGATCTATCTGCACCAGATTATCAAAACACAGCCGCAACATACGCACCAACGACCGCAAATATCTCTTATGCCAACACATCACAGAATTTCGCCACTCGTTCAATTTGGACAGCGCTGTATGCGTTTACAAGGGCTTCGGGAACAAGTATCAGCGCCTAGTCCTTGAATCTTTGGTCTCGCACTGCACGCCCAGTTTCAACCGAAAAATCGACCTCCCACCCCAATACTCCGTGTTTTACCTCGCCAATCCCCCCAGCTGAACTATTTACCTACTTTATTTGGCTATCTTTCAAGTCCATAGTTTTAAAATATTTCCAAGTTGTAACCTGAAGAAGGGCATTCTTGCCTGAAAGCTTGTTTTTTACCATTAAAAGAAAATCACCACGTTTTTATCGCCTTCATTCAAAATATTTATACTTATAAAGAAAGATAGAAATAAATATGGAATCAATACCTTTATAGATAATATAGTGAGAGGTATTCTGATAATGACGGTACGTAGCATGACTCTCCAAACCTATTCCCAGAGAGGTTTACCAGGACACTACCTTCTACTGCTAATCAAACCCCAAAGCCATCTTCTATATTCCCAACGGCTTCACTTAATAACCAAGCACTTGTCCATTAAACCTATGCGTGTTGACCTCTATTGATGCCCTTGGGATTTTATTCACCCCTAAATGACAATGTCATAAATATTTATTACCACAAGTAATACCGACCGGTATCTTCACAAATGAATGTTTTTTTCTCATACAATCTTATTCTATATTCGTAAATTTGTTAGCAATTAGCAATTTTCAACGTTAGAAAACGCAGAGTTGAAAAAAAAAGAAGATAACGATATTTAAAATATTTATACTATTAGCCACAATACACAGATAAATAGGGTGAAATACGGTGTCGTGAGCCCCGAGCCGCTACGGTAACCGTGAACAGGGAACTCTGAAATATGGCTAACTAACGGGGCAATGGCACCCTCTCCCCCCATTCCAACGAAAAAGACACCTTTGTTGGCTGGTATTGTGATCAGGATGCACGGGCCGATCTGATCTGCTCCATGATGGACAAGACACCATCACACAAATAAATGTTATTATATATTATTTTATTCAGTATTAACAGTGTACCGAGATGTTATAATATAATTCATTAATATAATAGAGGTTTTTATAACACACTAGACGGGTGACCCGGGCTTCGCCCCGGGATTGACCCGTGTGCATATCTACCCGAGTGATATATATTTAGATAAGATTTTTTTAAATAATTGTTTGTTATTAGCATTATCTATTTGTTTTCATCAGCATAATTTAATCTAATCTTTGATAGAGGGCGCTGTTCGTAAGCTAAGTAGAATAATTTGAATATATAGTTTTAATAATAGATTTATATATTTTTTAAAATAGCCTATCGTCTTCCCCGTATTTTTTTTACCTATGTATGGAAATTTTGGTTTGAATTAGTGAACTACTGCGAATTTGTATACCGGACATACAAACAAACAAACATACATACAAACATTCATTTATATATATAGATATGGTAATACAACTTAAATAAAAAAAATCTTGATATAAACTCGGAATATTATGAGGAGGTAAAAAACTGTTAAACACATAATATAGTAACCACTGGTAACTTAAAAATAAATAAAGGAGACCAAGACCAAAGACATATTTGACTATAATTTTTGCTATAATTTAATATTTTGAAATAGTTAAAGATAGGATTTATTTTCTATATATATATATATATAAACCATATTTGTATTGTAGCATGCAAATATACTTCCGCCATTTATTTCAATTTTAATGGATATATATACTTATAGACGAAACTTAAGGAAGTTGTACCTTTTAGCATGTTTATCGAGATTTAGACAATAACTGTGAAAGATATTACAGTGATCTTTATTGAAGACACACGAGATAACCAAGCGTGAGCAAAATTGCCTTGGTCTCCTTCAAAAAAAAAATATATATATATATATATATGACAATATAGTGATAATAATGTGGTGAGGAGAGAAATAATCACACGACGAGTTGGAAGAGCAATAACCCAGGCAGCCAGCCGAGAGAGAGGGAGCGAGGTTCTATGCGCTTACCGGCCGTTTGTCGTGTGTGGTCACCCCCCGGCTATCTGTCCCCAGGTGTTGACGGGCGGGCCCCTTTTGCCCCCCCCCCCCCCCTTGGAATGTCGTGATGTCTAAAGTGTCTCGCTTTAGCTGCCCATCTCTCTCTCGTTGACTGTAGGTGTTTTATTAATCCTGGAAGAGCATATATTATGACATTTGGCCCCGGTTAAAGAAGGCTGAACATGGTTTGAGTATACTTAAAGCTGGAGAAGCCAGGAATAGAGAAAATAATTTTACAGTTGAAATTAGTTAAGGTAATGGTGACATAGTTTTATGTAAATAAAATATTGTATAGTACACAAGTAAATATTATTTACAAGCAGTTTTACAACACCGGAGAGTTTGACACTTAAGGAAATCTTTGAAAATATCAAGGTTATAAAAGGCTATATACAACAAAATCTAATGTACTATAAGGGAAATGTTATTGAGGAGTGTGAACAAGGGGAAGAAGAGTCACATACATATGAAGAAATTCTGAAGATCATTATGACTGGGGAACTCTACACTTTAAGCTATTTTTCAGGCGGACATGGCAAGGGGAAGCTTGTCATGGGCTTTCTATGCTATAGGTGTAGAGTACGAGAAATGAGGTTGAGGTTGGCAATTGTGTGAGCTTAGGACTGAGGTAAATATAAAACTACATACAATGTTAGAACCTTGGCGAACAGAGCGAGGGGAAACTTGCCCTGGGCCAATCTAACTTATCTATGCAGTTACTTGTGTAGCGAGTCCGAGGGGAAAAGTCCCGCGTGTAGGTGAGGAAGTCGAATGGACTTATATTTAATTTGCGGAAAGTATGCGCGCACGGTGCCAAAATTGGGACGAGGACAGCGTTGTCCGTTACAAGTGACAAGCTGCTCGGACAAGAGGTGTTTGAACCGTCGTGGGAGCTTGTGCAAGGCGATGATTTCGCGGTGGGTTGTACGTAAGACCCATGTCTGCGCGAAATGATGACGGACCGGACAGAATCAGCGACGATGTTTAACGTACCTCCGTGGGAAATATCGGAGGTAGGCTATATCGTGCTGGTTTGAACAAGGGACAAACATAGATTTGAAGACAGGGTCCGTGTGGCGAACGTGTGGCGCGAGAAGAAGGGGCGAACTGTGTCGCTCGATGCAGATTGTTCAAGTGCGAACAAAAAGGGGTTGATGAATATCTAGCAGTTAGTCAATCTGCATCCTGTGACGAACACACCATTGGCTAGATGGTGTGGGTCGGTGGATATGCTAGAGATGAACTACGAAATATATTATCATAAATGAAGGGCGAAGGTTAGGATTTTGAAAAGACAATATAGAAGTTCGATAATTGATTAATCAATAATTCTCTATAAATGGTCCTGAGCTGGTATAAGGTTAACAAAGTTGTAAGAATGAGAGAGGCATTCAGGGGAAGATAGATAAGAGTCACCAAGGGTTGGTTGTAAGCAAGGCTCACGTGATGGTTGAAATTATTCGACGCCTGACTTACGGGGTGAATTTGAGTCGTTTAGGGAAAGAAATTATTTTTCGTGAGCCGTGCTTACGAGTAGGAGAGGTCATATACAAATAGGTATACAAAAGTTTAGGTGCTGGAGGCATATTTTTATAGGTAAATTGATTATGAAAAATCTATTGTTAATAGTAAAAATCGTAAAGCATTAATAGGTAGTATTCCAATTTTTTTTTTAAGTTACGTTAAAATGGAAATTATTTAATTAAAATGACGATTGTTAAATTCTACTGGTAAGGTAACTAATTAAATGAGTTACAAATATCTAGATAAATAGTATGGAGCATAAAATCATTGTTAATAGGCGTGGAGAGAATAAAATGGAGCTAATTACGTAAATATTGGGACAATTTACAAGGAATGACTTATTTAAAGAATGAATGGTAGGAGTTAAAACAATTACACTCACGAGTTATGTTGGTTTAGGGCGCAGGTAAGCTCATTGAGCTTCGGGAGAGTTCTGTCTGTGACACTGTGCGTACCAGTGTTGTACATCACAGTAGCGGCAGGGATATGGCGGAGTCTTGTCCATGATGGGGGAAGGTGTCCTGCCCTGGCACGGTGGTCGTTCTTGGGCAGATCTAGTGCTGGAATAAGTGCGTGGCAGCTCCATCTCCGTCGTAGGTGAATACTTCTTCGGGATCACGGTTCAAAGGTTGGCGAAGAAGGGGTTGAGGGCTCGAAGAGGAGTGGTTACAGTTGAGTTGGGTTTGGTCGATCATCGTGGCTTGGCTTCTTGTTTCTTCATACTCCGGTATATGAGGGATTTGCTTCCCGGCCAGGTCTTATCCTGTCGACTTTCAATGTGACAATATAGTGGTAATAATGTGGTGAGGAGAGAAATAATCACACGACGAGTTGGAAGAGCAATAACCCAGGCAGCCAGCCGAGAGAGAGAGGGAGCGAGGTTCTATGCGCTGAACGGCCGTTTGTCGTGTGTGGTCACCCCCCGGCTATCTGTCCCCAGGGGTTGACGGGCGGGCGCCTTTTGCCCCCCCTTTGGAATGTCGTGATGTCTAAAGTGTCTCGCTTTAGCTGCCCATCTCTCTCTCGTTGACTGTAGGTTTGTTTTATTAATCCTGGAAGAGCATATATTATGACATATATATATATATCAAAAATAAAAATGGCATATCCTGACCTGAAGCACATGTGCTTTACAGAAGGCAGAGCGCCATTGCTTTCTGTAAAGCACACGTGCTCCTGGTCAGGATATGCCATTTTTATTTTTTTCTTCCGTTTTTTCATATATATTAGATAGATAACCGGCAATATCAAAGACTTCTCACTTCTTTAAGTCTTGTTTCTATGAGTTTTTATTCTATACATTATCGAACTGGTTAGCATAACCCCAGCTCGTAACTATGCAATTAAATCCTTCCAGACGTATGTCTATATCGAGCCAGAATTTCGCACCATAAATCTAATATTGTTGGAAGTGAATCCGGACCGAATTGGGCTTTGTGTCTAGCTATGTGTATGTACTTATTATATTTTAGCAAAATATTCATTATTTTATGAACAGAGGATCATGTTTTTATGTTTATATTTTACTACTCTGTAAACTTCCCTAATTTCTCATTTTTTGTTTATCATTCATAGTTTGTTCTTACCTTAAATAAATTACTGTTTCATTCTGAAGTTTGTCTTCTTCAATTTTCCACGTGGCAATATTTTACTGCTCTGTATATAAAATAGTAAAAACTTTGCTACATAGGATACTCCTTTTAAAATATAGAAATCCTTATATAAATCTTCAATTAAAAAGCCATATATTGGATCAAAATATAATTTATTTTACCAATATTTCAGTTGGCTGAACGCCAACTTTTACTAAGGTATAATAACATATTAATGTGTTAATCACTATAAAAACTTAAATAATTGCAATCAATAATTTAATAAATGAAAGGAAGATAAAATTGTTTGCAAAAAGTTTCTTTTATTCTTAAATTTGGCGAGCTTTCAGGCGTTAGCCTATCATCAGGCCGACAAAATCCCAGGTTAAGACAGAACCGAGTGACCAGCAAAATGCGGTTTATTCATTATCTTGCCAACAATGTACCGCTTCTTACGTGGGGGAAACCGGCCGGACTGTCGGTACCAGAGTTAAGGAGCATATGAGAAACGTAAGGAACCGAGACAGCAGATCTTTTATATATCAACATGAGGATTCTACAGGCCACCATTTCAACCTACAGGAGGTCAAGTGTTACTTCCGAAACATATTCTCCAAACATAATAGACTTATACTAGAATCCTTGGTTTCGAACGATAAAAAGAGCATTAACAGAAGGATCGATTTACCACAGCAGTACCTTCATATATCCCATAGCTAAATTAGTTGTATAAATTCATAGTCGGTTTTTTTTTTGTTTTATTGTAAATTCCTAATCTTATTTTAGTCCTTTTTTATGTAATCTTAGCGCATCTAAAATTTCATAGTTTTAAATTTGTTTATAAATTTTTTTTTATTTTATTTTATTTTAGAATTTCGGCACATTTGCATGTATCGGTGTATACGATATATTTTATTACGATTTGTTTATTTCCGGTAAGATCAGTTCTACGCCTATATTTAGTTTAGATTTTGTATATATTTGCGATGTCGGCCTGATGATAGGCTAACGCCTGAAAGCTCGCCAAATTTAAGAATAAAAGAAACTTTTTGCAAACAATTTTATCTTCCTTTCATTTATTATATTAATGTGTGTCCTTGATAAAAGTTGGCGTTCAGCTAACTGATATATTGGTAAAATAAATGATATTTTGATCCAATATATACTTTTTAATTATAGGATAATCTATTAAAAAATAATAAATACTTTGCTACAATATTGTTGAAGTTTGATTTAGCTTGAAAATGACGAACCAAAATTTTCAGATTGCGTTGTAAGTAAAACCGATAGTATAAAACAAGCTTGATTTTTGTATCTTTATTAATCAGTTTATTTAAATGTAAACTTTGGGTGAAGCGTCGTTAACATCAGTAGATAAGTGCCTTTAGTATTAAAAGGAGCTAACAGATAACAACGTTGATTATCAAAGCTTAAACCATGTATACTAAGTGAAAAAATTGTACAAATGTGTTATTGCACTGGGATAAGGTAAATACTCGTAAATTAAGAAAAAGGCATCTCCATATCGTGCAACTGAAAGTTGCTGATGGCTTGCGTCATTTATCGGAATAAATATCAACTATTCTCGTTGATTTTTAATTATTCCAGAATTGGCCAAATACCCATTCTTGATTAATCAAGAAAAGCTAACCATGGACAATTTTATGGTCGTTGAGGTACAGCTTGCACCACGCTGATGATGGCCAACAGCCCGAAACGCGTCCGTGTTAGCTTTTCTTGATTAATCATGAATGGGTATTTGGCCAATTCTGGAATAATTAAAAATCAACGAAAATAGTTGATATTTATTCCGATAGATGGCGCAAGCCATCAGCAACTTTCAGTTGCACGATAAGGAGATGCCTTTTACTTAACATGTATACTAAGTTTTAAAATGTTACACACTAAATTTACTTACTTCATTCAAAACTACTAAAAGTATGAAGAACAAGTTTATTCAAATTATATGAAGTGGAGTAGATCTTAAAAAAGCACTGAGAATATATTTAAAACTAAGAACTTAGATGAGATAAGAACTAAAATGATAAAACGTTTAAAAGCGAGTAAAATGTTCCAGGAAATGCAGAAAATTAAAATGGGCAGCCTTTCCTCCTAGTTTTGGCAGAAGGAGAAAAAGTTGGCCACTAGAGAACATTAAACTTAACAAAAGTTAAGTTTTTACAGGCGTGTTGAGATGACAAATGGAATTTTGAAGTTTAACTGCGCGTCTTTTTCACTGGATTGAAAACTATTTGGAGGAGGGTGGGTACCACATATATATCATTTATTTATATAATTTATTCTATTTTTATCCTTTTTAAATATTGATATATAACTTGTTTTTATATCAATTTAATATTGATAATTTGAAATAATATCGATTGAAAATAGGTAATTTTCGGTTAGGTTTTCAAATATACCAAGTATAAACTTTACGATGTCGTTTCCTCTAAATATCAGTATAATACAACAAACAACAAAAAAGCCTTTATTTAGGGCCACTCGCCCTATACAGGATTCGCCAGTTCACAAGGGATAGGGAGAACACTGTGAGGCCTTTTTCCGGGATATAGTCTTGTGGAATCCAAATATCGCCATCGCTATATACCTATTCCTTGATATTTCATTAATCAGTGCCGGAAATGAAGGACAAAGTTGCCCCGTTTTATCATTTAGTTTTCGTCTTTCCTCAGACAGAGCAGCACAGTCAAATATGTAATGCAACATCTCCGTTGTTATTCCTGATCCACAGAAAGTGCATTTCAGGTCTTCACGCCTCAATAAAATCAAATGGTGTTCTCTGAAAAAAATTGAAAGGGTTCTAAATTGTGCAATTAATCTGATGATAGGAAAAGGGAGTTCAGTTAAGAAGTATTCTTCGGTGGTAAAGGTTGTATATATGTCTCTATAGTGGGAATATAACTTTGATTGGGTTATTCTTGTTAGGTCGTTTTGTATTGATTGCTCTATCGCAGTTCTTAATATTCCAGGGATAGCATTCCTTAGTGAGTCAGGATCATTACAATAAGTAAGCCACGAAGATCCGTTATTATTAAGTAAATTGCTTAATTGTTTTATAAAACCGATGGGCGCACCTGTAGCACAGGATAATTGCCTCATTCTAGTTAAACAAATTCGAGGCAGTCTATTTGTATCCATACTCAGCACCCTCAGCCAATATTTCAAGGTCAATTTCAGAGCTGTTATTATTAATGAGACGCGGCCTGTTTCTGGTCTTATTATGTATCCTGGTGTATATCTAGGCAAACTCAAAAACCTACGAATAAATGTATCTTGTATATGGTCTAATAAATCTTTATACTCTGTTGCCCAAATTGGAGCAGCAAATATCAGTATAATATAACCTGTAGAAGTTAAAAAAAGAGAAATCTAGCGCATATGAATAAACAATAGCCTTTCGAATATATGTTGGAAAAATTTAACCCCTAATCTAAATATAGAGCTTGTTTCTTATCTAACTTTTTTCAAAATGAAGATAGAGCCATGAATACAAATCTTACCATACTATCTTAAATATGCAGTAAACATATATATATATATATATACATACCGATCCACATACCTTTTCACACGCGCAACAACGATAATAATTAAATAAATTGCGCATGCGTGCCAGATTGCGTTGAGAAGTAATAGTCAGTTAATAGAGAACAATAAAAAATGTTAAAACGAATGAAGACGATAATTATAGTGATACACATTCTTTCTGTCAACTTGATTAATGAAATATATATATTTTACCCAACGGCGTACAAAAGATCAAATGAGCTGTACATGCGTGAAATTTGCGTTGAAAAGTAGGTGGTCGTTCATTGGTGAACATAGATCTCATATGAATAAATTAAGATGATGATTATGATGATACACATTATTTCTGGGAACATGGGTACCGACATCTATATTTTATACGCAGCAGCGATAAAAATGTAATGAACTACGCATGCGTATATGAATGCGTTGGAAAACAAGAAGTTGTCATTGGTTATTAAGGTTATCATATAAAAAAGGTAAGATACTGATTATGATTATACAAATCATTTATATGTGAACATAGTTATCGAAATCTATATTTTATAGGCAACGGTGATATAAATGTAATAAATTACGCATGCGTATATGAATGCGTTGGAAAACAAGAAGTCGTCATTGGTGAATATGGTTATCATATAAAAAAGTAAGATGCTGATTATGATTAAACACATCATTTAAATGTGAACATAGGTATCGAAATCTATATTTTATAAGCAACGGTGATATAAATGTAATGAACTACGCATGCGTATATGAATGTGTTGGAAACAAGAAGTTGTCATTGGTGAATATGGTTATTATATAAAAAGGTAAGATGCTGATTATGATAATACACATCATTTCTAGGTGAATATAGTTTTCGAAATCTATATTTTATAAGCAACGGTGTTATAAATGTAATGAACTACGCCTGCGTATATGTTTGCGTTGAGACGCAGTAGGTGAGTCACCGGTAAACATGAACATTATAAGTAAAGTAAAATGTTGATTATATAGTGATATACACATCGTTTCTCTCAACTAGGTTATTTTACTGTATAGTTTAGTACAAATTTAACTATAATAGCACATACCTAGTATGTAAGAATATCATACTAGGCCGTGGTATGTCTTCGACACTACTGACCTGCTCCCAGACACAGTCTGGGCCCGAACTGTCGGTGGATTTAGGGTTAGACAATAGGCTTGGAACAACTCCAATCTTTTTTTGTTTGTTTTCTCTTGCGTGCGGGGCCTCCCCGCTTACTTGTTCCTTACGTGCCTCTTCCGTAAGTCGTCAATATAATAGGATCTTTAGGACGCCATGTCTCCATGTAAGTAATCTATCTTGTTTTTTACATCACATGGAAACCTTACTCACATATATATTCCTTCTCCCCTTTTTACATATAACCCTCTTTACGTAAGTCATTTTACTTTACAAGTTAACACTAAAGTGGTTGTTCTTCGTAGATGTTGGTTTGTTTACTACACTTATTAAGGTCCTTTTTATGTAAGTTTTTTTTTTATTATTCAGGTGTCCTTTTTAATCTTTCTATATAAATACAATATATAGCAAAGCTTTTTTTTTCATCAAAATATTTTGAAACTGACAACCAAAACAATATATATGATATGGCTTTGAAGATTTATAATGAATATATCGTGACAATATCTGTGTGTTTTATATGGTTATATATTATAATTCCTCTATGTCAATAGATATATATTTTTATTATTCGGAAAATGAAGGAAATACAAAAACAAGTGTGATCAGTAGAATTTCATTGGGATTTGTTATTATTTACTTTATACAACAACATCTAAGATGATATGGAAAATAAATGTCATCTTATTTTGAAAATTGCACATCTTCTGGAATTTGACAGATGCATGTATTTATTTGATATATGAAATATACTCATGGATAAAACTTAAGGAAGTTGTACCTTTTAGTATGTATATCGGGATACGGACAATAACTCTGAAATATATTTAGGCTGAAATGGCGAATATTTGGGGAGGCTAGCCAATAAAATTTCCTGCTTTCTCAATCTTGATGAACTTGTGTTTAATATGCGCGTTATGTGCGCATGTGCATGCGTGTTTTTGTGTGTAGAATCCCCTTTATCAAATTCCAATGACAATAACACCACATTATTAATAAATACACTCATGGACGAATCTTAAGGAAATGTATAGTATTTTATGTCGCATGTCGTCTGCTTTTTAAGGAAACAGAGGCAATTTTGTTTACACTTGGTTATCTCGTGTGTTTTCAATGAAGATCACTGTGTATCAAATATCTTTTAGAGTTATTGTCTGAATCCAGATATACATGCTTAAAGGTACAACTTCCTTATGTTTTGTCCATGAGTGCATCTAAAATGAACAATTAAAAAACCTAGAGGTTTTCAAAATTAGAAAATAAATATAATATATAAATTTATATTGAAAAGATGGAGATAATTTCATCTGATAATGATATTTATAAAGGTTTTTATACATGAAACGAAAAAAGAAAATCTTTTAATACAAAAAATAATTGATTAATGATATTAATTGTTATCTCTGATCAAGATTTCTATGTACAAAATTTTAAAGCATATTAAATTATTTATCAAACAAAAGAGTTTGTTCGACAAAAAATAAATTATTAAAATTTTGAGTAACTCAAAAACAAAGAAAATTTCTTTTACATAACTACTTCTTTTAATTAGTCCTCAAACTTGAATAGCTCAATTTTTCATTAAAAAATATTTTTTAAATAAAAATATCCGTATTAATGTCATCTAACAAAGAACACTATTGTATATTTAACATTTTTATTCGATAAATAAAACTGAAATATCTTTATTCTATTCATATCGAATATTCTGTTCATCTTTTTATCGAAGTCAATAAATAAAGATGTAAGAGCAAAACATCTCAATACCCTATTGCCAACGGGAGAGTATAAAAATGACGTCATAAAGCAATTTCAGCTTCCAAACGATATTTACGATATTTGGTTTCCCCAGGGATCGTCTGATTGATTCCTGGAGCGGGTCCCGTCTGCGCTATATCGGTCCTGGCGGAATTATAAATATCCGGATTTTTATAGCTCCTAATTTGACGCCACGATGGATACCTCAAATATTTATTTACAGGAGTTTTTACATGTAGGACAGGTTGGTTTACATACCTGTAGTTTACTTAACTTGACGCCACGATGGATACCTCAAATATTTATTTACAGCAGTTTTTACATGAAGGACAGTTATTGGGGTTGGTATACCTGTAGTTTACTTAACTTTATGCCACGATAGATACCTCAAATATTTATTTACAGGAGGTTTTACATGTAGGACAGTTATTGGGGTTGGTATACATACCTGTAGTTTACTTAACTTGACGCCACGATAGATACCTCAAATATTTATTTACAGCAGTTTTTACATGAAGGACAGTTATTGGGGTTGGTATACATACCTGTAGTTTACTTAACTTGACGCCACGATTGATACCTCAAATATTTATTTACAGCAGTTTTTACATGAAGGACAGTTATTGGGGTTGGTAAACATACCTGTAGTTTACTTTATTTGATGCCACGATGGACAACTCAAATATTTATTTACAGGAGTTTTTACATGTAGGGCAGGTTGGTTTACATACCTGTACTTTACTTTATTTGACGCCACGATGGATACCTCAAATATTTATTTACAGGAGTTTTTACATGTAGGACAGGTTGGTTTACATACCTGTAGTTTACTTAATTTGACGCCACGATAGATACCTCAAATATTTATTTACAGGAGGTTTTACATGTAGGACAGTTATTGGGGTTGGTATACATACCTGTAGTTTACTTTATTTGATGCCACGATAGACACCTTAAATATTTATTTACAGGAGTTTTTACATATAAGACTGTTGTTTGGTTGATATGCATACATGTAATTTACTTAATTTGAGGTTGGATTCCTCAAATATTTATTTACAGGAGTTTTTACATGTAAGACTGTTGTTTGGGTTTGGTTTACATACCTGTACTTTACTTAAATTAACGATTAATACCTCAAATATTCATTAACAGGAGTTTGTACATGTAGGAAAGTTTTTGAGGTTGGTATACATACCTGTACTTTATTTGACAATGGATACCTCGAATATTTATTTACAGGAGTTTTTACATGTAGGACAAAGGTTTGTTCACATACCTGTACTTTACTTTATTTGACAATGGATACCTCGAATATTTATTTACAGGAGTTTTTACATGTAGGACAGGTTGGTTTACATACCTGTAGTTTACTTTATTTGACGCCACGATGGATACCTCAAATATTTATTTACAGGAGTTTTTACATGTAGGACAAAGGTTGGTTCACATACCTGTAGTTTACTCAACTTGGAGATGGATACCTCAAATATTTATTTATAGGAGTTTTTACATGTAAGGCAGGTTGGTTTACATACCTGTACTTTACTTTATTTGACAATAGATACCTCAAATATTTATTTACAAGAGTTTTTACATGTAGTACAGGTTGGTTTACATACCTGTGGTTTACTGTATTTGACGACGAATACCTCAAATATTTATTTACAGGAGTTTTTACATATAGGGAAGGTTGGTTTACATACCTGTGGTTTACTTAATTTAACGATGGATACCTCAAATATTTATTTACAGGAGGTTTTACATGTAGGACAGTTATTGGGGTTGGTATACATACCTGTAGTTTACTTAACTTGATGCCACGATAGATACCTCAAATATTTATTTACAGGAGTTTTTACATGTAGGACAGGTTGGTTTACATACCTGTGGTTTACTGTATTTGATGACGAATACCTCAAATATTTATTTACAGGAGTTTTTACATATAGGGAAGGTTGGTTTACATACCTGTGGTTTACTTAATTTAACGATGGATACCTCAAATATTTATTTACAGGAGTTTTTACATATAAGGCAGGTTGGTTTACATACCTGTGGTTTACTGTATTTGACGATAGATGCCTCAAATATTTATTTACAGGAGTTTTTACATGTAGGACAAGGCTGGTTTACATACCTGTACTTTACTTAATTTGACGATGGATACCTCAAATATTTATTTACAGGAGTTTTTACATGTAGGACAAAGGTTGGTTCACATACCTGTAGTTTACTCAACTTGGAGATGGATACCTCAAATATTTATTTACAGGAGTTTTTACATGTAAGGCAGGTTGGTTTACATACCTGTACTTTACTTTATTTGACAATAGATACCTCAAATATTTATTTACAAGAGTTTTTACATGTAGTACAGGTTGGTTTACATACCTGTGGTTTACTGTATTTGACGACGAATACCTCAAATATTTATTTACAGGAGTTTTTACATATAGGGAAGGTTGGTTTACATACCTGTGGTTTACTTAATTTAACGATGGATACCTCAAATATTTATTTACAGGAGGTTTTACATGTAGGACAGTTATTGGGGTTGGTATACATACCTGTAGTTTACTTAACTTGACGCCACGATAGATACCTCAAATATTTATTTACAGCAGTTTTTACATGAAGGACAGTTATTGGGGTTGGTATACATACCTGTAGTTTACTTAACTTGACGCCACGATTGATACCTCAAATATTTATTTACAGCAGTTTTTACATGAAGGACAGTTATTGGGGTTGGTAAACATACCTGTAGTTTACTTTATTTGATGCCACGATGGACAACTCAAATATTTATTTACAGGAGTTTTTACATGTAGGGCAGGTTGGTTTACATACCTGTACTTTACTTTATTTGACGCCACGATGGATACCTCAAATATTTATTTACAGGAGTTTTTACATGTAGGACAGGTTGGTTTACATACCTGTAGTTTACTTAATTTGACGCCACGATAGATACCTCAAATATTTATTTACAGGAGGTTTTACATGTAGGACAGTTATTGGGGTTGGTATACATACCTGTAGTTTACTTTATTTGATGCCACGATAGACACCTTAAATATTTATTTACAGGAGTTTTTACATATAAGACTGTTGTTTGGTTGATATGCATACATGTAATTTACTTAATTTGAGGTTGGATTCCTCAAATATTTATTTACAGGAGTTTTTACATGTAAGACTGTTGTTTGGGTTTGGTTTACATACCTGTACTTTACTTAAATTAACGATTAATACCTCAAATATTCATTAACAGGAGTTTGTACATGTAGGAAAGTTTTTGAGGTTGGTATACATACCTGTACTTTATTTGACAATGGATACCTCGAATATTTATTTACAGGAGTTTTTACATGTAGGACAAAGGTTTGTTCACATACCTGTACTTTACTTTATTTGACAATGGATACCTCGAATATTTATTTACAGGAGTTTTTACATGTAGGACAGGTTGGTTTACATACCTGTAGTTTACTTTATTTGACGCCACGATGGATACCTCAAATATTTATTTACAGGAGTTTTTACATGTAGGACAAAGGTTGGTTCACATACCTGTAGTTTACTCAACTTGGAGATGGATACCTCAAATATTTATTTATAGGAGTTTTTACATGTAAGGCAGGTTGGTTTACATACCTGTACTTTACTTTATTTGACAATAGATACCTCAAATATTTATTTACAAGAGTTTTTACATGTAGTACAGGTTGGTTTACATACCTGTGGTTTACTGTATTTGACGACGAATACCTCAAATATTTATTTACAGGAGTTTTTACATATAGGGAAGGTTGGTTTACATACCTGTGGTTTACTTAATTTAATGATGGATACCTCAAATATTTATTTACAGGAGGTTTTACATGTAGGACAGTTATTGGGGTTGGTATACATACCTGTAGTTTACTTAACTTGATGCCACGATAGATACCTCAAATATTTATTTACAGGAGTTTTTACATGTAGGACAGGTTGGTTTACATACCTGTGGTTTACTGTATTTGATGACGAATACCTCAAATATTTATTTACAGGAGTTTTTACATATAGGGAAGGTTGGTTTACATACCTGTGGTTTACTTAATTTAACGATGGATACCTCAAATATTTATTTACAGGAGTTTTTACATATAAGGCAGGTTGGTTTACATACCTGTGGTTTACTGTATTTGACGATAGATGCCTCAAATATTTATTTACAGGAGTTTTTACATGTAGGACAAGGCTGGTTTACATACCTGTACTTTACTTAATTTGACGATGGATACCTCAAATATTTATTTACAGGAGTTTTTACATGTAGGACAAAGGTTGGTTCACATACCTGTAGTTTACTCAACTTGGAGATGGATACCTCAAATATTTATTTACAGGAGTTTTTACATGTAAGGCAGGTTGGTTTACATACCTGTACTTTACTTTATTTGACAATAGATACCTCAAATATTTATTTACAAGAGTTTTTACATGTAGTGCAGGTTGGTTTACATACCTGTGGTTTACTGTATTTGACGACGAATACCTCAAATATTTATTTACAGGAGTTTTTACATATAGGGAAGGTTGGTTTACATACCTGTGGTTTACTTAATTTAACGATGGATACCTCAAATATTTATTTACAGGAGGTTTTACATGTAGGACAGTTATTGGGGTTGGTATACATACCTGTAGTTTACTTAACTTGACGCCACGATAGATACCTCAAATATTTATTTACAGCAGTTTTTACATGAAGGACAGTTATTGGGGTTGGTATACATACCTGTAGTTTACTTAACTTGACGCCACGATTGATACCTCAAATATTTATTTACAGCAGTTTTTACATGAAGGACAGTTATTGGGGTTGGTAAACATACCTGTAGTTTACTTTATTTGATGCCACGATGGACAACTCTAATATTTATTTACAGGAGTTTTTACATGTAGGGCAGGTTGGTTTACATACCTGTACTTTACTTTATTTGACGCCACGATGGATACCTCAAATATTTATTTACAGGAGTTTTTACATGTAGGACAGGTTGGTTTACATACCTGTAGTTTACTTAATTTGACGCCACGATAGATACCTCAAATATTTATTTACAGGAGGTTTTACATGTAGGACAGTTATTGGGGTTGGTATACATACCTGTAGTTTACTTTATTTGATGCCACGATAGACACCTTAAATATTTATTTACAGGAGTTTTTACATATAAGACTGTTGTTTGGTTGATATGCATACATGTAATTTACTTAATTTGAGGTTGGATTCCTCAAATATTTATTTACAGGAGTTTTTACATGTAAGACTGTTGTTTGGGTTTGGTTTACATACCTGTACTTTACTTAAATTAACGATTAATACCTCAAATATTCATTAACAGGAGTTTGTACATGTAGGAAAGTTTTTGAGGTTGGTATACATACCTGTACTTTATTTGACAATGGATACCTCGAATATTTATTTACAGGAGTTTTTACATGTAGGACAAAGGTTTGTTCACATACCTGTACTTTACTTTATTTGACAATGGATACCTCGAATATTTATTTACAGGAGTTTTTACATGTAGGACAGGTTGGTTTACATACCTGTAGTTTACTTTATTTGACGCCACGATGGATACCTCAAATATTTATTTACAGGAGTTTTTACATGTAGGACAAAGGTTGGTTCACATACCTGTAGTTTACTCAACTTGGAGATGGATACCTCAAATATTTATTTATAGGAGTTTTTACATGTAAGGCAGGTTGGTTTACATACCTGTACTTTACTTTATTTGACAATAGATACCTCAAATATTTATTTACAAGAGTTTTTACATGTAGTACAGGTTGGTTTACATACCTGTGGTTTACTGTATTTGACGACGAATACCTCAAATATTTATTTACAGGAGTTTTTACATATAGGGAAGGTTGGTTTACATACCTGTGGTTTACTTAATTTAATGATGGATACCTCAAATATTTATTTACAGGAGGTTTTACATGTAGGACAGTTATTGGGGTTGGTATACATACCTGTAGTTTACTTAACTTGATGCCACGATAGATACCTCAAATATTTATTTACAGGAGTTTTTACATGTAGGACAGGTTGGTTTACATACCTGTGGTTTACTGTATTTGATGACGAATACCTCAAATATTTATTTACAGGAGTTTTTACATATAGGGAAGGTTGGTTTACATACCTGTGGTTTACTTAATTTAACGATGGATACCTCAAATATTTATTTACAGGAGTTTTTACATATAAGGCAGGTTGGTTTACATACCTGTGGTTTACTGTATTTGACGATAGATGCCTCAAATATTTATTTACAGGAGTTTTTACATGTAGGACAAGGCTGGTTTACATACCTGTACTTTACTTAATTTGACGATGGATACCTCAAATATTTATTTACAGGAGTTTTTACATGTAGGACAAAGGTTGGTTCACATACCTGTAGTTTACTCAACTTGGAGATGGATACCTCAAATATTTATTTACAGGAGTTTTTACATGTAAGGCAGGTTGGTTTACATACCTGTACTTTACTTTATTTGACAATAGATACCTCAAATATTTATTTACAAGAGTTTTTACATGTAGTACAGGTTGGTTTACATACCTGTGGTTTACTGTATTTGACGACGAATACCTCAAATATTTATTTACAGGAGTTTTTACATATAGGGAAGGTTGGTTTACATACCTGTGGTTTACTTAATTTAATGATGGATACCTCAAATATTTATTTACAGGAGGTTTTACATGTAGGACAGTTATTGGGGTTGGTATACATACCTGTAGTTTACTTAACTTGATGCCACGATAGATACCTCAAATATTTATTTACAGGAGTTTTTACATGTAGGACAGGTTGGTTTACATACCTGTGGTTTACTGTATTTGATGACGAATACCTCAAATATTTATTTACAGGAGTTTTTACATATAGGGAAGGTTGGTTTACATACCTGTGGTTTACTTAATTTAACGATGGATACCTCAAATATTTATTTACAGGAGTTTTTACATATAAGGCAGGTTGGTTTACATACCTGTGGTTTACTGTATTTGACGATAGATGCCTCAAATATTTATTTACAGGAGTTTTTACATGTAGGACAAGGCTGGTTTACATACCTGTACTTTACTTAATTTGACGATGGATACCTCAAATATTTATTTACAGGAGTTTTTACATGTAGGACAAAGGTTGGTTCACATACCTGTAGTTTACTCAACTTGGAGATGGATACCTCAAATATTTATTTACAGGAGTTTTTACATGTAAGGCAGGTTGGTTTACATACCTGTACTTTACTTTATTTGACAATAGATACCTCAAATATTTATTTACAAGAGTTTTTACATGTAGTGCAGGTTGGTTTACATACCTGTGGTTTACTGTATTTGACGACGAATACCTCAAATATTTATTTACAGGAGTTTTTACATATAGGGAAGGTTGGTTTACATACCTGTGGTTTACTTAATTTAACGATGGATACCTCAAATATTTATTTACAGGAGGTTTTACATGTAGGACAGTTATTGGGGTTGGTATACATACCTGTAGTTTACTTAACTTGACGCCACGATAGATACCTCAAATATTTATTTACAGCAGTTTTTACATGAAGGACAGTTATTGGGGTTGGTATACATACCTGTAGTTTACTTAACTTGACGCCACGATTGATACCTCAAATATTTATTTACAGCAGTTTTTACATGAAGGACAGTTATTGGGGTTGGTAAACATACCTGTAGTTTACTTTATTTGATGCCACGATGGACAACTCTAATATTTATTTACAGGAGTTTTTACATGTAGGGCAGGTTGGTTTACATACCTGTACTTTACTTTATTTGACGCCACGATGGATACCTCAAATATTTATTTACAGGAGTTTTTACATGTAGGACAGGTTGGTTTACATACCTGTAGTTTACTTAATTTGACGATAGATACCTCAAAAATTTATTTACAAGAGTCTTTACATTTAGAACAGTTATTGAGGGTAGTATACATACCTGTAGTTTACTTAATTTGAAGCCACAATAGATACCTCAAATATTTATTTACAGGAGGTTTTACATGTAGGACAGTTATTGGGGTTGGTAAACATACCTGTAGTTTACTTAACTTGACGCCACGATAGATACCTCAAATATTTATTTACAGGAGTTTTTACATGTAGGACAGGTTGGTTTACATACCTGTAGTTTACTTAATTTGACGATAGATACCTCAAAAATTTATTTACAAGAGTCTTTACATTTAGAACAGTTATTGAGGGTAGTATACATACCTGTAGTTTACTTAATTTGAAGCCACAATAGATACCTTAAATATTTATTTACAGGAGTTTTTACATTTAGGACAGTTATTGAGGGTAGTATACCTACCTGTAGTTTACCTAATTTGAAGCCACAATGGATACCTCAAATATTTATTTGAAGAAAGAAACACTGGTATTTACATTTGATGAATTAGCGCTGCTCCAATCGTTCCGTCATTTTCCTTACAATAAAAACCGACGATAGCACTAAACACTTCCTACTCAAATGATGCTTGCCATCAACTGACACTATTGACCGGCGAGAAAAAAAATTAAACATGAATATTAAAGTTTAAATTTGCCTCATGCAAGCATGCTTCATTGATGTCCATCAGTTATCTAAAATAAGTCAAATACCTTTCTAACGGACCTCGTACCTTAAAAAAGATAATTTGAATATTTCAGCTTACCCCATTGAACAATTGGATTTATTCCCGTCAAAATAACAGTGACAGGGATTAATTTTTAAAAATTCGAATTTAATTTGATTTAATATGAAGTAACTAATTAGTAAATTATAGGTAATTAAATATCTTACCTCTTCTCTCCATATACGATGATCGTATTACGTTGCTTTCATTATTTTGACTCATATAGATCTAATAGTGAATGGCGGAAGATAAAATACTTATTTTCTCCTTTTTAGAAGATTTTAAATAAATTATTTTGATAACTATTAAGTATTTCTTTATTCAATTTTAGTCATTAAGTCGGCAAATAAGTATTTATAGAAAAACGGCAAATGTTCCGTCCAATAAACAGCCGGATAGACAAACATGGACATTGGTAGCCGTAATGAGAAGTTCGAAATGCTACCCAATGAAAGAAATAGATGAAAAGGAAAAATTGATATTACTTACAAAATAAAAATCAGCTAAGACATAGCTTTACAATGATTCAGCTGAAAGATTCAAATAGAGGCAGTACAAGTGACGACTTACGAGAAGGCCAGAGGAGACGTTTTAAGTGTTTCACAATGTTACTGACGCGGAAGACGGGTTGAAACAATGGTAGTGAAGCTTTTGAAGATTTCCGAAAGATATTTTTGAAGTGACGCCTAATGGTACGGCCGAAAGCGATTGAGAGAAATAGTGAAAATTGTCTTTGATGAGGCGGCCGCAAGAGACTCTATAAATTCTTCCTGATGAGACAGCCGAGAGAGTTGAAGTGACCGCCATGAGACGGTAGAAGTGCCGCCCGATGAGACGGCAGGGAGAGACAGTAGAAGTGTCGCCCTATGAGACAACCAAGAGAGACTGGGGAAGTGCCGCCCGATGAGACAGTATATTTTACTCCCGATGAGATGGCCGGGAGAGTCAGTGGCAGTGCCGCCCGATGAGACGGCAAGGAGAGACAGTAGAAGTGTCGCCCTATGAGACAGTGGCAGTGCCGCCCGATGAGACGGCAGGGAGAGACGGTATAAGTGTCGCCCTATGAGACGACCAAGAGAGACTGGGGAAGTGCCGCCCGATGAGACAGTATATTTTACTCCCGATGAGATGGCCGGGAGAGACAGGGGAAGTGCCGCCCGGTGAGACGGCCGGGAGAGACGGTAGAAGTTCCGTCGATGAGACGGCCGAGAGGAACGGTGGAAGTGCCGCCCGATGAAACGGCCGGGAGAGACGGTGGAAGTGCCGCCCGATGAGATGGCCGGAAGAGACAGGGGAAGTGCCGCCCGATGAGATGGCTGAGAGAGACAGGGGTAGAGGCGCCCAATGAGACGGTGGAAGTGCCGCCCGATGAGATGGCCGAGAGAGACAAGGGAAGTGCCGCCCGATGAGATGGCCGAGAGAGACAAGGGAAGTGCCCCCCGATGAGACGGTGGAAGTGCTGCCCGATGAGATGGCTGAGAGAGACAGGGGAAGTGCCGCCCGATGAGATGGCCGAGAGAGACAGGGGAAGTGCCGCCCGATGAGACGGTATAAGTGCTGCCCGATGAAACGACCGGGAGAGACGGTAGAAGTGCCGCCCGATGAGACGGTGGAAGTGCCGCCCGATGAGATGGCTGAGAGAGACAGGGGAAGTGCCGCCCGATGAGATGGCCGAGAGAGACAGGGGAAGTGCCGCCCGATGAGACGGTATAAGTGCTGCCCGATGAAACGACCGGGAGAGACGGTAGAAGTGCCGCCCGATGAGACGGTGGAAGTGCCGCCCGATGAGACGGTGGAAGTGCCGCCCGATGAGATGGCTGAGAGAGACAGGGGAAGTGCCGCCCGATGAGATGGCCGAGAGAGACAGGGGAAGTGCCGCCCGATGAGACGGTATAAGTGCTGCCCGATGAAACGACCGGGAGAGACGGTAGAAGTGCCGCCCGATGAGACGGTGGAAGTGCCGCCCGATGAGACGGTGGAAGTGCCGCCCGATGAGACGGCCGGGAGAGAAGGAGGAAGGTCCGGCGGAGGATCGATCCAGCCAACTCAAATCGCCCGCTGCCACACCGATGCGCCGTCGCCCCAGTGCGGGGTGCGCGAGGCATGGCGGCAGTCGGGATCTGGTCGCAGGCCGGAGCTCCGACGTCCGACCTCTCCCTGGACTATCTTCACGACTACAACTATCACCAGTAAGTCCCAGCTAGTTCTCTCAGTCCATTCTAGGAAAGTCCCGAGGGCGCTGCCGCATCGCCAACCACTGCATTAACATATACCCTCCATTTTCACCCCGTCTCAAACTCCCGCAAAAATTCTAAAAGTCGCATTTTCTTTCGTTAATTATTTTTCGATACATTTAACAATGCTCTCTCATCTATATTTATCATATTTGCAACTGATTTCACATAATCGACGTTACTTCTGAAACAATCAACAAGGATTTCCGCATTACCCTCTCTAATAACATTGAAGATTCTCTTCGCAAATTTTTAAAAACAACATACAAATATCGTTATTTAGTGTGTTAGAAATAGTAATCGTATAGGACGTGAACGATATACTCACACGATAATGTAAGAATTCAACTTCATTCTACATCAAAATCTTCCAACCTTGAAATACTTTTTTTTTTCGTATTATTATAAATAGCATACTGATTGAACTAGCCTGTATATTCATACTATATCTGTGCATGTTCTTAATAGCATTCAATCCCTACGTCAAACTGACGAGGTCATTCTTTAGTTATTATAATCTATATGTCAGCCTATATCAGAAGTAAGGGTTTCAAGAATAGAGATTATATGTACTGAAAGTACGATAGAAGTATTTATATTATACCTCACATTTCATTCAAAGCACATTGTAATTCTCTCTTATAAACTTCTCTCAATTATTTATTGATCATATGAGAAAACATATAATATTTGCACGAAGATAAATAGTTTTAAATTTATAAAAATGCGTTATTTAAGCTAGCGGTTTGCCAAAATAGTGCCATTTTTATATATATTTGTGTTCAAATGTATCATCAATCTATGCCATATTAAAAGTATACTTGAATATTTTAATATACAAAAGTTGTTTTTTGAGGATAACATTCTATTATTATATTATAATATATGCAATATATGAGGTAGATAAATAAGTAGTCCATATTTCAGGAATTTTCGACCATACAAATATTAAGTATCCTGCATTGAACACTTTTCTGCTTCAATAGACCCCATTCTTGTACATGCTCAACCTCACTAGGGAGTATAAATAACGCCTTATAAGCTCAAAGTTGAAATGTTACTACATGTGTAGAAATACACTCACAGAAAAAGTAAGTTTTAAACTCCGCGGCGCAATGACCATGTCTTGTAACACATGTGCATACATGGTATAAGTAGAGTCATTAAAATGCATAATGCCATTCCCTTTTGTTATTATAAACAAGTGGTAATACAAAAGAAATGCTATATTAAAAAATATGCATTCGTGCGCACCATATCTTATTAGAAATTTATGCTATTTTAACGCGATTTTTTCATTTTTAAAATAAACAAATTCTATTGCCTTTAGTACAATGACAAAAAATATAGGAAGATCTTTAGTTCATTATAGAATGAAACCTCTCTGTGGAGAATGTATTACGACAAACAAGGTCTTCCATTACTTTTGTCATTGCAGTAAGTGCAGTAGAATTTTATATAAAAGAAACACTCATATAAAATAATATAAAAATCGATTTAAATAGCTGTTAACTATAACAAGAGGCTAATCACATACTTGAGTAGTTATGACATTGAATACCCATCGACGAATATTACTGTGAAATGTGTAGATTAACTGTATTTAACACACGCTCAGGCGTCAGCAACTCTCCGCTAAAAATTTCTTGGCAACACTCCCCCCTACCGCAATAAAACTTCTTTTTCCAACTTTTTTTTCCCCTTCTTCCTCAGTTTTAGGCAGATATAGCCCAATTTTGTTAAATTACATTATGCAAACATTTGTGGCTACCCCCTTTTTATTTGTGTTGTTTATTAAACAAGTTGATGTAGTGTTTTTATAATAGTAAATAATTATAATATCTAAAGTGCTTTTTTTGTCGTGTTTTTCCAATTTAAAAAAAATCACTGATAAAAATAATGAAATGTCGTGATTTCTAAGAGTGCATACATCTCTATGTTTTACATTTCCTTATACTTTTATATATGTAAAAGTTTAGTATTTATATTTGCAACTACTGTGATAGATATGCACGGAGGCATCTAGAGCTCTTCATTGGACACGACAATAACAACAATAGTATTTCCACGTGGAAAATTAGGGAAGACCAACTTCGGGATGAGACAACAATTTATTTCAGGCAAGAATAACTATGAATGATAAACAAAAGATAAGCCACGAGGGAAATATACAGAGTAGTAAAATATAAACATATATTTGTTAATTTTATTTTTTTTATTGAATACTTTGTTACAGTATTTATTTGTGAAAATTTGCACCACTACTATTAAATAATGTAAAAAAATGATGATCAAAATCTATATATTTTGATGCATTCAATGATTACATTGATGTATTAATTGTAAATGTATATCTTTATAGAAAAATTGTAGGAAGGATATTGGTCTATATAAATGAAGGTCTACTCTACCGTCAAAATAGATGTTAAAACTCAGCTCTATCATTTTTGTTTATATCGATGTATAGGCACAGTCATAAATTATTGCATTCCACCTTTAAAAAGCTTCCTATTTTCTCACCGAAATAACATCGAATCAAATTTTTTTTCACAGATTAAATCAATATTGATCATTTTATTTTAATACATTGTAAATCTCTCCCATTGTATCTCTTCTATTATATATATTTTATTTATTTATTTGCATAAAATTATTTGCGATTTATTCAGAGGTTAATTCTTTAAATAAATTTATTTTCGTGACAATATTAGAACCTTTTACCCAGTTATTCAAGTATACAAGTATAATAGGCTGTAATAGTATACAAATATATTAGGCATGTTTGAATTCTACAGTTAAAAGTTATGTTTATATAATAATATTATAGACATCTTTATAAATAAATATTAATCAAACTTTTATATTAAATATTCTAAATGCATATTTATTGTTATTCTTAATAAAAAATATTTTTGTAATATTTTT
This sequence comes from Cordylochernes scorpioides, assembly GCA_030710605.1. Taxonomy (NCBI): domain Eukaryota; kingdom Metazoa; phylum Arthropoda; class Arachnida; order Pseudoscorpiones; family Chernetidae; genus Cordylochernes; species Cordylochernes scorpioides. The sequence goes on along the minus strand of CP092881.1, from coordinate 30,869,730 downwards.
CCTTAATAAGCTAATATAAATTACCATAATCTGTTATAAATTTCAAGCCACCTTTTATATTCACCTATATTTTAAAATTACAAAATATTTTCTCACAATGAGTTGCTTTTTATTTCAAAACTCCAGCTTTCAAGCGATAAACGCTCTTTAACGGGCTTAATAAAACAATATCGACTATATCCTACAAGAAATATTCACAAAAAAGAAACTCATAAAATTCCTATTTAAAGTTTAATTCATTTTGTAAATACATTCTAAACCTTCTACAATATCTGGATCTCTAATGTTTTCATGCGTTGAATAATGTAAATAACATATGTAAATAAATTTTTCTCCTTGTTTGGCGCAAGTATCCCTTGCGGGATATAGCGCTTTGGAAATAAAATAATTGTAATTGTGAGAAAATATTTTGTAATTTTAAAACATTTTTCACAATTTTATCATGAATAGAGATTCACCTATATCATATTACGTTTAAATATAGGGTTTATATAATTGAAGTTTTGTTGTGAAGTCGGTATAGAGATAAGTGTAAGGTAATCTGAACGCTCCATATGGAGGCTAAGGGTCGAGTATCAATGACCCTTCAGTTATTCACTAAATATTTCCACTGTGCGACATTCTGGACAGCTGGATGACACACCGTGACTGGCTGTCCCCAGGACGTGACCAGCACCCTGAACACATGTGGGGACAGTCAGTCTATAATTATACGACGTTCTCCTGCTTTAGAGAAATCTTAAATAAATATATAAACATTTGGTTGGTGTTTCTCTTGTCTTAACATCGGAATGTTAATCAAATAAATATTTTAAATAAGTATCAATTTATATCAGAGTTTTTAAGGCAATGTAATATTTTCGAGCTAAAATTTTAAAATAATTTTCCATTATTGTTCATTCCTATAATATGCACATTAAATATTCTCCATAGATACGTTATCTTTATCCGTTGTGTTCATATGTACGGTAAACACATACATTATTCCCAATAAACATTCTATCTGTCCAATTTTGCCCATATCTACATTAAAAGTGATCGGAATTCAACATATTTCAACATTATTCAATCATATTTTAAAGTACATATTCATTGTTTTCTGTAGAAATATATTAGTTCTAGCTACTACTCTTTTATGGAAGTAAAAGGTTATACAGAACACACAGTAATTCTTTTCAGAACTGTTATTAAAATACATTTATTAACCTCAATATAATAGATACCTTTGGAAAAGAATGTTACCTGACCGGCATTCTTATATATACTTGACACCTCAGTTAGATAAAAAGATAAAAGCCAGACTTTTGATCTCTGATGATCCCCTATTTTTGAAGCCTACGGAGCCTTAGTTGTACTTGGTGGTGCCTTGGTTCCCTCGCAGGCGGCGCGCCCTTCCTGAATCTGCGGGCCGTTTGCATGTGTCGTCCAGTTGTTTTTTGTCCGAAAAAGTCCCCCAGGGACTTACAGCGGATGAGGATAAAATTTCTGATGACACCTCAGTTAGATGAAATTCATTATTCTCATAACATTTCTATGAATAAAATTCACCAAAACGTCGTTAAAATCAAGTTTTCCTCTTGTCGAGGTATCCATTCAAGTATAACTAGTATATAGATAACGTTACTTTTATCATAAAAGATAAAGTAATAGTCTAAATATAGAGATGCCAATTACATGTTAAATAACCAATTTATTTAATTAGAAGAAAGATAACGGATTATGAGCGTATCTGTGCCCTAAACAGACTTCCACTGGTCAATAAAGTGTTTAATTAATTTAAATTTATTCATCCAATCTCCGAGTATTGATTTGCTGATTAGAATTTGTTAGAAAATACACAACAGAACAACCATTCTTATAGCTTCCTAATATCGCCTCTTGGAATCAAATTTTCACTTTTTTAACCATCCCATGTTTATTCTCTAAAAATTCATATAAAACGTCTGATTGAAAAACTTACGTTTTTCTAACAAACCATTTGATATTCCTTCGTAAAGAAAAATAGTATTTTATTTTGTAAACGATAATGGTTAGCATTAAATTAAAAACATATATAATGGACATAAGAACTACAAAGTATGATAAAGAGTGAGTTATATAAAAAGGTGAAATTATTCCATATATATATTAATAAGTTTATCGTAAATATAGAGGCTGCCTGGCCGGCATTCATAGTTCTTCAAATTAAAGATACTTCGGCCAGTATTTATTCTGTCGAAACGTCGAGACAATTGAGTTTAGTAGGCCTAAACTAGTATCTTATAATAAAGACGCACGAATGTATTGATATTGTGTTGGAATATAAGAGGTGCCACTACATATTTCGGCGATCACGCGCCAACGCGGGAAATGAGACCTTTATTGAGATACCAATGAGGCCTAAGTGGGTAAAAATCTATTTCTGAGCATCTGTTTTCCTATCTCAATTGGCATTATATGTTAGATGTGTCTGAACTTCTCGTGACATTGAAAAAGTTGAAGGTTAAAATCAGATGTAAATACACACACTTTGTTTAAACTTTCTTTTTTTCCTATAAGAAGCTTTTATAAAAACATATATTTGCAGTTTTGCATATACATATAACTAATTGTGAATGCCGGAGAAATAAGTCCCCTTCTATTGAATATCTATGCTATAATATCAGGTATCGTTATAATATTAAATGTGACTGAATGTTAAGTTGTTAAATAATAATTAACTTAATCATTCCTCTGACCATTCCTGCACAAATATAGTCTCAGGGACGAGTACACATAACCAAGAAACAGTTTTAAAATTATTGAAACACATTTTGAAATTTTTGTAGTTTAGGGTATGCAGTCTACTTATAATATAAATAGCTTCAAATCTTTATCTACCGTGATTGTTAAGCGGTGTACAACTACCGAAATTGGAAGGATACAGAGATGATTAACATTGCCCCAAATGCGAGGAGAATACATGAAATCGAAAAACGTTCTATCAGAAAATACCTTCCATGATGTTCAATTGCCATTTACCTATACATATAGTACATATACCGCCGACACGCTTTGTGGACCAAATAAAGAAACCCATTGGCTTAATGATCGCCAAGATGGGTACATGGAGCTCAAGACAGAGATGGCTGGCGTCGTGTTTGGAATGTAATACATACAGTGGGCCACAACGTCCAATCGCGAATAAATGATTAGAAAGATAGTACATATATGTCTCTCTCTCTCTCTTCGTGATAAGTAGAAATGGTGGTGTCTAGTCCACATGGATCGTCAATTTCTGATTTTGCTGCTCCATGGAATGGGGGGGGGGGTGCCATTGCCCCATTAGTCAGCCACATTTCAGAGTTCCCTGTAGGCTTTCACGGTTACCGTAGCGGCTTGGGGCTCATGAAGTCCCCACCGTACTTCACCCTACAGGGCAGTCCCTTACTTGTGTTGCTTCTCCCGCCCGCCACGTAGAGAAGGGGTTGGACTTCTGGGCAAGGATAAGTAAAAATAAGATCTGTATTAGAATACACTAATGAAAATAATGGGATCGAATTGGTTGGTTAACAAAGCCATAAACAGATTTCGTCTTTACAGGAAAACATAAGGATATATGGAATCCATCCCAGAAGGACTTTATTTCCCGTCGACCGCCAAGTCATGGCATCTCGCCAGAACAACTCCACCCGAGGTGTTTTTAAAGAAAGGTCAAGAACTCGTCTCAAGATAAACTTGTACGACCTTATCTACCCTCAATTCTCTTTAAATCCATCATTTCCTTCTATTCCAGGCTTCTCTTGAAGTCTATTACGTCAATTTAACGAATATATTATTATTACAACACTAAATATTCGTTTTTAGTTGTACAGTTAAACCTGTCTATAGCGCCCCCTCTAAATAGCGCCTTCCTCTCTATAGCGCCCGATTTTAAACATTAAAATGTAAACATTTTACATTAAATGTGACCTGTCTATAGCACCTCCTCTCGATAGCACCCTATTTTAGTGAGCCCCAAGAGGCGGCGCTATAGACAGGTTTAACTGTATATTATAATAGAAATATAGACATATAAACTGTTTTTATTTCATCGATTATATTTCTCTTGATTAATCAAAAAATGTATATTTGACCACTTCTGGAATAATTAAAAATCAACGAGAATAGTTTGTATTTATTCCGATAGATGGCGCAAGCTTCAACTTTTAGTTACACGATAAGGATGTGTCTTATTATTTCTCTGCTTTTATTATGTTGAAGGCTTTAGCAGGATACCCTTTATCACGTTATAAACTTGAATAACCATAAGAGACATTAAAAGTTAAATTATGCTTGATAATCAGTCTATATATGTATATATTTGGACTAGTTAGATATTTCTATATGATCTAATATTTAATATATTCAAAAGCATATTACTTATTTTATAAAAATTTCATCCACAAATAACATTTATATATTTAATATATTCAAAAGCAATAAATGTTATTTGTGGATGAAATTTTTATAATAAGTAATATATAGGTATATTTTGATTTATGTTGGTTAAATTAATATTTTATATTTTATGAAAAGGCAACTTTCAGTTGCACGATAAGGAGATGCCTTTTTCATAATTTATGAACCTTATCTCAGTACAATATCACATTTGTACTATTTATTCATCTTATATTTTGTTCTGGTATTTCTATATGTCTATTTCTAATGGTAAATGGCCTGTTTAATGATTCAATTGCTTCTATAGTTAGTTTTTAGTGCTTATATTGTTTTCTTTTTGTGGTGTTGAATTTTGATGAATCAAATGTATTATTAAAACATCCTATGCTCAAAACTGGGCAACTCTGTGCTTCACTTCCATCAATAATTGACCATATGACCCAGAATAAGTATATTGCTACGGCGTTTTATGGTTTCCACAAGTCCATATCTCAGAAGAAGGCCAAGTGGCACTCACTCCTCACTTTCTTACTGCTACTCTTTTTGTGTTGTTTTTCTTGCTTCCCTCTTTCTCTTTCTTGTTTTTTCTTTTCTTTTTTTTCCTTCTTTTTCTTCTGTCTATATCGTTGTTTCCTTTGTCTCACTGCTTTGTTCTTATGCATACCTCTGGTGAATCCTGTATAGGGTCAGTGACCCTAAATAAAAGTTTTTGTTGTTGTTGTATTAGAACATCCTAAATTGTATAAGGTATTCAAACAGGATACAGTTTAAGCTTTCAAATAGCATTTGTTTCTAGGAAACAGCGGTATTGGGTTATAATCTTGTTTCACCATTCTAACAGGTTGTTTATGTTTTTGTTCGCTATTTCTCATTCTGGCTGTAAATTAGACCTGATCGAGTTTTCTTCCAAAATAAACATATTTAAACGCTAACAGAAAAATATTCAAAAAGTGTAACTTTATATAAAAATATTTTCAAAATTGATTACATTACGGTTAAATGTACTTCAAAAGAATCTAATGCTGAATATAATAATATTTTCATAATTATCAAATGTGCATCAAAAATGATTCAGCAATAGAAATCAGCGTCGTTTATAGATTTTCCTTCAGGTCTATGAAATGTATTTTCCTATTTTTATATATTGATTGGAGAGTATTTATAGAAATGTTCTGTATCTGGGAGGATTAGTTTTGTCTTAATAGGTGTATTTAATCTGAAATAGGTGTACTGGAAATTTCTCATAAAGACAATAAACCAAATAGATTTCGAGCGAAATATTTAATGAAATATGGGGAAATAATTTCAAGACTGCAGCTATAAAGTGATGAGCGGCCCAACGCCCAAGTCTGCGCTGGACGTGACCCGAATGGAGCCACAATTTTCCGCGCGACTGGAACTTGACTTTAGAAAGTTGGGAGATTTCAGTTGATTACAGGGATTACAATTAGACCGTCGGGACAATGGACCGAGGTCATGGACATGAAGCTTGAAATATCCTCTCTGGCAGGTGTGTTCTGGCACAGATATTCTTATTTCTTATCTCGTCACAGTTAAACAAACATCTAATGATGCATTAGCGCGCCATCTGTTATCAAAATTCGAAACTATTATAGACACGTATGATTCTTTTGGAGGACCTGGCTCATCAGTGGTAAACCCTCCTAGCAGTTTCGCCAGTTTAATCTACCATTATTATGGTAGAAATTGTTTAATTCTGAAGAATCACACGCATCTATAATAGTTTCGAAACATCTAATGGCTATGCTGATATCGTTGGTTGCTTCATACCCATCTTGAATGAGAGTGTTAAGGCCCTAATAATCATTGTGAGTAGTCAGTAACTATTCTATTCTAAGTGCATATATATACATAGTCATATATGATAAATAGGTAGCAGATATATTAGAAAAATAAAGTTTAGCTCGAGCTCTCAATCATTTTACAACTCAATTACAAGGTAAATATGATCGTTCGTTAAACACAACTAGAATAACATGAAAAGGTCTTCGCTCACTCTTGTTGAATCTTCAAAGAGATTCACAGCAACATTTATTCAAAACTGAACATCTCAAGTTGACAGACAATATCAAGACATTTATACAGCATGTACCAAATTCAAATATGATATTTCCAGTTTCCAACATCTCCTTGATTGTATAAAAAACACATCTTCGGCGTGGAACTGAGGAGGGTTCAAAAAGAAATCCTTCTTATCCAAAGAAGGACTCTTTCAAAGTGGGGAAGCCTCCCTGACTGAAGAAATTTGTACATATAGAACTGTAAATTTTGCCGGGAGGGAATTGATCTAAAGAGACAAGGGTTGCCTCTCCCGTCAAAATAAACGTCTAAAACCAGACGCCATCTATTGACCGTCGCCGCAACTAGGGGCCTCGGGTCGGTGACAAAGCCACAACACCAGCTTTGGCAAACTGAAAAGCGTCCACCTAGAGACCATGGTGTCGGGCTATTTTGACGGTTCTTTTGGTTATATCATTAATAATTTGCAGCAAACTATTGTTTTTAAAGAAAAATATTCTCAATACAGGATTGGACCAAAGATATAGTTTATCTGTCTAATATCAATAATATACTACTGTCACCACCCTCGTCATTGGTTTATGACAATTCTTTCAATAGCTTCTTCTATTTCAAGTATTTCAGTTGATGATAACAATCATATAAGGCATGATTTCACATACAAAATCGTTTGATTTGGAAATTTTTAAACGTCATTCTACATTATGCATTTTCATATTTGTTCAGCTATACGAGAGACAAATTGATTATTTATATTAAAATTTTAATCATTTTCTTTCCATAGTAAAATCTCTCTTTAACAAGAAGTATCTTCCAATTAACAGTTAATTACTTTACCCAAGTGCCTTATGCAAATACATCTAAAAACTATAATTTAAGCCAGATCTTTATACTATACAAATAAAAATTTTCTTAAATGAAAATTCGAAACTCTATTATTATAGACGCGTATATATTTTTTTAGAATTCTACTGACCTTACTGCAATGAAAAATTAATGGATGGGCCTGCCTCATCAGGCCCAACGGTTCCAACGGTTTCGCCAGTATATTAATTTGCCAGTAATGATAAAATTTCTTTAATTTCCTGGGAATATTTTAATGGTCATCATGATATGGTAGTATAAACAAAAAAACTTCATATATATATTTGAAAACATATTATACGCATTATATTTGTTTAATATGCCTATATACGACATATCAATATATATTCCATCGCTTTGTAAATATATTTATATATTTGGATGAAATACCTATAGAAGATTTCTTTAACTCGAAATCTTGCTAATTATAATAAATTTGTGAAAGAAACCTTTTGCGGAGTATTTTATTAAATATTTTAAAAATAATTCTAGAATGTGTGTTAAGAGAACAAATTCTAAACATAAAAATAAGTGACAACAAATATATTTCTAGTATAAATAAAGACCTAACTTGAAAATATATTTTATTTTCTCAATTTCTTTCGACAAAAATAGTTTGCCTCTTGTAAAGTTATTTTTCACTAAGTATATGATGCCACAGTTTAATAAACTCTAAACAAAACAGTATCATTTATATCTATATATATATAAATGAATGTTTGTATGTTTGTTTGTTTGTATGTCCGGTATACAAATTCGCAGTAGTTCACTATTTAAACCAAAATTTCCATACATAGGTAAAAAAATACGGGGAAGACGATAGGCTATTTTAAAAAATACATAAATCAATTATTAAAACTATATATTCAAATTATTCTACTTAGCTCACGAACAGCGCCCTCTATCAAAGATTAGATTAAATTATGCTGATGCAAACAAATAGATAATGCTAATAAAAACAATTATAAAAAAAATCTTATCTAAATATATATCACTCGGGTAGATATGCACACGGGTCATTCCCGGGGCGAAGCCCGGGTCACCTGTCTAGTACTACATATATATATTGCCACGTGGAAAATTAGGGAAGACCAACTTCGGGATTAGACATCAATTTATTTCAGGCAAGAACAAACTATCAGTGATAAACAAAAAGATAAGTAAAGAGGGAAGTTTACAGAGTAGCAAAATATAAACATAAAAAATGATACTCTGCTAATAAAATAATAATACTTTGTTACAATATTCATATGCTATGACAATAAAAATTTGTCAACTTATACGGTTATATTAAATTTTCTAAGATAAAGATTATTTGCTTATTGTTTTTTTTTATCTATGAGTAAGTTTATGATATTGATATTGCAGTCGTGAACCTCTTAAAAATACAATAATATCAATTTAAAAATCACAATGGGCTTTAATTTTAATAATAAAAGCTCAGAAGACACCGTTTGATAAAGTAAAACCTGATTTAAAGCGTAAAGAATAGAGAAAAATAAAAGATTACGCGTATTTAAAATAATTACAAAAGAATTTGAGCCGGCCAACGGGAAACAACAATAATCTGAAGCCGCAACATCTGGCGGTCTATTTAGAGAGTAATATTTTGTGATCTAGTAAATTATAATTTTAAAATTAAATAATTTTATATATAATATATATATATAAGATTATAATAAATCCATACAGGTAGAGTGTATAAAAACCTATATAACATCTAGGTAGATGTTCCAACTGGAAGGTCAGTTCTATATAGGAGTAATTAGCTCCCGTCTACTGTTTACACGTGAATCCAATATGGCGCCGGTCTTCCAATTTACGGTGTGTAGTAACTACCATATAACCTGTGCTATGGGAGATATGGGAATAGGCAAATTTCTGACACATTCTTTCATTGAGTCGCTGGATTATAATATTGTAAGAGACTTGTATATTAAATATATTAGTTAATTTAATGTGATACTGCTTTTCCAAGTATACAGTGTGCAGTCAACAAGGTATCAGAGCTAGAACACTTTTCTATTATCAAATAAACATATCACATCTCAAAGTAAATACTGTATCTAAAAGATTAGAAGATAGTTGCTCTTATGATACGGTAGGAATTAATGTATATTTATTTTAAAAAAATTAAGTTAATTTTATGCGAACAATATTTCATACGTAGAAATACTATTTATTAAAAGCAAAAATATACTCTAGAAATATTTATTGATAATAATAATGAAATGTTATAATAACACCAATTATTCCTGCTATATTAATCGGTTAATTGGTATTCTAAGCTACAGCTAAATTTATTTATTCCAATATTCCAATTTACAGAGAGAATAGAACATGAACATATTTCTCAACATAAAAGGATATTGATTTGGTCTAATATTCATTTTCTAATACAAACACAAAGACAAACATACCTATATATATAACGGCAATTATTTATTCTAGGAAAAGAGAGTTAAGTTTCAAGAGGATAATACTGCGTTATAGAATTATAAAATATTATATAAGAATCTATATTATTTTTGGAATATTCTCTATATATATTGTGTATAAATATAAATACACAGGCCTAAATATGCATATAATAAAATTAAATATAAATTGGTTTAGGATTAGGTATATAATATATATTTATAGAGAAAGATAAAAGCTTTAAATTTCAATAGATGATAAGGTAGAATTCTAGAATAAAGAAATTTAAATATAAAAATTCTATACAGACATTATAAACAACTGAAGGTTAATAATAAATTGAAATTTCTGTAAACAAACAAGATAAAACTAAGACAAACTAGGAATTATATAGAGGGATATTAAAATTTGTTTCCAAGTTTTCTTTATCTTTTCACCCAGGTCTACATGTTATTTGCGCAATTATAAGATATAAAATCTATTGAATTCCTATAAATTCCTAACTAGACAACTAATCTGCATATATATATATATTTTAAAAATATGCATATATTGGATTTCTAATTATTTTATTGTTCCAATATTTCGAGGGGCAACTCGCCTCTCTTTATCGAGGATGTTTTTGTTTTTCACTAGAACATGCGCGCGCGCGTACACCACTCTCGTTCTACAAGGCCAATGAAAGAATTGTATCTTTGATTTAACTATTGTATTCAGTTTATATACAGCAAATAATTATATTTAACATTATATATTATTATTTTATCTATGAAAGATATAGAGATTTATATACAACAGTGTAATTGTAAAAAATAGTGTGTTTACATATTAATTCTAAATTTAAAAATATTGAAAGTAAAATAAATGAGTAAATTAAAAGTATATACATAGTTATTTATAAATAATTAAGATATGAATTCTTTATAAAATTCATAGATAAAATAATAATCTATAATGTTAAATATAATTATTTGCTGTATATAAACTGAATACAATAGTTAAATCAAAGATACAATTCTTTCATTGGCCTTGTAGAACGAGAGTGGTGTACGCGCGCGCGCATGTTCTAGTGAAAAACAAAAACATCCTCGATAAAGAGAGGCGAGTTGCCCCTCGAAATATTGGAACAATAAAATAATTAGAAATCCAATATATGCATATTTTTAAAATATAATTTTAATTATGGATTGCTAAATCTTCAAAATATATATATATGAAAAAACATTTAAAAAATAAAAGATAAGTGGGTCAGGTTTTGATATTAAAAATAAAGAAGGCATCTCCTGACCACGAGCACATGTGCTTTTTAGATTTTTTTAAAATTGGTTTTTCATGTGTTAAGCGTATTTATGCAAATTTGGTCTTAAATACCCATTTCTTGGTTTCTCAAGAAGCCTCTGCGACCAAAATTATTTTTGGTTACAGTGGTACAGCCAACTCCACGCTGACGAGCGCCAACAGCGCGAAACGCGTTCGTGTATGCCTTTTCTTGATTTATCAAGAAATTGGGTTGGCCAAATATCACGGAGCAAGTTATATAAACGTTTAGTTTATTTTTTCTCCACTAGATGGCGCTCTGTCATCTAAAAAGAACATGTGCTCGTGGTCAGGAAATGCTTCCTTTATTTTTAATATATATATATATGTAACGTTTCTATGATAATCTGTACACGCCAATATACAGATGATATTGTTTTTCGTAAAGAAAAGAGAACAATCAACCGTCTGACTAACTAACTTTATTTCAATCCTTTTATTTATAGGTACATAGATTTACATAATTCCTGACAGCGCAAAAATTTACATCATTAATAATTTACAAGCAGAATGTGACATATATGTATATATGTTATAATATGCAATGGAGTAAGATATTCATGTGAAACCGACTCGTTTTAAAAATGCACCAAAATAAGGTATTTATTTCATTACCCCATTGAAGAACGTTTAGGTGAATATAAAAGCATTTGTTACAACATCCGTTTCAGAAAATTATGATAAAAATCCAAACTGTATACTATTAAAATATACAAGTATCAGAGTCATCAATCAATTCTTAATTTTGTCACCGTTTGCTTTTCTGAATGGAATAAATACCCAAATATGGCCATTTCTTATAAGCATCGGTAGTTCAGTGGTGAAATGCTAGCCTGCCCGGGCCGGGTTCGATTCCCGGCCGATGCATTATTATTATTTTTTTTACAATTTTTAAAACTCATTTATATATTATACAAGAATGACATCCACGGCGCCAATTTATAATTGTAACGAATAGTATTTGAATAAAAGCATTTAATCGGGTAAAACCCGGGCGTTGGCCGGGCCATTCGGCTAGTAAGTTTATATAAAATAAAATGTGTACCTTGAAATGTGGAAAAAAAAAACTTTTTTTTTTCTTTCACAGATCCAGGTAAGCCCTTTTTTATAAACATTTTTAATGGATCTCCTTTTGACTCAACCTGTATACCATAGTTTCGGGCTACAGACCTCACCAGTAAAGGTTTAGATTCCATAACACATGTATCCTATAGGAAAAGCTAGGTAATCGGCCGAAATTGTTCAAATGATGTTTGCATTCAGTTAGTTAGAGATGTAGTTTTTCAATCAGAAACATTGTGCATGAGTAACATATTTAATTCAATATCTATGAATATTATGTAATTAGAGAGAGATAATTATAAAACTAAAAAACTTAATAAAATAAGTAAATTTAAATAAAGTGGCAAAATGATTCTGTATATATCAGGCATTGAATATTCAAGCTGCTACAGTAAAGTGTTGATACAAAATGTATCGCTTTTTGATGTTTTGTAAAACGGTAGAAGTGCTTTCGTACCTCTATATTTATTTGAGCAGTTTGTATAGATTGTGATTTATAATACAACAACAACAATAGCCTTTATTGGGCACACGTGCCATACAGGATTTTCTCCCGGTAGTACAAAATAAATAAATAACAGATTAGCAACATAGTTATATACAAATATTGGGTATTGACCTCGACCAATTATCGAGTTGGATCCGGTGTCTGTGCTAAACATTTTGATTGAGCTGATTTCCAGTATTTATAAAAAGCGAATGCAAAGGGTCTGGATTTTACAACTTTTGCCTTTAAAACATAAGGCGAATTGCTATTATAGCCGGTCTCTTGACGAAGAATTTCTCTTTCTTCTTCCATTGCCGTACAGTAGAACATGTAGTGTGGAAAATCGAGACTAAATTCACCGTTGCATAAGGTGCATTTTATGGTCTTAGTTTTCAATAGTGAAACATGATTAATTCTCTGTACTACAAAAAAGGCTTCTTACTTGTGCAATGATTCTCTTTAAGGTTAGGGGGATATTGTCATTCAGATAGCATTCCATTGTAGGTGATGAATGAAAGTATTTATAGTGAGAGTGGAGTACCGATTTTATTATTCTTACATTATCCAGCTGCAAGGACTGATCGTTTGCCGTTCTAATAATTAGGGGGATGTATCTTTGTAGAATATCGAAGTCTGTACATCCAACAAGCCAGATTTATAATACATGTTCATTCCTAGTTCACGATTTATTAAAATCAACAAGCAAAACAAGGATAGGTTTCTTTACCTATTTTCATTTCTCTAGGCTTCGAACCAACATGCCCCCTTCAGCAGAAAAACGAGAAAGTATGACTATAGTTAGCAAGAAGTCATATTTCGAGTTCTCCTATTGAAAGACCCGAAAGCAAGAGAAATAGAAAATAGTTGAAGAAACCTCGCTCTGGATTTGAATAATTTTATTTTCGAATTTTCTTTCAATATATGTGTATTCATTTTATATTCCTGTAAAGATTCTGTCATATTTGAAGCATATTTTAGGCTAGAAGATAATATTCAAAATCATGTTTTATTACCACTATGAAAATAAATTATTCTATAGATTTTGATTAACAATAGAGAATCCTAAAATATGTTGTATATAGCTGTTAAAAAACCCCACACAAAATATAAAAGATGTATATAGAAAATAATTTTAAAAAATTATATTTTGAAAAATAAAATTGCGAAATTCTTTTTTACTACAACCTCACTACTTTAATATAAAATTTTAAAATATTTTGAAAATATATTTAAAGTTTTCTCTTTTATAAATAAATTTCATAGTGAATAATTATCTTTATCGATTTTATGGCACAATATAAATATGTAAATATTTTACTTCTACACTATCTCTTGAATTTAATACCTTTCACTATTGTTTTTACACAATATTTTATTCAAGGAGAGATCAAACTAATGAAATATGTGTAAATTCAATCTCTTTATAAATATATTTGAAAATCACACATTTATTAATAGTAAACCAATATTTATATATTGAGGCACATATATATATATATTGTGAAATCAATTAATATATTATTATATTTATCAACATTCCAATAAATGAGAAGCTATGATTCTCAAAATTCAAATGAGTACACGCTCTCGCTTCAGGCCATAATTCCCTAAATGTATCACTGCGTTTGATAAAAACAAATTCAATAAAACTTCCCACAAGTTTTCAAGAAATCTCCTTTTGAATAAACAATGATATCTATTATGGGGGTAACATATATATTCAAATAAAAAGTACATTGTGATTTCTGACTTACATATTAATATGCAAATAAAATAACGTGTTACAAGATGTGGAATCGCCGAATATTATTGTTAAAAAGAGACCAAAGGTCTCTCCTTCTTTTTTTTATTTCCACTCAATCATATTAAGATATCAAGATTTTGAAGCTTGAGATTTGACAACCATCTATGACTAGGTGAAGTAGAATACATCTGTCTTTGTCATTAAGACTGGGAGCACTACTCAGTGGCAGGCCGACTTAGCTCCATAAGAAATGGCCGCCTCTGACATGAGGAACAGACACCATGTGCAGCCGCTCCTAACATGGAGTACAAACGCTGCTCATCCTGTATCCCTGGATCAGAAGCCCTTACAGGGTACTATCAGCCGGGCCAGCTGAGCCCAGGTTTTTTAGCGAGCTTGTTACTGCTCCCCCTCCTTCTTTTTCATCCGGGCTTGGGACCGGCAAAGGTAGAGTTAAAAGACCAAAGTTAAAAACGACGAGCTTCTATTTTGAGAAGATAGAAGCTTGGCAAGCTTTTAGACATGTAATATGAATACAAGACTGTTAAAGGACGTTATTATCCGAAAGCTCGCGAAGCTTTTATCTTCTCAATAAAGACACTATCTCTTCACCGTTGGTTTTTTATCTCTTCTTAAAATTAACATGTACAATATGTAAATATATATAGGTATTATAAACATAGTTCTGCTGCAAAATAAATTGAGATTAGTAGATGCTCTTGTTTTGATACATGAAAACATTTTAATGTTATTTTTATTTCAGTCGTGGACATCTTAGAAAATACAATAAAATCTATTTAAATAGCAATTTTCTTTAATTGTGCTGCTAGACATAATTAAAAAAAATATATATAAGACATAATTTGAGAAAGTACTGCCTTACTTAAAGCGCGAAGAATAAGTAAAATAAAAGATTATGTTTTTATTACGTCAACATTAGAAGCTATCTATTGACCGTTGCCGCAAGATAGCGACCTGTTGGTGTCAAAGCTAAAGCACTAGCTTTGGCAATCTGAGAAGCCTCCACCAGGATACCATGGTTTCAAGCTTAGACCCTAGTTAGTCATAGCAAGCTTTATTTCATAGATCTACAAATAATCAAATAAAATCTCTACAATCTTCCAAAGATTGTTTAGCTTATAAAGTAGCTAGGCCATATCTATAGCTAAAATATATATGGAATGTATTCATAGATCATTATCCTCCCCGCGAAATTCCCATCTATATTTTTATGATGTAATACATCAACAAAAGCTCTTATTAAGAAATTTCATTTAAAAAGACTCGGCCTTGACCCCAAGTAGAAGGAGGGGGAAGAAGCATTAATAAAATAAATATGGCCATCAGGTATTTATAATATTGGTGGAGAGGTATAGCAACCACTGCGTGTCTTTTACACTCATGGACAAAACTTAAGGAATCCTAAGCCTCTGTCTTATTAAAATAACAGGCAATCGATAATACTGAAGACTTTCCACTTCCTTTTGTCCTTGAGTGTAGCTAAATAGCTCTATAGAAAATTAATACTTTTTATATAATACATATTCATTCCTACCTTCACAATATAACTAAATTAATAAGCAATCCAGAGCCTCTTTATTTCTCACGCTTCGGACCAATATGTCTTTCAACAAGTTCTTCTAGGTCTACTGTTGAACAGCATATTTCCCGAAATCTTGAAAAATAAAGAATGGATAAAAGAGACCTGGCCCAGGATTGCTTATTGATTTAGTTAAATAAATACTTTATTAATAACTTTTCAATATTTGTGAAATCAAAGCTCATCCAGGAATGGCCAGAGTCATTGCCTGAGACCATTATCTCCAGGTGAGCTTCATACAATTGCCAAAGCTGGTATTGTGACTTTGTCACTGCCTCAAATCTGATAAATTGCATACATAAGATTTTTGATTAAAGTATTAGACTATTTTTTCAATCAATTTATTCCAAACAAAATTTTCCTTCAATGTATGTTCATCGTTTTAATGCATAAAGGAACTAAAAAGGCGCCTCTCTAATAAATTATGCATCAGAACAAACAGACAATGCATTAGGCTTATCAACATAGTAAAGGCCTTTATCGTTTGTAATATGTAATAAGCCACCGTACAAATTTAGGGGAATTCTAACACCAAAATTCCAACTTTTATATGTGCAATTAATATTGTAAATAATATAAAATAATCAACGAACATTAATAATAGTGCGATTTGGATTATATATTTATCACTCTCGTTCAAATGTTAATCATTTATCGCAAAAAAAAAAAAATCAAATAATCGACAACAATTTTGGTAACAATAATACGATTTGTATTATAGATCCTTCGCTCTCTCAAAAAATAATTATTTATCACCAACAAAATAAAAAATCGATTATAAAATAATAAACAAGTATATATACCAAAAGGATAAGGACAACCAAAAAAAAATCTATCGGGCTATTAAATTAAAGGAGGAGAGGCATAATCTTTTTGTAAACTCTTCCCCATTCTATAAGCTCTTATATAAAATTGGAAGGAAATCTCTCCACAAACAAAATGCCCTTAATTCTGGTGTCAGGATATTGATCGGTCTTCTTGGGCGATATGTCGAGTAATGGCCAGCGCCTCTGCATATTTCAGCAACGGCCGGCTAATGGACAATAGCGCTTCCTTCTTACCCAACTTTCTACGACATCATTACAACCCAGACAATTCTTGTTATCCTAATAGAACACTATAGTAAAATTCATATTAATTTCAAATATAGTAGCATATTTATAATTGATTCAAATTTATTATATAATATTCTTTCTCTCCCATCTTCCTACGGCATCGTTACAATCCAGAGGATTCATGTTATTCTAATATGAGACCATGGTAAATAAAATTCATATTAATTTATATAGTGGTATTTTAAATTGATTTCAAATTTATTAGGTATTATTCTTTATTTTTATATTCATATAAGACATCAAGCCAGACTATGCCTATTATCCTAATAGAACACCATATAAAAATTTCTATTAATCTTATAAACAGTAGAACCTCCACGAGAGGACACCCACGCTAGAGAACGCCTTTTAAAAAGGACGATTTTCATTTTCAAAATTTCCCATTTTTACTATCTTGTGTTTATAATCTATAATCCAAATTGTGCCTTATCAACGATATACAGATGCTATGTAAAGTATAGTATCTATATCTATGTATGTGTGTTTGAAAGTATAATTATAACAAATATGTAAATATGTTATACGATACACAGATGCTATGTGTAGTACATCCAGGTGTAAGTGTGTAAATAAGCCAGTAAGAGCCGGGTAGGGTGAGCAGCCAATAAAAGCAGACAAGCTGATCAATCCTCAGGAAGAAATACAATCAGTTTTAGTGGCGTGCGGCCTCTGTTTTAAAGCAGACCAACTTTCCTCCTGCCACTTTTTACGACTACTTGTTTCTTCTGCTCTTTTTCCCTTGCTCAGATATCATGGTGCTTTTTCATCTTGTTTAGCTCCTTGTTGGCTCGCGCCTTGCCCTTGTACATGCTCATCAATTCTTTCCTATAATCCTTTTATATAATCGGAACATTTTAAAATTGATGTTAAGATGTAACTATATCATTTATACGTTATTTATAATATCAATTCTTTTAACAGTAAGATTATTGCGAAATAATTTATCTACCATTGAAAATATTTACATTGTACATTCTTAATTTTTAATATAGTGTACACAGCAAATGACTTACAAATGTGTCAAAACCCCAGTTTGGTTTCTTGCACTCGCTGGTGGGGTTAGAGTTTTGCAAGAATCGGGGGCCATTGGAGAAATTATTTTTTCAGAAAAAGGTGCCAAATGTGGGATTCAATCCCGGGTTGTAGCGGTAAAACCGCTTCCACCGACCCCCTTCTACTATCTAACCAAAGTCATTCGGAGAAATAAAACTGTTTACCTCTCAATATTTATCAATATAAATCAATAACGCGCCATCTATACATAAAAAATGAAAGTATTTAAAGCACGAATGTTTCTTTTTTCACAAAAATCAAATTTCTACTGTCCCAATATTTTTTTCTCGCAGCAAGGACAGTAGAAGTTAGATATTTATGAAAAATAAACATTCGTGCTTTAAATACTTTCATTTCTATACATTAAGGGCAGTATAAAATTGTTTAATTTTTAAAAGCATCATACATGTCTATAATAGTTTCGAATTTTCATAACAGATGGCGCGCTAATGCATCATAATACATTTGGTTTTACAAACAGTTTGTATCTCTCCACTTTGATAAACTTGTAGAAAAGCTTCATTGCTTTGAAAGCTCACTATTTCCAATTACAATTAAATACGTTCATATAAAAAAGGGCGTACCTGGATCTGTAAAGAAAAAAAAAACAATTTTTTCTCAAAATATTTCGAGAGATTGCTCCCTCTTTATCAATTTATTGCACAGTAAACTTAATTTACAAATTGTGCAATAAATTGATAAAGAGGAAGAAATCTTTCGAAATATTTTGAGAAAATAAATTGATTTTTTTTCTTTACAGATCCAGGTACCCTCGTTTTATATAAACATATATATATATATAATAGATCTCCTTTTGATTCAAATTATATTGTTAGTGTTAATATTTTTATCAATATCTGAAAATAACTGTTAGCAATTATAATTTCAAATAAATTGATTGTTTTGGCAAAACATTTTAGTTATTTTACATATGCAATAACTATTCTTTTTAACAGTAAAATATTTGACAACTTACATATAAATTACAAACAAGAAATATTTGCATGATTAATACATATTTAAATATTTTTAAAATGGTGCCGTTTCATTTCTGCTCCATCCTTTAGTCCATTAGTCTTATACAGATTCTCCAAGCATAAATGTAGGGTACATGCAGGAAAAAAAGTTGTATGAACTATATATTTACAACTAAACTATATGAAAAATAGACACAACTGGCCGAAGTGTCTATTTTTCATAAAACTATGAATACCGGCCAGGCAGCCCCTATCTTTACGATAAACTATATAACTTATCGAAATAGCATAAAAATCAAGAATTTAAAGATTCTTAACCGCTTTTGAAATAACACGATAGGTTACTATATCTTATTTACTAGGTTTCTGAGCTATAAATGCTTTTCTCAAGTACATATAATATAGATACGCAGATTATTTTCAATTTGCATAGAATATCTTAATTTTAACAGACCTATTCCAATATATTTAGTTTTGTGGTTGTTTAATTTAGTTAGAATATTTATGTTTATATAAAGGTTTAATATAATTTTTCTATGATTGTGTAAATATTCATTGAATTTATCATCATCACCTTTTTTGTTTACAAAAATGTTATATGAAAAATAAAGTAATGTAATTGAACGAAGTGGTTGCCCTCATGTTTACTGATCCAATGTTTTAATAATCTAAGGTTTATGTTGTAAGAAAATTATACATTGAGAAGAATTATACAGTGGTCAAGGAAATTTATTTTACATTCATAATTTCATTAGAGATATTAAGAAAATAAATATCAAGACATTTTAATATATAATAACGTTACTATTATTAATTTCACGCTCAAATTTATTTCTGTGAAAAGCCAAAATTATTTATTGCCAAAGTACTCGATATATCCTTTAAAAATTCTCTTTGCAATTATTTAATATAGAAAAATTCACATAGACAAAGAGAGAGGGGAGAGAATATATATATTTAGGGTATTCTTAATTTTGAATATAACTAATTTAAAAAACACAAAAGATTTACCCTTGATGGTCTATTATATATATTTTAATTCCTTTTTATAGTTTCCAAAACTACCCACCATATTGGGGATGTTATATTTCCCAAGATATTTCCAGTTTCACACATAAAGGAAACTTAAATCAACACCAGAAAGAATTGCTCAGAACAATTTGTCACCAGAAAAGTTTGGACACTTTTATGTTGACTAAAGGGAGGGTTTTTGTTCAGAAAGAATAAATTTTTAATTTATTCTACAATTTGTACAAGTGAAAGAAAATTGTTAATTTTTTTAACATTCTATCAACACAAATATTGGTGACTATATTCTCTATTATGCTCTATTTATTTATTGAAAAAGAAGAAAGAATATAATGGTTTTGTGAAAACTCTACAATACTCTTGATTAAAAAATAACATTTAACTCCTATATTTTGCTTTACCAATAATGGAACACTACTTATCGGAGATTAATATCTGCTTTTCAACCCGTTTGAATAATAGAAATTATACAGATAATTATTATTAACACAAATTAATTGTTTTATTTGAATTCTAAATTGTTCCAAAAGGTATTAAGATATTAATTCAGCTATTATTTTTTCGTCATCAAATAATTTTTTTTTAACATTATAAATTTTGATCATTTTAATCACTTTAATCATTTGAATTTAGGATGTAGCAGAAATGAAACGTCAACATCTTTAAATATTTAAATATGTGTTAATCATGAAAATATTACATATTTGTAATTTATACGTAAGTTGTCAAATATATTTTGTTCAAATCATTTAATTCGTGTTTTTTCTAAGTCAACTCAAAGATTTTCTACAGAAAAAAATCAATATATGTAACAAATGGTTCAAAAAAATTATTTATAATGCAGCGCGTTTCCCTTTTTCCCAAGTTACTTCGCAACTTAAAGTGTTTAGATCAATGGGAAAGTGAGCAAATTTTTCAAACTTTTTTTTTCGAGTTGAAAACAATTCTAAAATACTTATGGAGAAAGCAAGGTTGAAATAGTGACTGAGTGTGAGGAAGGAATACTGGCTAGTCTCAAGTAACAATATGTTCACCTCTTCCTAGAAGAGTTACTATTTATTTTAGGTACTGGTAGCATGGTGTTAGTGGTGGTTTATATACTCTCGATAATTCGACCAAATCGACTCAGGATCGAATCCCACATTTTTCTTTCACATCGCTTTTTTTTCCTAAAAGTAATTCTACCAATATTAAAATAAGAAAATTAAGTCTCGAAGCAAAATTTATTTTAAAAATATTTTTTATTCAAAAAACCTCTCAAGCTTTCGGGTAAGAAGGTCCTTCTACGGGAGAAAATATTTTAAATTATTAAAACGCCAATAAAATAAGATTTAAAAGTATATAAAGTTCTTTGGTTGTTTTTACATTTTTTTTTTCAATGCAGAATCAACACGGATTCCTATTGCGCGTGTCTCAATATTGATTCAAGGGATTATTTTTTCGAAAAATTCTACCAAAGTCCACCGAATATAACATAAATCCACCCTTACCATTGATTACGAGTAGCCAATCCGAACTATGGCAATTTCTGAAGAGCAACATCAAACGGTTCCTAACATATGTAGAAATGTGGTATACTTGAATTATTAGCAACTGTATACCTCTACTCACCATTAATATCAAACACTAAAGCCCTCCCATTAATTTTTCCATTGTAGTAATGGCAGTAAAAATTGTTTTTTTTTTTTTAAGAATCCTACGCGTCTATAATAGTTTCGAATTTTCATAACAGATGAGGTGCTAATGCATCATAATATATATATTTGTAATAATAAACGATAATCCTAATATACTGGATGTTTCTAACTAAATATAATCATTCAGGTATCGTAATAGCTTTGATTTTAATTAGTGTTGCCCTCAATAAACCTTTCTGTGGATGAATAGAGATTTTCTACTATCATAGAAAATACTTTCGATTATTACGAATCTAGTATGCATTCAATGAACAAAATAGATGAGTTGCAAACAACAACTGTTAAAAATCTCTTATCACTATAATATTCCATATTAAAATATTCGCTATGGAAATTAAAAATAAATAAAGTTTATTTTTGATCATTCCAAGTACAAATTTAACAATTAAGTAAAATTATAGTATAGAGTGAAATTATTATAGAAGCATTTAAACATTGAATTAATGCATTTTTTGTCGATCATTAATTTCAATATTTTAAATATATATTTTGCTTACTTCAGAGGCTCCTCAACTCCGGAAATCTCTGCGAGGGAGAAAGAAAGTAAACTGAGTCAAGAAACGGCTTTTGTGAATGTGAAAAAACGTAAAATTGAAAATATTAAAGA
Source organism: Cordylochernes scorpioides (assembly GCA_030710605.1). NCBI lineage: Eukaryota > Metazoa > Arthropoda > Arachnida > Pseudoscorpiones > Chernetidae > Cordylochernes > Cordylochernes scorpioides. The sequence continues at coordinate 30,847,322 of CP092881.1, read as the reverse complement.
GATAGGGCAAAACAAAGGATCGTGTAGAGCTAGCTGAATATGAAAACGATATAAGAAGACAACTTAAAAATGAATTTCATTGAAGTATTTGAGTCTAATATAGAGAGAGATCTGCAAGGTCAGTTCAATTTGTTGTTAAATTTGAATTGACTTTAAAAACACTTCTAAAGGTATTCAAAATATAATTATTTTTATCACTTTTATTAACCCCTTCTTGAATCCTAAATATTGTATTAGAATTCAGTTTATCTTTCTTCATGTGGATCCTTTAGTTATTTATTTATTGATTAATCAACCAGGGGGGATATTAAAATATTTGCACCTATTACAGAGGAAACAAACAAAACACAACAAACAAATTTAAACTTAGAATTAAATATTTACAAATTTATAAGAATTAATCGACAGAGTTCATAAAATTTATATAGTCAAAGTGGCTGATGTAAGAGAGTTAAATCATTTAGATCAGGGAAAATTCGATGTCTTACTTCTACAAAGTTCGGACAGTCGTTCAAATGGATCATGAAAGGATGTACGATTTTTGCGAAGATTGTAAAAGTAATTATTATTAAGCTCTTCCTTATTCCTAAATATTGTATTGGAATTCAGTTTGTCTACCTTCAGATGCATCATAAAAGGATGTATGATTGCTGCGAAGATTGTATAAGTAATTATTATTAAGCGCGCGCGCGCGCTCTTCCTTATTCCTAAATATTGTATTGGAATTCAGTTCGTCTACCTTCAAATAGATCATGAAAGGATGTACGATTGTTGCGAAGATTGTAAAAGTAATTATTATTAAGATCTTCCTTATTCCTAAATATTGTATTGGAAGTCAGTTTGTCTACCTTCATATAGATCATGAAAGTATGTACGGGTTTTGCAAAGATTGTATAGGTAATTATTATTAACATCTACCTTATTCTTAAATATTGTATTGGAAGTCAGTTTGTCTACCTTCAAATGTACCATGTAAGGATGTACGATCGGACTTCCCGCAGAGCGGAGGTTGCCGACGGACCAACAATTATCGGCGAATAATAATGATGTGGGAAGGAGCAAAAAACGCCGAGATAACGATTACGTATACATTGATCGACCGTTGTTGATGGTGCCCCATCGACCTCAGCGACACCGGCTGATCTTGTCCCTTTGTCACATCGAGAGCATCACCTTTTCCTTGTTCACGGAATCCACACATTTAGAAAGTCAGCAAACCAAACTGAGATCTTTTTAAATGCAAAGTAGATTTACTTGGATATCGAGAACATCACCTCTTCCTTGTTCACGGAATCCACACATTTGGAAAGTCAGTAACCCAAACTGAGATTTTTTTAGCTACAAAGTACAATAACTTGTGGCATACTGTTGAATGTAATTTAGCATTGCTGAATAATATCAGCCAATAAGAGGATATTCGAATGTTATTAATGGAAGAGGTAAATGCAACAGACGTTCGAGGATATGTTAGATATATATTAAATATTTCTAATTTTATATCGCGATGAATATATTTATTGGAAATAAAAATACATATAAATATTTTGAAAAAAGGTTATGCTAGGTATTGCACGATATTTTACCCTATATTCGCAAAAGTCACTTGGCAGCCACGAATAAACCTGCTTGGTAATTTGAAAAAGGTTCAATCCCTTGTGTAAACAAAACTTTCTTATATTAACGAGAGGCATATCACGAATCCACGGTCTACATGTGAGATTTCTGAATTTATCAAAGCTGACGTTTTGTCTTTGTTACTGACCCAGGTCTGTGAGGTCATAGAGGCTGGTAATTGATGGAACAACGAAAACTGACGTTTGCTCTGGACATGTGATGCGCGTATCAGCAGAAGTGACATTGCTGACAGTGTTGGAGGAAAAGCTTCAGGGGAAGAGCTCGAGGGAAAGGAGACGACAGGGATACACAGACGATCTAATACAATGGAGTGGGCTACACATTTACGAGGAGATGAAGAGGATGGCAGAGGAACGGGAAGTATGAAGAGACCATGTGGCCCACACTCATAAGAGGAAGGCATTGAAAGAGGAGGAATAGTTGGTACATAGTTGTACCTCTTTATACCTTTGGAATAAAATATTCACTTACGTTGAAGAGAAGAAAAGGATGACACATTAACATGAATATCGCGAATGAGGATAGTCATACACATTGTTTGATATTGTCGAGCGACGAGGCGTGAGGCAATGTCCCACCCACGGTATTGCAGTAGCAATACTGCAGAGGATGGATGCACAGATCTATCCATTCCGAGATTCCCTCATCAATGTGTAAATTCACCTCTTCAATCTTTCTTTCCTTAACTCACCGTACTCTAACTCCAATCATTAGAATCGTATTTAATAATTTAAATAATCATGGTGAATTGATAAAAACTTTAAAGTAAAATTACGATTAAAAACATATTTCGTCACCAGATACATGGCTATCTTTCAGACCAAGAAACTCATCAAGAGGCTTTAAAACGATGAATAGTTATATATGTAAATATGAGGAATATTTACATATAAGAGGGGGATAGTGATAATAATTTTGTGGGTGAATTGTTTTATGGACTTCTTGAAGTATATTGGTATGAAAGCTAGTGCTAGGCAGGCTTAAAATAACATATCTCTATACATCGAAGTATTGTAGCGAGGCTCTTGTTAATTCTCGATAGTACTCAATAGACCGTACGCTCGGTCCTTTTCAACTACCTGATATATGTGAAAAAAGTAATAGAAAAATAAATAAAAAGAAAATTCACAAGTGCTCTTGGTCAGGATATGCCTTTTTTGTTTTTAATAAATATATATATATATTAAAAATAAAAAAGGCATCTCCTGACCACGAGCACATGTGCTTTTTAGATGGCAGAGCGCCATCTAGTGGAGCAAAAATAAACTAAACGTTTATTTAGCTTGCTCCGTGATATTTGGCCAACCCAATTTCTTGATTTATCAAATATCACGGAGCAAGCTAAATAAGCGTTTAGTTTATTTTTGCTCCACTAGATGGCGCTCTGCCATCTAAAAAGCACATGTGCTCGTGGTCAGGAGATGCCTTTTTTATTTTTAATATCAACACCTGACCCACTTATATTTTATTTTTTTCTATTGTTTTTTCACATATATATATATAGAAGCAAAGGGCGCCTCTCCCGTCAAAATGAACGTCAAAAACTGACGCCATGGCGTCAGTTTTTGACGTTCATTTTGACGGGAGAGGCGCCCTTTGCTTCTATGGATTAATTTCCTCCCGGCAAATTTTCCATCTATATATATATATATATATATATACAGAACACTCGTACAGGTCATATGATATCTCTAATATCATAATGCCATTCGTTGTATCATATATATTGCATAGGATATTTTTAGCACGAATGTTTCGTTTATAAATAATATAAACTCCTATACTGTCTTTACTGCGGTGAAAAATATTGGGAGGGATTGAATCTTCAATGGGGAACTTTCTCAACAGTTTTGCCAATTTAATCCTCCAGACCGCTTTTAAGAGCTCTAATGTTGTATTGTTCGATTCTCCCTATATACAAAAATGAAGGATAAAATTTAATTATATGGTATTTTAGCGAACAACAAACATTAGCTTTTAGGAGAGTAGATTTAGAAACAAATAGAAAGGCCAGTAGAAGAAAAAGGTTTGTTTAAATGTAAATAAACATATTAATAGTTTTATTTTTTATGTATATATTGCTTTATAATTAATATATGTATAAACTACCTTTGTCTTTATTTATATAAAAAAGCAACTGCAGGGATAGAAATTAGTGAATGAGAGGGCTTGGCTCTTTAGGGGTTCTTCAGTGGTGTCAACAATTCAATCTCCTGACCGCACGACTATTGTATTGAGTTGGCTTTCTTTTATACTCTATATTATAAATCCAGTTGGTTTCGAGGACCACGCCATCACCATCTCCTCAGTGGCGAAGTACGCAATCTATACGTATTCTCGGTAGTTCGCGAAATGCGTGGTGTCGTTGGAGACCCGCTGACGATTCTCCACCAAATTCTGCAGCGCTGGCAGAGACGCCATATTCTTTGTACATAGTATAATGCATATATATATATAATTATCTTTTAAAAATAGTGAAGACTGTGTAATTTTGCATGTATTGACAAGATGTGAATAAATTTATTTTAATTGTCAATTGTTTATATTATAAAAAGAATTTTATCTATAGAAGACAATAAATATATAAATATACGATAATATATATTGTAGATAAAGTAGATCTAACAAGAACTATCACAACTGAAGAAAAATCGGGCAGACGAATGCGGAAGTGCAGGATGCGGTGAGGGTGTGTCCAACCGTCAAAGGTCAGTTTCTTCCTCAGCCGACATTACTGAGCATTTGATCAAATATTCTTTTTCTCCTGTTGGAGATTTACAAATACGTATCATTTTGACCGAAATATATTTTTATTTTTCCTCTCTATTTCATCTATATCTATAATTTCATTTATATATTTTATCTCTATTTTCAAAAATAAAACATATATATATATATATAGACAAAAGAATTGCTATAAATTATTAAATAAAAAAACAAACGATAGCAATGCGTCTCTTTATACATAAAATTTTTAATATGCTAGCTTTCGGATCTTATCGATCCTTCAACAGGCCAAGCTGTAAATTGAGAGAAAGAATATATATATAAATGTAAAATATTATTTATATACACCAACGAAGATAGAGAATAAAATATAAAATAAAATAAATATAAACACATTTCACGAGTTCACGTTTTCTCGTGGCCAGGCTGCTGTTGTTTCATCTCTGTCCAAAGCTCAGTTTGTTTTCTTTTATAGTCAATTGGTCCTTTTATTCTAATGGCTGGGCTGTTTTTTGAATGAGTGGTACTGAGATGGTAGTTCTATACGCCTGTTGATACTGTTTAAATCTTGAGAGACGAAGGATTATATTAATAATCTTTGATATTTGGATTTGATGTTGTGGTAATGACAGGTTGGGTCGGAAAGGTTAAACGCATGGCCGGTTTTAGAGGTATGCTGAAAGATCAAAGATTTGGGATCTTTGTTTATTATATTTCTGTTGTGCTCGGAAATTCTGTTGTAAATGAAACGGCCAGTCTCACCCACATATTTAGCGTTGCAATCTTGGCAACCTATGGAGTAAATGGCATATGGTTGCTGGTCGGGACGTTTCTTAATATTAGATTTGGTGTGGGGTTCCGGAGTATTTGGCCTATCATACCACACAACAGTTTATTACAAAAAATCCATAAAACCATCCTATCTCCTTTTTGATTCATATAACCCAATAGGCCACAAACTTACAGTCGTCAGAACACTCACGAAAAGAATCCATACACACTGCTCCACCCCAGCCTTCAAAAAATTAGAAAAGACAACCATCATCAGTAATCTAACAGCAAGTGGCTATCCACTTCCCTTCATACTTAGACATAGTTTCAACCCTTCCAAACACACTCAGCCCGTAGTAAACCGTAACACCTGTATTATACCTTATTCCTTTGAAAATCAATCAATAGCCCTCTCTCTCAAGAAATTTGGTTTAAGAACCTTTTTTACCAACCACCTTTCAATAGGCCAAATACTCCGGAACCCCATCACCAAATCTAATATTAAGAAACGTCCCGACTAGCAACCATATGCTATTTACTCCATAGGTTGCCAAGATTGCAACGCTAAATATGTGGGTGAGACTGGCCGTTTCATTTACAACAGAATTTCCGAGCACAACAGAAATATAATAAACAAAGATCCCAAATCTTTGATCTTTCAGCATACCTCTAAAACCGGCCATGCCTTTAACCTTTCCGACCCAACCTGTCATTACCACAACATCAAATCCAAATATCAAAGATTATTAATAGAATCCTTCGTCTCTCAAGATTTAAACAGTATCAACAGGCGTATAGAACTACCATCTCAGTACCACTCATTCAAAAAACAGCCCAGCCATTAGAATAAAAGGACCAATCTATATATATAAAATTGAATGTCTGTGTGTCTGTCTGTCTGTCTGTGTATGTGTCCTCTATGGATTCGAAAACCATACATCCAATCGCCGTGAAATTTTGGGATATTATTAGGTGTATCTCCGGAAAGGTTTACGAAAAATAATATCTTGAATATCTTTAATATCCTTAGAGTTATTTGCAGATTTGTAGCTTTAACTCGCAAGCAGCGCCACCATTGAGACGGAGATAGGCTTTTTCAAGAGGGGGAGTAATGTTAGGAGAGAGGAGCGCGTCTCGAGGCGGGTGCTCACGTGTCACTGTTAAAAACCTATTTGTTTTGGCTACATCTTTTCCCGTGGACTTAACGATAACTTTTCTAAAACTTATTTCAAATTTCATGTATAATTATTTTTACATCATTTAGTTTAGTATAATTATTTACTATAATTTCCTATCGTTCAATTATTATACTTTTTGTTCTTAAAGATTATTTAAGACAATAATCTTTAATTAGAAAGTGCTTTGCTAAAAGTTTGGAGTGGGGCAGACCCCGTGCGAGAATGGATTCGCCCGGCCGCCGGCCGACAGTCAAAGTACCCACCGACCAATCAGGGCAGAATTGGTGACACAGCTATGCCAAGTAGACAAGAAAAAAAGCCTCGCGGGAGCTTGCCCAAGATGACCTCCGGGAACTTCGTCCATCTTCCATAAACGACCATGAATTTATTCAACCTTATCGAGTATTTTTCAAGGGACCGGGAAAAAATTTTCACTAGATAAAACGATGATTTTGTAATGTAGAAAATTAGGAAAGACAAAATTCAGGATGACACGGCACACAGGGACCGGGAAAAAATAATCACTTTATCGAGAGATTCACGACCATGATTTTATTCAACTTATCGAGTATTTTTCAAGGGACCGGGAAAATATGTTCACTAGATAAAACGATGATTTTGTAATGTAGAAATTTATGAAAGACAAAATTCAGGATGACACGGCACACAGGGACCGGGAAAAAATAATCACTTTATCGAGAGATTCACGACCATGATTTTATTCAACTTATCGAGTATTTTTCAAGGGACCGGGAAAATATGTTCACTAGATAAAACGATGATTTTGTAATGTAGAAAATTATGAAAGACAAAATTCAGGATGACACGGCACACAGGGACCGGGAAAAAATAATCACTTTATCGAGAGATTCACGACCATGATTTTATTCAACTTATCGAGTATTTTTCAAGGGACCGGGAAAATATGTTCACTAGATAAAACGATGATTTTGTAATGTAGAAAATTATGAAAGACAAAATTCAGGATGACACGGCACACAGGGACCGGGAAAAAATAATCACTTTATCGAGAGATTCACGACCATGATTTTATTCAACTTATCGAGTATTTTTCAAGGGACCGGGAAAATATGTTCACTAGATAAAACGATGATTTTGTAATGTAGAAATTTATGAAAGACAAAATTCAGGATGACACGGCACACAGGGACCGGGAAAAAATAATCACTTTATCGAGAGATTCACGACCATGATTTTATTCAACTTATCGAGTATTTTTCAAGGGACCGGGAAAATATGTTCACTAGATAAAACGATGATTTTGTAATGTAGAAAATTATGAAAGACAAAATTCAGGATGACACGGCACACAGGGACCGGGAAAAAATGTTCACTTTATCGAGAGATTCAAATTTACGAGTTTCAAATTATCAAAATATATCTTTTTTTTCAAGTTTATAGAGAATTGTTTTAACAAATGTTCGTTAGACAAACCTTTACTCGGGTAAAACCTCGGGCGAAGCCGGGTACGTCCGCTAGTTGACTATAAAAGAAAACAAACTGAGCTTTGGACAGAGATGAAACAACAGCAGCCTGGCCACGAGAAAACGTGAACTCGTGAAATGTGTTTATATTTATTTTATTTTATATTTTATTCTCTATCTTCGTTGGTGTATATAAATAATATTTTACATTTATATATATATTCTTTCTCTCAATTTACAGCTTGGCCTGTTGAAGGATCGATAAGATCCGAAAGCTAGCATATTAAAAATTTTATGTATAAAGAGACGCATTGCTATCGTTTGTTTTTTTATTTAATATATATATATGTTTGAAAATTGAGCAATCCATATATTCAATTATTTAAAAATACTTATTTTGGATCATATAAATATTTTTCATTTATACCTTGTTCCCGGAAGAAGTTTGGCGTGTTGCCATACGAAATATTAGAAAATAAAAATGTATGATCCAAAATAAGAATTTTTAAATAATATATATATAAACGATATATAAATATCGTTTCAAAACAGGCCAATTTATATTTAAATCTTTAGATAATAAAAAAATGCATATTCTGCATTTGAATTCAATAAATCTATGTTTATCATCTAAAGATTTAAATATCGTTTGCTCTATTTTCAAAACGATTTTGACCATTTTTGGTTCTAAAGCTTTTTGCCTAGAAATCAATCCAATGAATAACTTTATATGATTTTTATTATATATACAACAACAATATGCCTTTTATTGGGGACCTATGCCCTACATAGGATTCACCCAGGTGAATAATTGCTTAGAAAATATGAATTAATTATTTACAGGTGATCGTTCATTTACATATAATTTACATACGACTCTCTTTTCCAAATGTTTCTTCTCTTGCGCGACTCTGTAAAACTTGTACAGGGCCAATACATTGGATTTATTCTTTGTCGTCCTAGACAACAGAGACTCCAAAGCTAGATAATTTGATCCAATTATATATATTATACATATTTTATTTGTAATTTTGAGAATTTCGGGTAAACTATGTTGACAAATTATATATATCATTTAACCTCGCAAGTATTAAAAAAATAATATTAATTTATTTTGAGAACTACCTATTCTAAATCTGTAGTTAAATTACATGTTTAAAAGAGCAATACCCCTAGCTCTCCAAATAGCATTTTTCAAACACTCTTTCGGTGTTATCTATATTAATTTATTCATATTATATATATTGTTTTATTAATGAAACTCGTCCTTGTTATTTTATTGATGTCGTATTCATCATATTCAAAAATATTAAAATGTTTATTCTAGAGCTTTAAATATATTTTCAACCGGTTCAAAATCACTTTATTAGGTACCGCTAAACAAGAGCAACCTAGTTTATGATAATTGAAACAGTGAATAATATGTGAATTTCACATATTAAACAAAATTTTAACGCGGGATTCAATCCCGGTTCATGACTGTCGGGAATCGTGAGTGTTACCCACTCGTCCACCGACTTTTTTTTTAAAATATATATGGATAAAATTCACTTATACACATTAATAATAAACAGCAGAGACTATTTCTAGAATCATTCCTATCCATAAAATATAACAGTATAAACCGGAAAATAGATATCCCCTAAATATACCACTCCTTTTGTAAATTGTCATACACAGTCTTTATCTTTTTTAGCAATTTTTAGTTTTATTTATAGGTTCATCCTCATTGTTTATTTACCATTACCTTTATCGTATTGAAGACATGATAGTAAAAATGTTTTAATTTCATAAATTTAACGACCTTAGCACAAATTTTACATATCAATTCTGTACATACGAAATTTACGTTTTCAATTTTCTCTTTCTTTATTTTTATAAATACTATTTTTTTTCTTTTATGCAAAAATATCTTATCTTATTAAAACTCATCTCGTCTTTTGTTTAGTTATCGTAAAATCCTGTAGAAGGACCTCCGAAAGCTTGCTAATAAAGTTTGTACAAGACACTCCTTTTCAATATCCGTTTCATTTTGATAAAATTCACTATGTTATTCATATATTCAATAAAAATATCTAGATAATATTATCAAACAATAAACTTAAATTTTATTCTACAATTACCCCTATGTATAAATCTATATGTAGACAAACACCTATGTCATTTGAAATATTTTATATAAATATTTATATAGAATAAATAAAACTTCCAGGGATAATTTTCTTGTACAACTTTTTGTTTTCAAGCTTTCGGACTTTTTCAGTCCTTCAACAGGAGTATTATATTAATAAATATAATAATAATAATAATAATAGAAATATTTACATATCTCCTATAATGCAAATAAGAAAGAAGTATATATTAAAGAAAGTGATGTCACAGTGAGGGAAAGGCGACATGGCGACATCCAGTTGTCATCCAGCAGAGGACAAATCTCTGGCGTGCATCCAACAATCCCCCTCACCCAATCCTCTCATGATGTTTTAAGGAATAAGTGCACGTCCTAAGTCTCCATAAAACTCCCCCATTTGCTTCTTCCAAATCACGTATCGATACACTCATTCATTAAACCTTATTGCAATTAAGTTTTCACCAACGTATACTATCTCTTATTTATATCGTTTTATCTCTTATTTTAATCCATTGTAAACTTTTCATGGTAAAGCTTTGAGTCAGATACCTACTCTCTCTCTATATATATGTATAATACTATTTATAATATACAGATCTCAAATATTTATATAGCAATGGGTGATAAAATTATAAACAAACACCTCAGTTAACACACACATCCCTTTAGTTATGAATTATTGGTATCACCATCTTTAAGCATTAATGGAGCGATAAACATAATGTACAAGGTTCAAATGAACAATCAAAAGAAGAGATGCTTTTTTTGGTTTATGAATACCACCCTTTAATAATAACCTTCATATATATATATGTATCTTGGAAGTGCACCTCTTCCTTTGAAAATGCATTAAAACGATGCATTTTCTATCACCCCAGTACATAATGTCATGTTTGTATACAGTACATGTATAACATCCTTCTGCAACTCTTTGTGTTATAAATATTTATATTAACTGATGTATATCGTGGAAGACTTATAATAACGAGTAATTTTGTAAATGTGGTGCTTGTATTATCAGTTTTGAACCCTTAAAGCGATTTCGTTGGTTTAATCTCCAAACATCTCTTTTACTGCATTAGTCTGATTAACTTAAATAGTCTACTATTATTGATGATTTTACAGATAGCATAGCTCATAATAATCATGTTCGGTAGTAAACAACTGCCTTAATTTGACTACATGTCTTGATATAAAAAAAGCAGTTAGAATGTTTAACTTAGAAGTGAAAATAAAACACATTTTTCTGCTTGAACTCGCTGATGGGCTTGGAATACAAGAATTAGGGTCTATTGAAACAGATAAAAATACGATATTTGCCTTACCAGGGGGTGGTAATCGTAAATTGGTGGTATGTACTTCTCTTCCATAAAACCTAATAATAATAATAATAATTTAATATTAAAAATAAAATGTGTTTCACATACACACATCAAAGGAATTTATAGATTATATAGCAAATTTTAGCTATGGACACATCAGATTAGCATCCATTTCCTGAGGTAGTTCAGGTCGCCAGACCGTTCTTATTTCTACAGTATTTTTATCTTTGTCAAAGAGGTTCTCACAATATTCTCATCTTATGGATTCTGTGGCCACTAGACATGGGTCGGGCTTAGAGGCTGTTGAACTCTGCGCTGCCTGGAGCATAGGAGCTCCATCTATGATTTCTTCCTGTGGTAAATATGTATAATACCGATGGTCTTAATAAAGCTGTATTTGTATATATATGCGTATAATATTCTCATCTTATAATAATATTTTTCATTATTTATTCTAAACGCGGCACAGATCATTATAATCATGGTGAATAGAATTTGACGGCCATTTTTACTGTAAGTGCACCACATGTCTTCACATATGACAAGCAATTATATTTTAATAATTACAAATGTGTCATAGCCACGTTTGGTTACTTGCACTAGCTGGTGGGGTTGGACTCTTACAAGAACCAAGGGTGGTGTCGGGGCTTTAAACCATTTTTAAATTAAAGAAAAAAAGTGCCCAATGCGATTCGATTCCGGTTCTTAGCGGTCAAAACAAATAAGTTTAAACCAGTCTTTCAATGACCCCTCACTTCTAATAAATGAAATTTATCTGAAACGAAATTTAAATTTGAGAAAATATAATATTCCTACTATCTTTACTGCGATGAAAAACATATTGGTAGACCCTGGCTCATCAGTGGTAAACCCTCCAAGCGGTTCCGACAGTTCTATCAACCATACCATCTTTTTTTACAGCTCTAAAACTTGTATTGAGCTATTCTGATTATATATTCAACATTGTAGTATATAATGGTTGTAGTGTAATTAGGTTGATTGAAATTAGAAATATATTTTAGGCCTTATTTATTTAAATAGCTTTTATTATATTACACCGTATTAGATGCAAAATCTAAAATTACAAGTCAACAACAGAATGGTGATGATAAGTTATATATTCCGATATATACAATGAAAAAACAATAGAAAAAATAAAAGATAAGTGGCTCAGATGTTGATATTAAAATTAAAGAAGGCATCTCCTGACCACGAGCATATATACAATACTAGCCGAATGACCCGGGCAACGCCGGGTTTTACCCGATTAAATGTTTTTATTCAAATTCTATTCGTTACAATTATAAATTGGCGCCGTGGATGTCACTCTTGTGAAACGTCCCGCTCCAAACTTTGTGTCTGAGAAGCGATATTTTTATAGAAAGATGATCTGACTTTTTTTTTCTGCTCGAATGAATGTTTTTCTGTTAGAATTTTGTTCCTGCGTACAAAATAATGAACTGGTTTCACCCGTGGTCTCTGCTTTTTGGAATTTTTCCCGATATAATTTTGTATCTGATAATCAAACATGATACAGCAATATCGTCATCATCATTTTCTGACTAAAATATATAGTTTTAATAATTGATTTATATATATTTTTAAATAGCCTATCGTCTTCCCCGTATAATTTTATCTATGTATAGAAATTTTGGTTTGAATTAGTGAACTACTGCGAATTTGTATACTGGACATACAAACAAACATACAAACATTCATTTTTATATATATACAATATATCACAGAATAATAATCTGTGGATTTAAAATTATTATAATATATCACAATGGTTATGGTATTTAAGGAAAGTATGATATGAACTTTAGGGAAAGAAGAATTATAAATAAATAATCATATTGTGCAAGGCTCTTTCGGAAATAATTCGTACAAGGATAGTTAGACATAATTAACTAAACGATAAATTCATTATCACAGGTTTGTGTATTTTGATAAATTATAGAAAGGTATAAGACGTCACAACTCTTTTTATCAAATGTATAAAGTAGCTTCCGGGAAAACCCTTCCACAGCAAACTAAAACATAAAAAGGGTATTGGAGAAAGGTTATATAGAATTATAAAGATACATCTCAAAGCATATTATATATTTATAAATGTATGTAATTCTACTGTTCTCAAAGCTTATGTCCATAGTTCTTCTAAAATACCCATTCAAAGAGTCTATCAACAGTATCACTATGAAAGGAAGTTCCAAAAATGCAATATAACAGCGGTATGGTAGATTAAACTGGCGAAACCGCTGAGAGGGTTCACCACTGATGAGCCAGGCCCTCTCATTAATTTTTCCATCGCAGTAAGGGCAGTAGAAATTGTTCAATATCAAAAATAATCTTACGCCTTTAAAATAGTTTTGAATTTTGATAACAGATGGCGCGTTAGTGCATCAAAGATACATCTATGCAAATATAGGACACATTGATTCAGGAATTTACATAATCAAAAATATTTTAAGAACAAATTATTAAAAGGTTGATGAACTTACTGAATAAAGAAATGGACTGATTATTGGTATAGATATGAATATCAATATACATACACATATATATCAAAAGAGTAAGTATGTTTATGTTTCAGTTTGCTGAGAAAGGACTTGCCCGAAAGCTACTTTATACAATTAATACAAAGAGTTGCGGCGTCTTATGTCTTTTTGTAATAAAGACGCCATCATCCTTTCTTAACTATAATTTTGGGGAAATCCATATTTATCACTAATGAGGATTAATACCCACATATTTATCAAATAGGTATAGGTTGTGTAGACATGCCAGTAGAGATTCAGTTAGACCGATTACATAAACAGACGTGATGGTATCAAAACTAATTTGGCACAGCCCGACAGTGGAATCATGCCAGATAACTACCCAGTATATCAACAGGTCTCTCTTCGAATTAAATTCTACTTACACATTTTATTATTTACATCAAAAATTTACATAATTTTGTTTTTCTTTTCTATAACACACGTCGGATATAGATACTTAATATGATAATGAAGAATATTGTAAATGTAGTGAAAAATATATTTTAACTACTCGATTAAAATGATTCTACAATACACACACATTAGTTTGATATGATTATTACTATTAATAATATTATTAAATAATACACTCACGGCAGAACTTACAGAAATTTCATATTTAGAATTTTTCGCCAGACGTTTGTTTTTCAAGGAGACAGAGGCAATTTTGTCCAAACATGGTTATCTCGTGTATCTTCAATAAAGGTTTACTGTGTATCAAATATCTTTCAGAGATATCGTCTGAGAATCCTGATATACTACCGATGATATACTATCGTACATACTAAAAGATACAATTTTCGAAAGTTTTGTTTATGAGTATATATATACTTTATATTCACGGTATAATAACATCACTACAAATACACATGAACATAAATTTGTTAATTCTAAAATTTCGTTGTAGACAATTTTATATGATAGAATGGCAATAGTTAACATAAATAAGAGTTTAAAGTTTCTTCGCAATTGAGTTTATTCATTTATAAATTGGCGGAACTTCGAGATAACGGCCTAATTTAAATGAGATATCTATTTAACACAAAAGTATATTCTTGATTTATCAACATTTCATATTATAAAGTTGTCCCACGCTAGGTCTAACGACTGGAGCCGTTTTCCGGGTGGAGCCTCTTTAGTGTGTGTCCCCGTCCGACCCGGCAACTAAAGAGATCAAAAGGTTGTCCCAAAAGTTCGTGTTTTTTCTCGAAACCATGTTTTTCATACTACTTGACGAATAATATCATAACAGCGAATACATAATAATACATAATACAATTACTTTTTTATACACAATACAATAACTTTATACATAATACAAAGACATTATATATAACGGCGAATAATATTATGGCGAATAATATTGGTATTTCAATTTTTTGCGAGTGTTTATGAACTTTTTGGACAACCTTTTTTGTAGTGCTATTTTTAAAATCAAATATTTCCTGTGAAAGAACTCTTTTATTACATAAAATTTGTTATTAAAAAGCCCCAATTTTATTGTATAAAAAAATAGCCTACATGGATCTCTGTGAAAAATAAAAACAATTTTATGTAAACAACTTTGTTTTTGACAAAGTTACTTCAATGTGATCTACAAGAATTTATAAATTACTTTTAAATTTTTTTGTGCGATAAATTGATAAAGAGAGATCGATCTCTCGAAATATTTTAAAAATAGTTTTTCTTTCATAGATGCAGATAAGTCTCTTGTTTCATTTAATTATATTCAATTGATGGAGCCTTTTGACTCAATTTTATTGTGGTGTTTATGACTCCTGTAAATTATTCTCAAAATACACCTAACTGAAATAATTTTGAAATGTATTCAACACGCTTATTTATATAATGGTATATATATCAAATATTATACATTATTATCATGATATCAATAAGCCGCATTATATTGTATTATAAATTACTTTATATAATATTTACGAACGGAGAAATATGTCCAGGGTAGCATAGTTGACATGGCATCTGCCCGGTAAGCGGAACACTGTGGGTTCTATTCCCATCCCTGGACACTTTTATTTTTCCGTTTATCATTACTCTTCACAATTCAATCTTTCATACCTCATCTCTGGGGTTAGAAATAGTCGTTATTTCTCCTTGAAATAAATTTTCGCTTTTTCGAAAAAAAAAAGGCATGCGAGATAATTTTCAAATGTCGTTCTACAAAAGATAATTTTCTGTTGATTTTGGAATTAGAGTTATAGTGAATTGAGCATTTGCTTGAGGTTGATATACATGAGTATTTAAATTTCAGTCGTGATAAAATAATAAAACATATTATATTCACTATTTGCTTTAATTGTGCTTACGGAATATAAAATACATAATTTAAGAAAGTACTACCTGACTTAAGGTGTGAAGAAGAAAGAAAACAAAATACTTATTTACATATGTACAGAAAGATTTGAGCCGGCCAACGGGAAACAACAACAATAGGTTTATATAGGGAAAGCCGCGACCTCAGGCGGTCGACTTTACAGAGTAGTTTATTTTAAAACAATATAATTTTAATTCAAAATAAGAGAGAAATAAAGAGAAAGAGCGCGCACCTTTTATATACCGGTTATTTTCAAATTTAGCATTTCCGTGCAAATTCTGTTGAAAAAAATAGAACTTGATTTTTTTTTAATTTCGGTGTATAAAAATATATTTATTTAAATATCAAGTATCTATAATGATGTGAAAAATAATTTAAATAATAAAAATAATAATAGTTGATATGAGCGTGGTCAGAATATGCCTTTCTTGATTCTAATACCAACACCTGACCTTTTTTAGTATTTTATTTTTTGATTATTTTTTTAAAGATGTTCGTAAGCTTTTTACGCAAGTTTGGTCTTAAATACCCATTTCTATATTTCTCAAGAAGCCTCTGAGACCAAAATATTTTTGGCTCTAGAGGTACAGCCCGCTGACGAGGACCAACAGCCCGAAACCGGGTTGTGGTTGGCTTTTCTTTATTTATCAAGAAAATGGATTGGCCCCGTCAATGAAAATGAATCGAAATAAAAGGGCCAATTTATTTAATGAAAATAAAAGCTATGGGTGAACACTTTAAATAAATTGGCTTCTTTCATTTCTAACATTTTATTCCAATCTTGAATAATAGCGAAATTTACATTTAAATTTCTCTTTGGAACACATAAAGTCAAATTCTTGAAAAATGCAATATTATACATCAGTGTACAAGGTTATAAATAACATATTACATAAATATATATTACATTTTGTGTCGATATTTTTAACAAATCCGTTTTCTGAGTTAGAACTTCAATTATCTGACAATATTTTTAAATGTGAAAAAATAGTAAAAATGTGATACTATACTGGGATAAGGTGCATAAATTGAGAAAAAGGCATCTCCTTATCGTGCAACTGAAAGTTGCTGATGGCTTGCACCATCTATCGGAATAAATATAAACTATTCTCGTTGATTTTTTAATTATTCCAGAATTGGCCAAATACCCATTCTTGAAAATTCAAGAAAAGCTAACCACGGACCCGTTTCGGGCTGTTGGCCCTCATCAGCGTGGTGCAAGCTGTACCACAATGACCAAACAACAGGTCATTGAGGCATCCTGAAAAATCATGAAACGGGTAGTTAAGGACAGAATTGCGTGAGACCGTGACACAATGTGAAAAATAGTACAAATGTGATTTTGCACTGGGATAAGGTGCATAAATAAAGAGAAAGGCATCTCCTTATCTATCAACTGAAATTTGCTGATGGCTTGCGCCATCTATCTTGAATGGGTATTTAACCAATTCTGGAATAATTAGAAATCAACGAGAATAGTTGATATTTAATCCGGTAGATGGCGCAAGCTATCAGCAACCTTCAGTTGCACGATAAGGAGATGCCTTTTTCTTAATATTTTTAAATATTTACAAGTATAACAATATTTTATAGAGGTTTAATGTGATTTAGAATATTAAAAAGAAGCACTTTTTTTCTTTATATTTAGAAACATAATATAAGGGATATGTGCGTTTGTGAAATTTTCTATTTCTATAATATAAAATGAAAGAGAGGATTTAAGCACGATGTTTATTTTGTATACAATACAAACTTCTACTGTCCTAACTGCGATGAAAAAATATATTGAGAGGGCTTGGTTCATCAGTGGTGAAGCCTACCATCGGTTTCGCCAATTTAATCCACCAGACCGCTTCTTAGAGCTCTTAATTGGTGGAACCGCTGAGAGGGTTCGCCACTGATGAGCCAAGCCCTCATAATATATTTTTCATCGCAGTAAGGACAGTAGAAGTTTGTATTGTATACAAAAGAAATATTCGTGCCTTAATCCTTTCATTTTATATTATTGATGGCGCATTATTGTTTTGTATTATATAATAAATTGTGTGATTTTGTATATTTGCTTATAATATTGCAGTTCACTCTCGCACGAGAAAAACGTTTTCTTTTTAAAGTTAAATTATCTACACTCGAACTATTATCGAATAAATATAAATGCACTCATGGACAAAACCTAAGGAAGTTGTACCTTTTAGCATGTATATCGGGATTCAGAAAATAACTCTGAGAGATATTACAGTGACCTTTATTAAAGACACACGAGTTAATCAAGTGAGAATAAAATCATCTCTGTCACCTTAAAAAAAAAGACGACCGGTAACATAAAAGACTTTCACTTCTTTAAGTTTTGTTAATGAGTATAGATATAAAGAGAGTGAAATAATATACGTAACAATATCTAGATTCTCTACATGAATATTTTTTATCATAAATGCAAATTTGGGTAACTGTCACAAATCTGTAATAAAGCAGTATGTAGCATTTAAAGACTGTTAAAATATATATTCGATCATATTATAGCATTTCCCAAACGTTTAAAATCAAATGAGAAGCAAAATATATTTGTGAAGTGTTTATTGAGATAAGTCTTATGTAGTATTCGTATATACACACTAAAATAAGGACAATTCAAATAATTTTGAAAAATTCAGTCAAAGCCACCATGTATTAATGGCCCTTATCAGTAAAAACCTGACCTCTATTTTATAATATTTTACGAGAGAAGGTAAGGAATCGGTCGAAATTTCCGAAAAGATGCCCAAGCTGATGATGCGAGGAATAAAAGAAAATGTAGTTTTCTAATGCATATTTAAATGAAGAGATGCTTCTTCTGATTCATTAATACCAACATTTCTGAATTATATAATATTGTCATATATAATTTATTCATTTTATGTTCTCTATATACAAAAATAATAAATATTTGCTACAGTGCCCTCTCACTATGTGGGCTGTGGTCTAGAACTTGCAAATTTTGTTTCTATTGACAGGGGGTTGACTAGTTTCTGTCAATGATGTCCTATATGTCCTAACCAAAGTGGGTGACTAACGGAAAACAACAACAATAGGTTTATATTGGAAGGGAGGCGACATCTGGCGGACGATTTAAACAGAGTAGTTTGTTCTAAAAGTTATAATATTTTAAGATAATATATATTAAGTAATATCGTTTCAATGTCACATCAAATCTTCACGATGGAGTGTCAAGACCCTGAGTGGTACAAAGCCCCAAGAAGAGAAATTGCCCTCAAGTGCCATTAATTCTATCTAATGAACCATATTTATAACCAAGTTTCTTATTACTTAATTGGCCTCGGCTTTTCTTCTGATTAGTAAATTGGAGATGGAGTTAGAATGCCTGTTTTTGCTCGTCTCTCCTTCAAACTAATTTGGACTTGAAATATTTGAGAAGGTTTTAAAATTTCACTTTTAAAATTCTACTTTATACTTCGTTATTATTAAGTAATATATTCTGACTTCTGTAATTTTGTATGTATAAAAGTGAATGTTTTTATTTATAGTTTTAATTTTGAAAACACACAGAATATTTATTCTTATTATTATTTGAAATGTATTTTTAAATTCGTTTAGATAGATAAAGTTGTGATTATATTCATAGGTACATAGTAATTAGTTTACCTTCCTCTTTTAACCTTACTTAATTAATTATATATATTTCTTTTTAAATTAAAAATGCATATATTGGATCAGAATATCATTTATTTAACCAATATTTCAGTTGGCTGACACCAACCTTTATCAAGGTATTATAACATTTTAATGTGTGTCAACACTAAATTCAGCGCCACATAACGTCAATAGAATAAGTTTAAAAATATATATTTTTGCTTATATTCAATGGGTATTTAAATATATATATAGATGGAAATTTTGCCGGGAGGAAATTGATCTAAAGAGGCAAGAGTCGCCTCTCCCGTCAAAATAGACGTCTAAAACCAGACGCCATCTATTGAACGTCTGTGCAACTAGCGGCCTCGGATCGGTGACAAAGCTGGTGGTGTGGCTTTGTCACCGATCCGAGGCCGCTAGTTGCACAGACGTTCAATAGATGGCGTCTGGTTTTAGACGTCTATTTTGACGGGAGAGGCGACTCTTGCCTCTTTAGATCAATTTCCTCCCGGCAAAATTTCCATCTATATTTTAGCCATAGATATGGCCCAGCCACTTTTCCAGCTAAACACCTCTTTGTCAGATTTTCAAGATTCCATTAGATCCCGTGTGGATCTCATTGAACAAAGTCCGCCTTGAGACTGACGAGGGCCATTAGCCCGAAACCATGGTCTCTAGGTGGACGCTTTTTAGTTTGCCAAACCTGGTGTTGTGGCTTTGTCACCGACCCGAGGCCGATAGTTGCAGCGACGGTCAATAGATGGCGTTGGTGTTGGACGTCTATTTTGACGTTAGAGGCGACCCATGTCTCATTATATATATATAAGTAGAATTAAATATAACTTATATATATGAAAGATAGTTGCATTAGAGAATGAGTAATGATAATTAAAAACAAATTATAAAAATATTATATATTGAATGATTAACGCTTATTTTGGATCAAAAATATTTGTTATAATTTTCAATATTTCTATGAGGCTGTTCGCCTATCTTAGAGGATTCTAACCCTGTAAACATCCACGTGATGTACGAGTGACGAGGTTTTGAATGAAGCAGATTGGTATGGTCGAATTGTTCAATGAAAATATGATTACTTCTTAAATTTTATATTATTAAAATATAATTGTATATAGTTTATAATTACTGTTTCTGTATGTAAATATATTGATTTTTGTATCATTCAGAGCAATATACCCTCACGGGCAAATCTTTAGGAAGTATAGAGTCATTAAGTCGCTGGTCGACTGTTTATTTGAAAAAGACAGAGACAATTTTGTTCACACTTGGTTATCTCATGTTTCTTCAATGAACGTCACTGTAATATCTTTTAGAGTTATTATCTGAATCCCGATATACATCATAAAAAGTACATCTTCCTAAAGTTTTGTCTGTGAGTGTAAAACTAATTTGATTTGAGATATTTAAGTCAGTCTATATGTATTGGGTATCTATTCTTATCTGTGATTTTTATATATGAAAATGTAAACATATATAAAAGATTATTCCTTCAAATTCTTAACATACACCAAGCATTAATATTATATAAGATGACTTATATATAATATTATATACAAAAGAGCCTACCTGGATCTATAATAATAAAAGCAATTTTTCTCAGAATATTTCGAGAGATTGCTCTCTCTTTATCAAATTATTGTACAGTATTTATATATATATGTTATATTAAAATATTATTTGGGGGGAATTATATTTCATAGATACAAATATTCTGTTAAATCGACCGCCAGAGGTCACGCTTTGCATATAAAAACTCGTTGTTGTTTTATCCCAATGGCCGGCTCAAAACCTTTGTACATTATGTAAATAATCTTTTGTTTTTCTTATTCTACTCGCCTTAAGCCAGGCATTACTTTTATCAAATTATGTCTTTTTTATATATTCCTTTAACTCAATTGAATTAATGATCAACTCTATTTTTAGTATTATTATTTCAAGATTTAACCACGACTGCCTTACATTACCATAATCCTCAACATGATCAAAATTCAAGCAGAAAATCTCATTCATTTGTTTATATAACATATTTATATATATATATAATGTTTATTTTATGAGGTTACAATATTCAATTAATGAATCAATTAACGTTATATAAAAGCATTAATTATTAAAATAACTAAAATATAAATAAAATAAAATTTAAATGGTTTTACTATTTTTGACTTTAAAACACGAAGTACCAAGCCTGTACCTATAACCAACTATACTCCTCCATCAATTATAATAACTAATGATAATGCTGGAGAAAGAGAGCGTTAGTCGAATATATTTCAGCCGAAAATAAATCCCAGACGATTAATTATAGTTGTGGTAAAGAATAACAAGTCTCGGCTGCTATTTCATAAATTGTATTGTTGGCCAATATGGCGTTCACTACTCCATAAATTTACACAAGTGGCTTCAAGAACATTGTTATCTTCTGTTACACTATTTCATTTAATTTATATGGAAATTAATATTATTTTATAAATGGGTTCATAGAATATTTTAATCTTAAAACATTGAATAAAACAGTCGATTTATATAACATCAAGAAATTTTAAAATTTTATTTATTTGTTAGTTGAATTAAGCATAAGAGGTTTGTTTAAAATATATATAATAAATAAATAGAAGGATATAATAGGATAAAAAAAGAGAAAACTTCAGCATAGGTTCGGCTGTTACACGTCATGTGCTGGTATAATATATATTAATGGAGGTAGGTAATTGTTATATTCTAAAAAGAAACATACGAACATGCCTGGTTATTAATTTTGAATACAAATGATGCGCTTATATAATGTGATTAATGCAAATACAGTATTTGTTTCGTAAGGCATTTTCTAGAATATTCATATATATTTATATATACAATTTTAAAATGTGTAACGCAATTTAGGGTTTTCTTTATATATTTAAAATCTTAATATATTTTAAAATATATTATTAAATATGCGTAAAAATTGATTAAAAATATTAGGTTTGAAGAAAACCTTTATTTTATTATCATGTAGAAAATTAGGAAAGACAAATTTCAGGATGACAGCAATTTATTTTAGACAAGAAACAAATCAAAATTGATAGAGTAGAAAAATATGAACATCGAAATTGATAATATGTTTATAAAATAATAAATATCTTGCGAATATAGCTTCTTCATTTTTGGGGCTGAAACCCACAGCTTTGCAAATATTGTAGTTACAAAATGAATTTGACGTGCTTCTGCAAAGGATTCCAATCGAAGTCTTGAAACTTTGTTACTAGTTTTGCATATTTTCTCTCGCGTGGTGAAGAGCGGCTTTGTCATCGTATTGCCTATAGAGACATCGTCATCTTGGAAGGAAATCTTGACTATGGCGATGGAATCCTAGAACCAGTCTCTGAAAATGTAAATCACAAAGCTCATTGCGTAAATACCTTCTCGAAGATTTTCAGTTTGTCTTCCCAAATCTACCCAGCTTTTCTACCAAAATGTCACGTAGAAGATTAAGAAAGAAGTAAACTTTAGGATGACACGGTAATTTATTTGAGGCAAGTACAATTCAAAATTGATAAAGTATTAAAATATGAAATATCAAAATTAAAAAATCTGTTAATAAAATAATTAATTGTATTTAGCAAAATTTTGATAAAATATAATAAAAATAATATAATTTCTAAGTTTATTGAAATCCAAATTTTGATCTTAGAATGATAACTCAAGCAATAGCTTGTTGCTCACGAGAAGTAGCCAAAGAATCCTGAATAGATTTTGATTGGAAGGGCATTCGAATGTTGTTTTATTCATGAAATGAAATTTCCCTTCAAAATATAGTTTCAAAGTTCATGTATAGATGGCGTCGCTATGTGATCATATCAAATTCTGTACTAGTTTATATACACTTCAAATTTTATTCAACATCTGGTTAACGAAATTTTCGTATGTTTTTCCCCGACTAATCTGCAGCAGACGCTAGTTAGCAGTCGACATCTGTGGAATCATCGTCTGCGACGGTAACAAAATTGCGCATGCGTCACCATTAGAAACAGAAGAACCAATCATCAAGCAAATAAAACGAATACTAAATACTCAACTATAAAGGTATATGTGAAAATAATAGTAAAATTAAAAAAGGCATATCCTGACCAGGAGCACATGTGCTTTACAGATGGCAGAACGTCATCTGGTGGAACAGAAATCAACTAAACATTGATTTGGCCTGTTCCATGATATTTTATCAACCCAATTTCTTGATAAATTAAGAAAAGCCATCCACAAACGCGTTTCGCGCTGTTGGCGCTCGTCAGCGTGGAGTAAGCTGCACCACTGCGACCAAAAGATATTTGGGGTTGGCCAAATAATAGGGAACAGGCTGATTCAATGTAAAGTTGATTTCTGTTCCACCAGATGGCGCTCTGCCATCTATAAAGCACATGTGTTCCTGGTCTGGATATGCCTTGTTTAATTAAATATATTTATGGTTAACTTAATTATCAATCATATATCTATTTTCAAAAATATTTATACCCACAATTATATTATAATGCATTAGCCCGCCATTCGTAAATATTATAGACGCGTATGATTCTTTTTAAAAATTCAAAATAAAAGGAAGATCGAAAATTTCAATATAAAAGCGGTATGTTAGATTAAACTGACGAAACCGCTGGGAGTGTTCATCACTGATGAGCCAGGCCCTTCCATTAATTTTTCCATTGCAGTAAGGGCAGTATAAATTGTTTATTTTTAAAAAGAACCATACGCGTCTATAATAGTTTCGAATTTTGATACCCACAATTAATATAAATCAATAAAAAATACAGGCAACAACGTATAAAATATAGAAAAAAAATTGTCAAATTGAAATTTGATGATAAACAGGGAATAAAAATAATATTCAATTAAAAAACTATTTTGAGCTTAATTCCTAAATATATTACCAAGGAAAAGAGATAAGATAATGTATTACATAAAATAAAATAATACAAAGCAATAACGCGCCATCTATACATATAAAATGAAAGAATTTAAAAGCACGAATGTTTCCTTTATACATAAATACAAACTTCTACTGCCCTTACTGCGATGAAAGAATAATATTTAAAAGAATATATTCTAGAATATAAAATACTAAGTTTAAAAAAGATATGATGTGATACTATAGTTTCATATTATATATATCCCTATATAAATTAGCGTTCTTATATAGTAAAAAATAAATGATAGATTTATTATTCTTTAAGCCCCATCTCTCATCTAAATCTCAGCGTGAGTAGTTTCCTAAACAATTTCTACGCTATCTCCGCTGTATAATATAAAATAAATCTAGAAGAGGATATATAAAAAGTAAATAAAAATTCTCTAAGAAAATTTAAATTTTATATCAAAGGAGGGATAGGTGAAAGGTTTTTGATGTGAAAATATATATGCAACGAAAGAATTGGTGTGAGAATAAATTTAGATGTCCTCTGCTTCTATTCAGGATTATATGTGCAGACGAGTCATTGGAAAACATAAAGGTAAGACGTGGAGAGGAAGGAAACTTTCATTTCTCAAATATTTTAGAACCTTCGGGGCATTTTAGACGTTTTACTATTAAAGTAGAAACATTGTTCTGATAATATAGCTGTATAAATATAATTGATAGATTTACACTTAAAATCGATTCGAAAATTTTGTATCTTATACCTTTTCTGAGATATAGAAATGTTGTAAAATGATGTTTAAATTTCTGTAAATTGTATTGATATGAAAATAGTATTTCAGTGTATGTTTTTAGTTTTTTTATTCAGGTTTATACTATTTAAAATGTGTGATAGCAGAATGCCATTTATTTATTTGAAAAAAAAAAAAACATTCAGATAAATTTATTTAGTTTTAAATATCTTTTGGTTTTCTTCAGAATTATTAATGTCTGTAAAATCGATACTTCAAGAATATATTTTCTGAAGATGTATTTTTACATGCATTTAGCATTTTTTAGAATTGTAAACCATATTTACGAATATGTTTATTTATTAATTGCGTAAAAATTTCTCTACTACCATTACTGCAATGTTAATAAATATTGAAAGAGCCTGACATATCAGTGTTGAAATAACAATCAGTTTTCGTTAATTTAATCAAACAGACTATATGTTTAACTTACTATTTTTGCTTGTATATATAACACTTTTATGATTTAGATAAACACTAATGTCATTTGAATCTTTGAACAAAGAAAGCGACACGGTACAAACGTGAAAATTACACGATTGGAAGATGCTTTACAATTTGATTTCATTTAACTAAATTTGCATACCAAGCCTTTGTACATATATCAATTGTGTTGATATTATTTTAATTTTTTCATTCTAACTAACTTTCTCATACTAATTCTTTACATATTTGAAATATCTTTATTTATTTTCTTTCAAAATATTTGTTTATCTTTAAAGTTCAAGTGTCCCTAGAAGGACATAGCGATCTAAGTCGAAATAAAGAATGAATGAAGATGCTGTGATTTGAAAATGATTCTAATTTCAACGTACTTATTCTTAAAAGGCGCTGGTAGCGATACCTATAATGTGTTTAAAGGAAGAGACGGCACAGTAGGTTTCTGATATAGAAATTGAATTTTAACCTAGCTTTTTTGAGAAAGATTTCATGGTGCTCTCTCTTTGTGTAAGAAGGATAAATACCTACTGAATCATTTCTGGGTTTATTAGGGGTAGATGTGTAGCCTACTGAGATTCCGGTTTATCGTACCGCAGTTTTACTGCTCGCGTCGGTCGAGATCCCAGGACTGCTAGCAGAATATGGAATCGATGGGTTCAGGACGATCATAGGAAACGACATACTGGATTTCGGCGGCCTGATATCACTAACAGGCGAGAAACCAACATGTTACCGCATGGCTTTAATAGATCGTATAGCCACGTCAATAGCCCTGAATCAAGATATTGGAGTCGTTTACAAATCAAAAGTTGTTTGCATGAAAGGTCCAACAACGTTTGCAGTAGCATAGACTGTTAGTTCGACGACCAAGATTTCGACTACTCTTGACGCTACATTACAAACAGGTAGGCCTTTAATGGTGTGATCAAAGACAAATCTGGACGAAGGATCGGCGAGACATCGTGTTTTCAGACGGATCCAGGTTCTCTTTCAGCACCATTGTGGCCACATCCTTGTTTGATGTCATCGTGGAGAAGACACATTGCATTCGATATGGTCATACTGGCCCATCACTTGAAGAGATGATAGGGAATACCAATGGATAGACGTCTTGGTCACCTCTTGTTCGCATTCCAGGCATTTTAAGCAGTTCCCGTTTCATTTCTGACGTGTTAAGACGTACTTTTCAATCGAGTTCTTGGAGACGCTACATTTCAGCAGCATAATGCAGGATCGCATTTTTCTGGAATTCTACGTATATATATTCTTACTTACAAAAATGTTTGGTTACTTCCCTGGCCAGCACGTTCACTTGAGCTGTCACCAATATAGAACATCTGTTCGACGGTTACCGAGCGCCTGGATCGTCACCCAACCCAGCCACTATTGTCGATAAACTGCGGAATCGTGTTGAAAATGTATGGGAAGCTGTACCTGTAGATGCCATCCAATCTCTTTTTGACTCAATGACCGGGCGTATAAGTGATGCTATTGTGCCAGATATTGATATTCTGGGTAGTATTTTTTAAGGATTCATATTTCCGAATTTTTAAAATCGGCCAATCGTCCTTCTGATCTTAAATAACCGTTTCATAATTTTTAAGATTCCCCAAAGAACAGCTTTTTTATTCGTTGAGATATAGCTTTCACCATGCTGATGAGTACCAAAAGCCTGAAATACCTAGGTAGTTAGATTTTCTTGATTATTAAAGAAAAGGTATTTGACCAATTCTTGAATAATTAAAAATCAACGATTAGTGTATATGTATATTTCGACAGATAGCTCAATCCATCATGAACTTTTAGTTTCATGATCAGAATATTCCTTTTTCCTTAAAATATCATTTTTTTTATTTGACTTTTATCTTGGTGTGACAATTTTAATGGCAATAGTATTTACAGTTTTATTTTGGCGTCAAATTAAAACAGGCAAAGATAAATAGATTAGGATATAATGTATTATGACTATCTGTATAAGACTAATGTCTTAATAAAGGCTTTGTGTGTGTGTGTAAATAGATTAAGAAAAAAGGAATTTCCTGATCGTGCAACTGATTAGTTGATATTCAACAGTTAGTTGATATTCAACAATTAGTTGATATTTATTCCGATAGATGGCGCAAGCCATCATCAACTTTCAGTTGCCACGATCAGGAAATGCCTTTTTTCTTAATCTATCCACCTGATCCAAGTAAAAATTCACTTTTGTATTATTTTTCACAAAAATAAATAGGTTACTATTTTATATATTTCAAATAGAGAAATTTCTACCTGATTAAAAGTTATCAACATATATATTATAATAAAGTTAAAGGCTAAATTTAACTTAAGAGTATATAGGCCTATTATGCTCATACAAAATGAAAGGTGAAAGATTTTCCTTTTCACACAGAGTTCCCTAAAAATGGACTATAAATCTAATTTTTCCAGCTCTCACATTTTAAAAAGGGTAGAATTGAGTTTCCTATATTCTCCCCTCAATATTTAACATTTTTATATAGAATTTTTAGGAAATACAGCAATCCATAAATAGATCTTTAATTAAAAAGGTATATATTGAATGAAAATATTTTTGACGTGACAACGTCTTAAATTAGGTTGCGGCTGGGAGTCACTTATGAAAAAGTGTAACGCCCGGTAACGTTACGATGAGTCATCGAACGAGAGTGCTGCGCGCGCAGCGCTAGAGAATTAGGCGCATTGAATCGGCGCATGCTTGTCTCTGTCTTTGTCTTTCTCGAACGTTCTTGGCGTTGGAAAAACAAGAAAGCGTCATAATACAAGTTCACACGTGTGGTTAAAGTATCGTCAGCTGTGTCTGTAGTGAAAATGTGGAGTGCTTAGATTCGTCATTTACAACAACTACAACAATAAAGGTAAATAATTGTACACTGATATTTCATTATCGTAAACTATGATTGATTGATTAATTGTTAGATTGACACAAAAGTTGAGAAACTGAGTTTATAGGTTATGTCATACTATTGATAAATGTTGATAGTGTTAAGTAAATTATTAGTTTAAAATTAATTAATTAATTAATTATTATTTTACAAATTTTAAATAGTTTCAAATTTATTTAGCAAAAATTTGAACCTTCGATCTGAATAAATGTTTTGATATTCGAATTGATTATTTAAAATTACAAATATTAAGAAAAAGTGGCAGATATAAGAAAACTTTATTTAAACTGTGTTGAGCAAGAATTTTAACATCTAATATAAGTAAATGTTTTAATTTTCAACTTCATCATTTACAATTACAAATTTTATGTAATTTCAAAATTATTTAGAAAAAATTTGAACCTTCGATCTGAATAAGTGTTTTGATTTTCAAATTGATTCTTTAAAATTAAAAATTCATCCATTCAATTTCAAATGTTCAACAGGAATCACCACTCTCAAAACAATGGAAACGGTGCCTTCAACTTCCAGTACTTCAATGGAGACGGAGGATATCGTGCCGTCAACGTCTGCAGTACCTTTCGTTGTTCCACACACCACCTCTACCGCCAGAACGAATACTCAGCGACAACGTGAGTACAGACTACGAAAAGCATTGACCAGAACTCCTGAACAAGTAAGAGCCTTTGCAAAAGCGGCTGCGGAGAGGCAACGCAGGTTCAAGCTACGTAAATCTGCTAACATAGCCCTCACCAGCGGTACGTCAGAGTCACCTGCTTCAACGTCTTGATCTGTGGTGGAGAGAACAAGCGTTCCTGTCGTGGCGGAGAGAACGAGCGTTCCCCTAACTAACGCTCAACGGCAACGTGCATTCCGACAACGTAGAGCAGCATCTTCTCGGACTGATGTACAACCGACTACTTCTTCAAGCCAAACAGCAATACAACTGGAACAATCCACCTGGTATACCAAATGGTCATCGTCAATACGGAGATTTCAATCTACTTTCCTGGACAACGATTTTGGCCATGCTTGCAAGGCCCAGGGTGGGACGTTTACTACAATTGTTTACAAGTACTCCTCAAAACAACCACAGCAATTGGTATATGTAGCCATGAGCCGCGTCACAAGTATCGACGGATTGTACATCATAACAGAAAATGACTCTCAATTGGTTTTCAAACATGGCCGAGATGGAAACGACTCACAGACTACTCGAGTTATTCGCAATGAATACTTACGACTTCGTGGACACACTCTAGACACAATTACCAAACAAGCCGTAAAATTCTGTGACGACGCAACCGACGCTGGACAACTTATTGTAACGAACATCAACTGTCAAAGTTTAAGTGCCCATGCCGCGGACATTGAAACAGATACAGTGATACCACGATCAGACTATTTAGTATTGACTGAAACGTGGATGCGCGACACTTGTGAACCAACTCCAATCAAGGGTTATGAGTGCGTATCCAGGGAAAATAATCGACCTAACTCAGATACCAACGCGGCTGGTGGAGTGGCGATCTATCGTAAATTATCATCGACATCTACGGCGGAAGTGTTCCAAGTTGCGATTACAGACGTAACTCGTGTCATTAAAACCAAGGGTGACATGTGCATGACTGAAGTTACTTGCTTCGCCGCTAATACTAGCTTCAAGTTTATACTCGGTGCTGTATATATTCATCCAGGAGCTAGTATGCAGGATATTGGAATGTTACTATGGCAAGGACTCGGTCCGTACATTCACAACAGCCAGTACGTGCCACCATTCGTGCAAATTGATTCTAGTATACCGATTCTTCTGTGTGGTGATTTTAACAAAAACGTAAAGCCTGACAACTCGTTTCTTAATTTCATGAAAAATACGTATAATCTTGATTGCGTATCAAACGTTTCTAAGTCAACTACGTTAAAAGGAACAACTATCGACTTGACTTTCGCAAGACACATTACAGCAGAAACACTTCCTTTCATTTCATATTTCTCCTATCATCGTCCTATCCTCAACAAAATCACTCAAATAGGAAATAGTTAAGTTTAAGTTTACATGTACAATGTTTTAGTAAATAAAATATATTTCTATAGTTAAAATTTGTGCAATTCTTATTTTCATTCAATTCCTTGTTCCTATTGTGCAATTTAATTATATTCATATCAATAAATATTCTACCGTTGTCACGTAAAATCTTCGCCCGTAAAACCGACTTTACAGGCAACCATTGTTTTTTTTTATTTTACTAATATTTCAGTTGGCTGAACGTTTTTTTTTTTAGTCCGGCTATTGAATTGTATATAGGTTGCTAAAATGTATTTAGGCGCAAGTATCCCAAGCTGGGATATCGCTTCCGATATGTCAAATAAAAAAAAAAGTCAACCTTATTCAAGGTATTATAACATATGTGTGTCAACAACAAACTCAGCGACACATTAAATATAGGCAAAAATATTTTTTAAACCTAATTCTATTGACGTAATGTGGAGCTGAGATTGTTGTTAGCACACATTAATATGTTATAATACCTTGAAAAAGGTTAACGTTCAGCCACCTGAAATATTAGTAATATAAATTATATATTGATCCAATATATGCCTTTTTTAATTAAATATAGAAGTATAAACAAGAAAAAGGCTATATAAAATTCATAAATCATAAAAAACATTTAGAAGAACGCTCATCAAATCATTCATGATACAAATTTCAACATTTGAGTAAATATGGATAAGTTCAAATAAATTTATATCAAATTTCTATTTACTTAAAAGAAAACTGCTAGAAGAGGAAAGTAAATTTTGTATATAGACAAATATTGTTTTGAAAATGTAGCATTCTATAATTAAATCTTTTGGTCATAAAAGGACAAATATTAGATTTAAAAAGTAATCATTTATCGATATTCAGCCAACCTAAATATTGGTACATACACTTCATTTTTCAATCTTTTTTATGTCTTTTATATATATAATTGAAAAAATATTTCAATATCATATTATATATTCAGTTTGTTATCGTAGTAGCTTCAGTGATGTTCCTAAGTAAAACCATTTATTATTTAATCCATTTAACCATTAATCTGTAAACTGTTTTCCTCGAATACACACAATACTTTACAATTGATTTCATTCAACTAAATCTTCCTACGAAATTATATTGAAGATATTTTCTGGTGTCTATCTATTTAAACGGAAGGAGCTGTCAAGGCACTTCTATAACAAATGTTGGAATATTACACAGAGTAACAATGGCTATAGATATGAGCTCGTGTTTGAAAAGGAACTTGTATATAATAATTATTGTTTTTGTTGTTTTCACGTAAAATACTCGTATATACCAAGATTTGGTTTGTATAATTGCTATTAATAATGAATAATATTCAAAGTTAAATTGGTTACGGATTCATCCTTCTTGTTACTTTAATAACATAACAACAAACATTGCTGGGAAAACTATGTGGAAAAAAATTCAGAATATTAGTCTATCTACTAAAATTTAAGCTTGGATTTATGGATACAAACAACATCTAAACTGTAATATATTTGATAAGATTTGTCTCAAAAACGAATTTCTCAATATGTAAATTTTCGTGTTTTTTATTACACTACTCATTGCTATTATATCTATATTAGAAACATACTAATATGTAGATTTATATGATTCTCTTGAACATATACGGGAAATGATATATTTATCTAAAGTGATCCAAAAATTTAAAGTTTTTTTTTTTTGCTTATTCCTAGTACACGTGGTACAGGCCATGATAATCATGGAGGGTACAAATTGGCGACTGCTTTTTACTGTAAGTGCACTACATATCTGTGAAAAGCAGTTCGACTTTGAACTTACAAATGTGCCAGAGCCCCGTTTGGTTATTTGCACTCGCTGGTGGGGTTGGACCTTTGCAAGAATCGGGGGCCATTTAAGCATTTTTTTTTTCAATCAGAAAAAAGTGCCCAATGCGGGAATCGAACCCGGGTCGTAGTGATCGAAAACCAACGGTTTAGACCATCTCTCCACCGACCACCAAAAATTTAACGTAAATATTATTGAGCAAAATAAATTTTAACAAATCATACTCTTCTAAAAACGATTGAATCATGTAATTTGCCTTAATTATGTGACGACGATGTGTCAAAAACATATCTTTCTCCCAGAAAATAATTGAAAATGTTGAAATAGATTTAAATATTAGTTAATAAAAGGCGCATATATTGGATTAAATAAAATATTTATTTTGCCAATATATGCCTTTTATTATCTAATGAATTAAGTATGGATTGCTCTATTTTCAAAAAGATTTAAATATATGTCGAAAACATATACCTCTTCAAGAAAACAATTGAATCTTTATGCGAAATTAAATTTAGATATTTGTCTAAAACATGCAAGTATCTTCGAATAAACTATTGTATCATGTTTGAAATACACCTTTTCAAATGTATCATGTTTAAATTCATTTTGATGCCGTGCCTAAAAAAGCACATCTCTTCTAGAAAACAATTGAATCATGTTTAAATATAACCTAGATTTTGTGTAGAAAAACATATTACTTCAAGAAACCTCTATTGTATTAATATTTACTCTAATGACGTGTCTGAGGAAGTTAATCTCTTCTAGAAAACAATTGAATCATGTTGAAATGTACCAAAGTTTGGTGTAGAAAAAAAATAACTCTTCAATAAATATATTAAATCATTATTTGAATTCACTTCAAATTTTTGTGTCTAAAAACATATATCGTTCAGAAAACGATTGAATAAAATTGAAATTTACTTTAATGACGTATAGATAAAGCAAATATCTCCAATAAAACTATTGAATCATGTTGAAATCAACTTTAATGATGTGTAATTGCCCTTAACTCGAACAGCTCCGAGGAGACGTCTCCCAAGTTGATCTTATCTGGTGGAATTTCTATTTGGAGCGTCCGCCCTGCTAGGACCCCACCCTGCCCGGTCATCACGGCATTGCTCTGTTTCCACCTTCATTATTCACCTGCATTCTTCATATTTAGAACCCTTTTTAATAATTATTCCTATAGCATAAAGGTTTCTTATATCAATTGATGTCAATTACCATTGGGCAATAACTTTTAAATCATCCAAAAACACATTTATCTAATGAGGATTATGATAAAACAAACGAACTTAAATCATAAAAAAACTTAAGGAAGTTGTACCTTTTAGAATGTATATCGGAAATCAGACAATTACTCTGAAATATAATACCGTGATCTTTATTGAAGACATACGAAATAACCAAGTGTGAACAAAATTGCCTCTGTATCCTTAAAAAAAAAACAGATGACCAGCGATATCATATAGTAATTGTAAATTGTATTTTTACTCTAAAAAATAAAAATAAAAATAATCTATAATTTTATAAAGGCTACCAACACCAGTGAATAGCCCGTGCACACCTAGAAGTGTCCTAAATGAGTGAATTGATTAGTTCCACGTTGCGTGATATTAAAATGAACCCCCATTTCCACTATCCCTGTCAACATTTCCTAAAATAGATCTAGAGAAGAATTATGTCGAATTTACAGTACCTTCTCAACACTTCTGAAATTACCATATTCCTATACTTACTGCTACCTAATCTATTTTTTCTTTGTTCACTTCATTTCACGCGGAAACATATCAACAATCTCGACTAACCCAAGTACTCATGGACAAAACTTATTAAAGTTGCACCTTTTAGCAAGTATATCAGGATTCAGACAATAACTCTGAAAGATATTTTATACACAGTGACCTTTATTGAAGACAACGAGATAATCTAGTGTGAACAAAATTACCTCTTTCTCCTTAAAAAAAACGACAGGCGAGAAAAAAATATGAAATTATCTTAAATTTTGTCCATGAATTATTTCAAGCGCTATAAATATATACACTTAGATGAAATCGATGTACAAAGAAGGAGTTGTCCAGTTATAAGGAAATTTGGTATTCAAATGCCTTTTCACTCAACACGCATGTGATTGAATTAGCGACAGTGAATTAGCATGTGACGCTGTAGACCATTGTACTCAGCATCTACCATGTCTATGTGAATAACGATTTTTAACCATATGATCACTATTTCTTTTCTTTTTTTGTCTTCAGACTGAAAAATATCTTACCTTTATTGTCTAAATATAGTGTCAAGAGATTCTTGTTCATTGAAAACACGCTGTGAGATTGTATGGTTTTGAAAAGGTCTGATTAGAATCACAATAAATCACTTGACATTTAGATCGATGTGATGCAACAATTAGGTTCACTGTCAATAGTATTTGAACAAAGTAAATATTCAGCGTCAAGACCACAACGTGACAACAAGGGCCAAAAAGGAAAGACGAGTAGACATATATAGATGATCGTGTCACCTCCTCTCTTCGAATACCAAGTAATTGGCAATTGGAAATTCAAAATATTTTATTGACACTTTGTTTATAAAATAATCGATGAGATCTGATTGATCAAATTGATGAATTCTTCGAGAGCTTCTATCTGATCTTTATCTCTGTCCGAACCATTGATGGAAATATTCATGGTAATGAAATTAAACTATAAAAAGAAATTAAGGCTATAGAATTAATCTGGTTACTATATTAGCTGAGCAAGTCTTTGGAAAATTCAGAACTTTTAATGATCCATTATGTATATAAGGAAATTACAATTCACTCTTAAATACGAGGGCAATATCTTTTAATAATTATTTCAAGTTGAGCATTCTGAAATTCCTAAAGTTGGTATTTATGGCTTTGTCACCGACCTTAGTCTACTAGTTTGTGAGAATAGATTATATCTGTGGAGCATAATGTCTTTGTCTATATTTTAACGTGGGTGGTACTTTTTTCAAATTTTTATAATCATCATCAAATAAAGTTTAGATTTGCAAGTTTTTATATATTTAATAAATAAATCAAAATGTGTCTACTGGAGGGTGTTATGAAATTTCCAAAGCTGATATTGTAGCTCTGTCACCTATACAAGTCTCCTATTATTTGCAGAGAGGGTCGATAGATGACGCAGAGCTTTTTCGCTTATTTTTAAATAAAAAGCACTCTAACTCTCAATAAAATAATAACGTCTAATATAGAGGTAAGAATTATAACTAGTATATTATAGAAAATGTATATATATGTTAAATAAAATATTTATTTTTATTTTGAATTACAATTTCTATACAAACTTGTGTAGTCGACCGTCAGGGTGAAACGAATTTACACTATATAAATTATTTGTTGTTGTTTTCCTTTGGGCGGCATAAACCTTGTCTTTATTGTTTGCGGAAGAGCATTGTTCGATGCAAATATTAAAATGTAATTCTACTGTCCTATAAGCTTATGTCCATAGTTTTCTTGAAAACCATTTCTGAGATTCCACCCTTCAGTGCTGCGTATATAAGCAGAATCGTCCAATACAGTATTAGAGCTCTGAGAAGCGGTCTGGTGGATTAAATTGGCGAAACCGCTGGGAGGGTTCACTACTGATGAGCCAAGCCCTCCCAATATATTTTTTCATCGCAGTAAGGACAGTAGAAGTTTGTATTATGTGTAAAAGAAACATTTGTGCTTTTAAATCCTTTCATAAAACCTTTTGTAAATATGTAAATACGTAATCAACCTTTTGTTTATTTACTTCTTCACGTCTCAAATCAGGTATTTCATTCTCAAATTATTATTAAAATGAAGAGAAAATAATGATCTAAAATTGATTTTATTGTATTTTGCTGAAAATTTCACGACTGAATATCAGTTCCTATCTTTCAATATCAAATTATATATAAACAGTTAAACCTGTCTATAGCGCCCTCTCTTGGGACTCACCAAAATAGAGTGCTATAGAGAAGGGATGCTATAGACAGGTCACTTTTAATGTAAATCGCATTGTACTACGTATTTGAAATCGGGCGCTATAGAGAGGGAGGAGCTATTTAGAGAGGACGCTATAGACAGGTTTAACTGTATATCAAAGACAGTTACATAAGAACGACCTGTGATGTAAAAGGTTGACAGATATTTGGCCTGCCTGACCCATTTGTAATGTCATTGGAACCGTCTGATCTGTATGCAGCCCAGAATCTCTCCAGTCGGTTAGATGGAGAAATTGGCCCGTCTTCCTTCTTTCTTTACACTGACACCTTATTGTATTCCTCTCTTTATATATCTATTGATATGTAGAGATTCTGAAATATATCTCTTCTTTAACACCTATTTTGTTTTTACGACATGTATATAACATATTTTACTAATCAATTAATTCTTTAATATATAATATTTAAATGAACAAGATAAACCTTTTGAAAATAGAGCAATCCATAAATAAATCTTTAATTAAAAAGGCATATATTGTATCAAAATATGATTTATTTTACCAATATTTTAGTTGGGCTGAACGCCAACCTTTATCAAGATGTTTTAACATATTTAATGTATGTCAACAACAAACTCAGCGCCACATAACGTCAACATAACGTTATGTTGACGTTATGTGGCGCTGAGTTTGTTGTAGACACACATTAAATATGTTAAAATACTTTGATAAAGGTTGGCGTTCAGCCAACTGAAATATTGGTAAAATAATTTATATTTTAATCCAATATATGCCTTTTTAATTCAAGATACACTTATATCGGAGAAACACAATAAATATTAACTATTATTAATGCGTATGATTCTTTTTAAAATAAATCAATTTTCTACTGCCCTTACTGGAATGATACAATAATGGGAGGGCCTGGCCCATTAGTGGTGAATCCTCCCAGCGGTTTCGCCAGTTTAATCATTGCAGTAAGGCCAGTAGAAAATTGATTTATTTTAAAAAGAATCATACGCGTCATTATAATAGATGGCACTCTATCATATTGAACACAATAAGTGTTAAAGGAGAGAAATATATTCACTCCCTACATGGTATGGGTTTTAAGCAATCTTTTTATATAGTTCTCTTATGTGATTCGATAATATATTAAGAAGAGGTTTGTAGCTCAATAGTGAATAGAATTATTAAAGGCTTTTCTCTAGTTTAATATCTTATAATCACAGATTCCACTGAAATATTAGTCGTACAGTCGAAATCAACAATAAACTGTCTGGATAAAATTAAACTGGATAAACCGCTAATATGAAAATTATAAACATATTTTATTATAAAACTACCTTTCTTTGTGAATATATATAACCAAATTTATTTCTAAAATGAAAGGATTTACCCACAAATGTTTATTTTATATACAATTAAAAATTATACTGTCCTTACTGCGAAGAAAAAAATAAATTGGGAGCGCTAAGCTCATCAGTGCTGAACCCTCCCAGTGATTTTGTCAATTTAATCCACCAGACCGCTTCATACAGCTCTAATACTGTATTGGTTCATTCTACTTTTATATGCTACACTGAAGGGTGGAATATTAGAAATGATTTTCAATAAACTATGGACATAAGCTTTTAAGACAGTAGAATTACATATAATCTTTTTCTACAGCCCTCATCCTGCGAGCTCTTATCCAGTTAACACCAGTTAATTCTTAATTTTTTTTATTATCCCATGAGTAAAATTACATCATGTCATGGAGGTTGAAAGCAATAATATTTGTCTACTATAGTTTTGGGGTTCTTTTATAGGTCTATGTCACAATGGTGTTATTGCGTGGTAGAATCTTCAGAAGAGAATACCTCTATAAAATAACCTGGGCTGACAGTACCCAGTACTGTCTAGGGCACAGATGAACAGCACAACATCCATGTAAGGAACAAGTGCAAAGATATCAGCCATGTCAGGAGGGGTCTCCCTCAGAACAGCTACAGTGAGTACCTCCAGCTTTTTATAGCCATTACCAGTCGCACCCTTAACCCACCGTGAAGGTTGAATTCTTTAAATAAAATCAGAAACTTTTACCAGGATAGTAAAAAGGGCGATGAAGGATGAAACTCGACACAGGAAAAGAATTAATATATATAGAAGGTCAGATAAATTAAATATTCGGTGAATATAGGTTGAAAAATGAAAATATGTTTATATGGTAACGATTACTCCAATAACTACAAAAATTAAATTACTACTCGATCATTAGTAAATATAATAGTCCCCCAACAATCGTAAATTTGCACGTATTTGTGCAAATATTTTCATTTTTCATAATTATATCTTTAACACACTGAAATAAATATTTGTTCTGTTATACTTTATAATAAAATAAAGGTTCCAGTGCTAAATTTCATGTGCAAACCTTTTATTTTAAAGCTCTCGGACTTATCAGTCCATCTCCAGGAGTATCACGTTAACATATTAATAATAAATACTATTTTTATATACA
Organism: Cordylochernes scorpioides; assembly: GCA_030710605.1. Classification (NCBI taxonomy): domain Eukaryota; kingdom Metazoa; phylum Arthropoda; class Arachnida; order Pseudoscorpiones; family Chernetidae; genus Cordylochernes; species Cordylochernes scorpioides. The sequence goes on along the minus strand of CP092881.1, from coordinate 30,808,258 downwards.
TATTATTATTTACATATTTTAAATACTTATAATATTGAGAGAAAATATACTAAATTATTTGTGTGTGAAAAACAATTGTTTTTTTTTTTTTTAATATACGTGCATGGTGGAAGATACGTGCTTGTTGAATGATCTCGAGATTTCAAATTGAATATAATAAATTCCTGAATTATTGTGGTATATAAAGAAAAGTGGCTACATATTAAAATATCAACATAGGAGGAAAAGAGTTTTATACCAAAATGTAGAAACGCAAATTGAATTCACAGGATCAGAAAACGGTGTTGTAATGACTGTAGACGTTATAACAAGTTTTAATGCTAAATTCAAGTAGAGTCTCGATAGGTTATTGCCTGTTATGTTACTATGTGAACTATGTAAATTAAAATGGTAACTATATAGTTTTCCCAACCTGTTGCAAGAAATCGATGTTCTATTTACATATTCAGATATTGCATATACATTACTCAACTTTTACCTACCGCCTTATTTTAAATGATTATCTTATCTTTGCCATCTACATTCAACTTTATTGTATTGATACCTTTATGAAGTGTCAAACATGATTATTCCATACAAAGCCTAATTGACATAAACATTTTACATATGTTTACATATGTAATGCGCGCCATCTGCTATGAACTGAATTAAACTGGCTTAACTGCTGGGAGGGTTCGCCACTGATGAGCCAGGCCCTCCCATTAATTTTTCCATTGCAGTAAGGGCAGTTAGAAATTGTTTTATTTTTAAAAAAATCATACGCGTCTATAATAGTTTCGAATTTACATTTTACATGTGTTAAAAAAAAAAATAAATTATTTATCGTAGGTTTTTGGTATATATTTATTGGGGCATTTCGGGTCTTGTTCTTTCTCAACTTTTGGGTAAGATTATTCATTTTATCAAAAGATTGAGAAAGGGCAAGACACACACGAAAGTTTCCAATAAATATATTTTTAAAATTAACTTGCGGTAAGTCATATCCTGTAATTAATAAAAAGCAATAACGCGCCATCTATATATAATGAATGAAGACATTAAGACGCGAATGTTTCTTTTCACAAATAAATCAAACTTCTACTGTCCTTACTGCGATATAAAAACATTGGGGAGCTTGGCTAATCAGTGGTGAACCATCCCAGCGGTTTCTCCAATTTAATCTATCAGACCGCTTCTTTAGAGTTCCAATGGTATTTGAGCAAACTATGGACTGAGGCTTTGTATCCTGTAATTGTCAAATTTTCGAATATGTTTTCGTTATTGTATTGCGTTATATGATATAAGAAATAAGGAAATATGGAGGATAAACTATGTATAAACTGAAGTTGGCTGCTTTCATCATCCATGATTCTGATTGGTGTAGAAACACGTCGATATAAAACCAGAGAATCGCTGCAAAACTGTGAAACTTCTCTTCGGTTTTGTTAAAGTTATTTATAAGGGCGGTAAATCACTATGTTAGTAACCAGTCCTTTATAAAATACAGACGATATTGTATGAGAAAATTTTCTGAGGAAAAAGTTTCTTTCGATATATAACGGCAATATAAAATTTTTCGGTTTCAACAGCCTTTCGACAGGTAATACGACAACCTGTAGCTACTTATACCTGACAAAGGGCTGTTGAGACCAGAAAGCTTGTATTATATATAGAAGGAAACTATTCTCTCAGCGAATTTTCTTGTATTTATAAATTTACAGAAGGGATTATAATATCAACACGTTTTATATATATATATATGAAAAAACAATAGAAAAAAATAAAAGATAAGTGGGTCAGGTGTTGATATTAAAAATAAAAAAGGCATCTCCTGACCACGCTCTGCCATCTAAAAAGCGCATGTGCTCGTGGTCAGGAGATGCCTTCTTTATTTTTAATATATATGTACAAACTTTATTATAAAACACCTAAATACATTCATGGACAAAACTTAAGGAAATAGAAAGTATTAGATGTCATCCTTTTTTTTTGGAAGGAGACATAATAAAATTTGTTCACACTTGGTAATCCAAGGTGTCTTTAATAAAGGTCACTGTGTAACAAATAACTTTCTGATATATTGTCTGAATACCAATTATTCATGCTAGAAGTACAACTTCATAAATATTGTCGATAAGTGTATTTTGAAAATACTTTTTCATCAAAATAAATGTTGGCTATTTTGATTACAACTATCAATATAGAAGATCGAATTATTATAATGTTTATATTATAATTTATTAGGATATGTCGAATAGAAAACATTTTTATAATTATACATTGGTATGAAAATTCGAAATTATTATAGACGCGTACGATTCTTTTAAAACTTAAAAAAGTTTCTACTGTCCTTACTGCAATGAAAAAATAAATATAAATACATTGCATCAGGTGCACTAGAAATTGTTTAATTTTTAAAAGAATCATACATGTCTATAATAATTTAGAATTTTGATAACAGATGGCGCGCTAATGCATCATAATATAAATACATTGCATCAGGTGCACTAGAAATTGTTTAATTTTTAAAAGAATCATACATGTCTATAATAGTTTAGAATTTTGATAACAGATGGCGCGCTAATGCATCATAATATAAATACATTGATATAACAGAGGCATTCTAAAATCTTATCTATAAGTGAGCTATAGAAGAACTATCACTAGATACCTGAACTGTAAAATAACATTCGAATTCGAAAATGTTTCCGAATATAAGTGCCATTATAAATTTTCATAATTCTCAATTCATTTCTATTCATGTAAATTCCAGAAGCTTTTTAAAAAGAATTAAAGCAGTGTAAGTCTCGAGTTGTTTTTGTGGACATGAGGAACAAACCTCAATATATCTTTACTAGATTGTCCTGTTTTTAAAGACTACAAATTCGAAAATAATTTAATAGTATCATATCCTAGTATTTTAAATTCCAGTAAAGAAATGTTTATTAAATTCAATACCTTTTGTAGTTATAGTTTAAATTATATATAGCAACAAATATCTTTTAAAAAACTAATAATTTATATTATGCTAATTGTACATTATGCCAGACACTTCTTTCTTTTGTACACAGTTCTTTTTTCTCGTTTTTTTCTCTCTTTCTCATTGTTAACATCATGTGACTATTCTATTCACGACCTGAAATTATTGTATATGTATGTATAGACAAATGTAAAGGCATACATGTATGATAGCGCAGGTGTCCCTAGGGGGACATAGCGCTTTAAATTGAAATAAATAAATGTAAATATAATATGAATCGGAAAATTATAACAAAGTTTTACTGTTTATTTCTCGAAAAAAATTACTTTTCTATAGGTTTCTCCTCACCTTCTTGATAACAAACAGAAGGAAACAAAAACAATTTGAAAACAGTTTCTAAACCTATTAGTTGAATAGTTTTGGGGATTATTCTAGGCAGGGATAAAAACATTTCTTACTGATTTGTTATGTAAATGCAGAGATGGCATAATTATGCAAGTCAATGACAGAGTTTGCTCTCATTGTTTCATTGATTGAACGTTCTGACAGAGGAAATACTTTAGATCTATTCCGTTACTTCAAATAGGTGATTAATGTTTTGTCTCAACGGATTTGTCTTTTTACACTCAATGTGTTTTTTCTTAGATTTAAATATTTAATTTTCTCTTTCTTTCTCTTCTAATGGAAATATATTTCTATATAGAAATCAATATGGTATTGAGACCAATATATATATATTATATAAATAAAAGATGAATGAGATTTTCTGTTGTATTCTTGATCATGTTGAGGATTATGGTAATGTAATGCAGTCGTGGTTGAAATAATAATCTTGAAAATATAAAATCTTGATCAGAGATTTCTTTATTTGAGCTAAGGAATATATATGAAAAACATAATTTGATAAAAGTAATGCCTGGCTTAAGGCGAGTAGAACAAGGAAAACAAAAGATTATTTACATAATGTACAAAGGTTTTGAGCCAGCCAACGGGAAAGAACAACAATGAGTTTTTAAAGGGGAAGAGTGACCTCTGGCGGTCGATTTAGCAGAGTATTTGAATCTATGAAATTATAATTTAAAATAAAATAATATTTTCATATAACATATATAAAAGGTGTCAAATAGATGTGAAATATGTTTGTAACAAATATTTCCATCTCATTAAGGACAGTAGAAATTGTTTTGTTTTTAAAAGAACCATACGCGTCAATAAAAGAAGCTCCTCTTCCCACTTTGTAAACTCGTTATTAACCTTCAGTGAAGAGCAGTTCTACTTAATTCGCGTCAATAATAGTTTCGAATTTTCATAACAAATAATTTACTGGCAATGTGTTTATATTTATTGTTACAATTTTATCGATATATTGGCAATTAAATGTATTAATGAAATATTTTATTCACAACAAACAATATTTCGACTCAAAGTAGTTTAACTATAATCGAAATACAATATTAACCATTAATTCGTACAAGTTCAGTTTAACAACGTGTTAAATAGTTTTTATAAATGTACAAAGAAGGTTAATATTTATTTCAATTATATTTTATCGGTTTCCTCTAATATTTGCTTTGAGAGCACTTTAATTGAACCTTTTTTCCACATACAGGTGTGTATAAGAATTATATACATTCATAAACCAAACTTAAGATTTCATTGATCGTCATGTGCAATATATGAGCGGGTCAGGATATGCCAATTTAGTTTTTAATATATATTTTTATATATTATTTTATTGAGTAAAATGCCTCCAGGGTAAAGTATCTTTTCAAAACATGTTTATTCTCTTCGGGCACGAACGCCCTTCTACAGGAGAAAACATGGTATTCTATGGTAACGTGGTTATACCATGTTTTCTCCTGAGTAAGAACGTTCGTGTTTGAAAGCTAGAGATTAAAAATATTTTGAAAAGATACTTTACCCTGGAGGCATTTTACTCAATATTGATACAGGGGATTATAAATACTATAGAATAAAGCGTTAGGAGAAAATAATTTTTAATAATCGACTACACGAGCTTTCGGGGACTGCCCGAAAGAAAGCTCGTGTAGTCGATTATTAAAAATTATTTTCTCCTAACGCTCTTTATTCTATAGTATTTATAATCCAAGGAGAAAGTTTCCATGTTTAAAAAAGGGATTATTTTATTAAAAATTATTTAATATATATTTTTCTATAACTCATTCATATATTATGAAAAAGGCATCTCCTTTATTGTACAACTGAAAGTTGCTGATGGCTTGCCTTATCTATCGGAATAAATATCAACTATTTCCGTTGATTTTTAATTATTCCAGAATTGGCCAAATACCCATTCTTGATTAATCAAGAAAGGCTAACCACGGACGCGTTTCGGGCTGTTGGCCCTCATTAGCGTGCAAGCTGTACCTCAACGACCAAAAAACTGGTCTTTCAGGCATCCTGAATTTTTGCAACTTTCAATTGCACGATAAGAATATGCCTTTTTTCATCATTTATGCACCTTATCCCAGTACAATGTCACGTTTGTACTAATTTTTCACATTATTCATATATATGTGTGTGTATAAATATATATAATCAGCGCTACTCATTATCATTTTTTAGAATAACAAATTTGACCACCATTTAAATTGAAGTTTAAACTTATTTAGACGCCTTGAATAGTCAGTTGTATTGCCTTTCAGCAGTTTTGTCGTTGAAGGACAAAAGTCCAAATCACACACATATAAGCAGAATATATTCAATTCAATACTAAAGCTTTCTCTGATATAATGAACTTGCGATGGGTTCCACTAATGAGCCAAAAGTACATCCGATATTTGTGAATATTGTATAAATTTCTTTTTCATAATATAAAATTTAAAAACCAACGATTAAGATGACACGGTTGTAAAATATTTGAATACCTCTCTACATAATTTTATATAACTAATTTCTATATTAAAAATAAAGAAGGCATCTCCTGACCACGAGCACATGCGCTTTTTAGATGGCAGAGCGCATTACAATATTGTTGCATATTTTATTTTTGAATGTTTAATCTTATGCATTTTTGAATTTATAGTTCTTAAAATTAAAGATACTTCGACCAGTAAATATTTTTGTTATAATATATAATTATAATATTTGTTAGCTCCTGACGAGGACAAAATATTTTTGTTGAAACGTCGAGATAATAAAAAGATTTACTGGCCGAAGTATCTTTAATTTGAAGAACTATGAATGCCGGCCAGGCAGCCTCTAACCTTACGATATTTAAATTTATATTACACATACTCAAACATGGAATATACTTTACAATAATCACAATATAAGTTAACTTAGGAAGTATATTATAAGAGTGATATAATGTTGTGAAATAAGGTATAACATTTTATATTGCTATATTTATAGATAATTAATATATACTCGTATATACTGCGATATATATGTATATATATATACAATATATATATTATATACTCGTATATTATGATAATAAAACGCAAAGTTTTGTACCTTATTTTTGTAGGTGATATTTGCAATTTTTAATATGTTAGGAAAAGTGAATATTCATAAAGTTTTTTTATCAATATATCGGAAGTGTTTCCGAATGTAGCCACTTTACAATCTCCAAAATAATTATATTATAAAAACTGGAGGTCAATCTATATAGTTATAAATAAATGAAGTTATATGTGTGTGGTATTTATAAATATAACAACAACAAAAAGTTTTATTAAGACCTTTTGTTCTTGTGCATATTCTGCTGAGTAGAAAAGGGTATATACAGGAGAGAGTAACAGTTATAATACTATGTGGTATTGTACTGGGATAAGGTGCATAAATTATGAAAAAAGCATCTCCTTATCGTGTAACTGAAAGTTGCTGATGGCTTGCGCCATCTATCGGAATAAATATCAACTATTCTCGTTGATTTCTAATTATTCCAGAATTGGCCAATTAACCATTCTTGATTAATCAAGAAAAGCCAACCACGTACCAACAGTAATAATACTGTCACGAAGAAAAATAATTAAATAGACTTCCGAATTACTTTAAATATAATAAGTTATAGTAAAGATTTTAAATATAAAGTAAAAGTTACTATGAACATGAGCCAAATCGACCCAGCAGTTAGAGCAAGAGGGGAGAACTGAGTTTATCTACCATCCACGTGACGCCACTGTTTACCCCGACCGGTTCGTCCAGTCCAGATAAGAGGGAATACCAGGAAACTTCTGTCCTCCTGACAATACCAATAATCAGCAATGTTATTTGGAATGTATAATAAAGGATGTGGCATAAAATTATATACAAGCAGTCGAAAACAAGCAGTTCCTTTTTTTTAAGAAAACGATAATTAGTAGATTGTGAGACAAAAATTTATATTAGTGATTTATATAAATAAAGAAATTTACTGAAATATTTTACCTCTTATATCATTCAAATATATATTTTCTTATATTCAAGTAAAATATAGTTTAAAAAAATAATTTTACAAAATAAATTTGAAATATAAATATTTTTATTGAATAAAAAAAAACTCAATAAAAATAGAAAACCTGATTAATGATGTGTGATAAATGATGAATTAATGGTGATTGATATGTTTCAATAATAGAAAGATGAGTTATACCATTACTGAGATAAGAATAACTTATTTAAACATTTATTTCTTATTTGTCAATAAATGGTATTAGAAAAATAGCACATTTTGACTTTGATAATGATTAACAAATGTTGCATACATGATAACTTCTGAGGTTAGTACGAATACAACCTTTTCCAGCTTCTAAGTCTTTTTACTTCAGTAGAGCAACCACATCCAATTTACGTGGTCTCATCTAATTGGTTTCCTTCACTAGAGAAAAAGTAAAGCTCTATATTTTTTATTTTGACAACTTTTTACCACAGGATTACTTGTCTAGGTGGCGTTGAAAAATCTCTCAGCAAAGTTTTCAATGGAGAGGGTATTTTGGCAACTTTTAATGGGCGAATTGTTTATTACATAGTGGATGAGATTATCACATTGAATAACTATATTTTATAATTTGATACAGCAAATTGTATAGAAATATATTTAAATATCAAGTTCAAAATGTATATTTAATATATTTGCATACTATATACTGTAAAAATTTCAATAAAAATTTGTACAATATAAAATTTTGGAATATTTGTTTTCACACTCTATCCAAAGTAATATGGGTAGTGCTATGAAATTTGGTATATCATTAATATTCTTCAAAATATTTTCAAAGTACATATATAGGTTTGAGGTATAAGAATTACTTTCACCTTCCATTGGAAATATGATCAAACTTTCATTAATAATACAAAAGAATTTCCTTAAAATCATTAAATATATATGTTATAATAAATATTATTTTGAGATAGAAATTAATTGATGATTCTTTTGAGTACATGAGTACTTAATGGTATCGTTTGCAGTCGTGTCATCTTGAAAGAAAAGCAGAAAAATAACTATTTACTATCAAGTAGTTTTTATTTTAAATTACTTGAAGAAAATTACAATAAGACATTTTACACAGTTATATAGAATTTATGAAATGAATTCTATATTAGTGAATTTCAAAAATAGGTTAGATAACTACATATTTACAACAAGTATTAAAAGTCGGCGTATTCTAAAACTATAGTCAAAAAACAAGTAGAACTATCAATGAATGAAAATAAAATATATTTTTCAAATTATAGAATATTTATATATATATATGGGAAAATGATCTAGATATGTATATGTAAGCACGGTCAGGATATGCTTTTTTATTTTAAATATTTATATACATCACACACACATGAAAAGACAATCGTTTTACGCTTTAATTACATTATCAGAAAGTGTTTTTTTTTTTTTTCAATATAACTACTAGAGCTAAAACCTTCTTCCTTTATTATTTTGTTCGTATTAAAAAGTATCAGTCATTTATTCGTAAGTTACAAATATCTCAATAACACAGTATTTCAAGTTTTAATTTTACAGTATTACAAATGTTACTTGTATATATATATTATATATAATAATATATTCAATATTTAAAATTTAAGTCAATTCATTGATAAAAAATCACAATTGTCCACACAGAATACATTCAGAAAACGCTAGGAAAACAGAGTTCAAGTGTTGTATCCACTACCAAAGAAAAGAGTTCAAGGTCTTAGAACATGCAGGACAAATCTAAACTCTGGTTTCCAATTTTTCATGGAGCGTCAAGTATTGAGCGACTTAAATCCCTTTAAATAGGAAAGAAGAAATTGATTTGGAGCTGGGATTACCTGCCTACTATCGAACTGGGCTGTAACAGGCTTCTTGTCGATTGAAAAAGAAATTGATTCGCTGATCTTAAAAACGTAAACCAAGGGATATAGGAAAACCACACTAACCACGTCTGTAAAACTCTTTAGTCAAGTTTTCTTTAGATTCTACCCTCAAGATAGAATCATATCTCCATTCCCACCTGTACCTCGTATATGCTTACCATGCTTTATTTTGACTTGTAAAATCAAATATTTCAGAAAGGTAGAAAATAAAATGAAAAATATTCTTTATATATTATATTATCATTTATATTTTTTAGATATTTCAATATATGACATGTACAATATAACATAGAAATGACCTGAAGAAACACTAGAAAGATATATAAAATTTCTGAATCTGCGAGATTACTGTCTTTCACCACTTTACGGAAATTAAATTAAATAACGAAATGCGCATGCGTCATATGATGCCACTTGTTATTAGGAAGCTGACAATGATCAGAAGAATAACAAGATCACTACACATATCTACATATGATTTTGTATATTTATAAACCAGTTAGAACGTAAATATATCTCATGTATATATATTATATTTAGAATATTTATATCTACATTTGAATTATAATTTTCAGTAAATATATATAATAGAAGTAAAACGATGAAGTGTATATCCTTCTTCAAAAGAAACTAAAATATTATTAGATATAATTGCTCGGAAATTTTCAATTATAAATGTTTTCGATTTTAAAACATTTTAAAAATATGTAGAAAAAATATTATTATTATTACCAAATATATTTTAAAAGGACACTCTTAAAGAACTGCGATTAATAAATATTGATATTTTCTTATTTGTGACAAATAAATACATATACAGATGTTTATATACATATACAGGCATGAACAAAATTTAAAATGGTTGTACCTTTTAGCATGTATATCAAGATTTAAATAATTCTGAAAGATATTTGATATACACAGTGATCTTTATTGAAGATATTCGAGATAACCAAGTATTAACAAAATTGTCTTTGTCTTCTTTAAAAAGTAAATACCAAACAGATAACAGGCAACATTAAAAACTTTCCACTTTCTTAAGTATTGTCCATGAGTGTATATTCTCTGTGTGTGGATAACTAGGGTAATCATATCAATGCATTTAACAATTTAAACAGTTTCAGAAGGCGCCACATTACCAAATTCATGTAAAATATATTTACATAATTATAACTAAAATATTGGGTTATGGGAAACCTATTGAATACATTTGTATTAATATGATTCAACGGAAGTATTTAAACATGATATAAAAAATAGTGAATGCCCTTGTTTTTAAAGCTATATATTATTATAAGATAAAAGTAAATTATTATATATAAAATAAATAGTAGGTCTATCAATTATATATATATAGCATAAAGTTAAAGTAGGATGATATTCTTGTATTAAAAGAGGTATTTCTTCTTTTAATTATACATCAGTACGATGGCACTGTGTTTAAGTTTGTATTTTTTCTTATTTTATAATTCATAGAAGCATTTTTCTGGCAGACATATTTAATTTTTTATCATCATCATTTAAAAAAATTATTATTGCTTATTTTTTCTTTGTTAGTTATCAAATCATTTACAATTGTAGTTTCTTTTTTGTTTTGTTGTGTTCCTTTTTAAGCAATAAAATATATAGAGCTAAAGTGTAATATTCAATTCAAACATATGGAACCAACATCGATTCATTTTTAAAATAAAGCAAAATCATAAGCTTATTCAACTTTCATTTATCATACACCAATATATCTACTAAGGTGATACAAAGTCTATAAGGTGATGCAAAATTAAAGTGAGAGATGCATCTTTTGGTACATATAGTCGCTTGAAAATGATGAAAGACAAACTTCAGGATGACACAGCAATTTATTTAAGGCTAAAACAAAATCAACATTTATAAGATACAAGATATGCAATGAGGGAAGTTTCCAGATTGGCAAAATATAAATAATATATATCAAAATTAATAATATATTTATAAGTTATGATAAATACTTTGCTACACTATGATGGAAGGGGTACTTGGAATTGCTTCTTACATCCTCTTTCAAAAGGTGGAAGAGATTTCGTTTGGTAGGTCTCTCTATTTACGTAATGTTCAATTTCAAACTGAAAATTTAAATTATAATATCCAAACTATATATGAATACAATTAATTGTAAATGCTTTCTTACAAGTTGTATTTATTTATTTAAATCGCTATGTCCCACTGTGGACATTTGATCTGTCATACATGTATGTCTTTACATTTGTCTATACATATATATTTACAATATATTTAGGCCGTAAAGAGAAAATAGTCATATGATATTAGCAAGGATAAAGAGAAAAAAACGAAAACAGAGAACTGTATACAAAAGAAAGTAATGTCTGGCAATATATCTACAATCAACATAATATAAATTATCAGTTTCTTGAAATATATTTGGGGTGCTATATAATTCAAAATAAATCTACAAAATATATTAAATTTAATATACAGTTCTTTACTATAAATAAAAATACTTGGATTTGTTGCTATTAAATTATTGTCGATTCTATAGTCTTGAAAAAAAACAGGACAATCTAGTAAAGTATGTATTGAGGTTTGTTCCTCATGTCCACAGAAATAACTCAAGCCTTCCATTGCTCTAATTATTTTTGAAAAGATTCAGAAATATCGATGATTAGAAATGAATTCTTACAATTTGTATTGATTTTCAATAATTAATTGTTGATGATGTGTCAAATGGTGTTAGATTTTAGTTGTAATCTAATAATATTAATATCATCTAGAGTAATATTCCATCTATCATTTGAGGAATGTTAATTGAAATATATAAACTTGCATGTTGCTATATATGAATTCAACACACAATAATTTACTGAAGAAAAAAATGTTAAAAAGGAAGTGGGCATTATTAGAAGGAAATAAATGAGGAACTTAATTAGAAAAAGTTAATTAGATAATTAAATCTTAGCACATGCTGCTATAAATTATGTTAATCCTCCCATTAAAACATTGATTTTTATAATTGTTTCTTTTTATATATAAGGTCTATATTTATCACATATTTGTCAAATAATATGTCTCATGCCGAAATTTTTTTAATATTGTCTTTTTTATAATTCCAAAAATATAAACTTGGCATCAAGCCATGTTAATCGTGATTAAAGTGTTAGGGAGAGAGTTTTTTTTTTTTTTAATTTCATATGTTTAAAAAATTAACTCTCTCAAATTTGTATTTTCCAGCTATCTGAATTTGATCTTTGTTCAAAATTGTCGCAACTAGTGTAGGTAGAATATCTTTTGATGAGGTATCCTTTCATTTACTGTTAGAACAAATTTAAATTTTCATCAAGAATGGACATATTTCTCTGGAGACTACAGCACTGGTACAACGATTTTCTTGTATTTAAAAACAAGCAAATGATTCCCTTTTCAAAATTATAAAACCTATATATATATGGAAATTTTGCCGGGAGGATATTGTTCTAAAGAGACAAGGGTCGCCTCTCATTGGCGTCTGATTTTGACGTCTATTTTGACGAGAGAGGCGACCCTTGTCTCTTTAGATATATATGTGTGTCTAAAAAATAATAAAAATGTGTGTGAAAAAAAAATAAAAAGGTCAAGTGTTGGTATTTAAATCAAAAAAGGCATATCCTGACCACGAGCACATGAACCTTTTAGATGGCAGAGCGCCATCTAGTGGAACAGAAATGAACTAAACGTTAAATAACATATAAGAACATATTGGTTAACAATGAGCAAATACAATATATATGGGTGTACCAAATGAGGCACCTACCCTGTAATTATGTATCAGAACGAGGAATTATGTTTATCGTCCTGGTAAAATCTTCACTAGTGGTGTTAAGGTATGAACCGTATAGACAGTTTTTATCTTGGATAATATTTGAAAAAGGAAACGTATATACCATGGTTTCGGGCTATGGCCTCCATTAGTACAAAGGCGGCTTCGATTATATCATCCGAAGAGAGTAGTTATAAGAATTTACTGATGAGGGACATAGTCAGAAACCATGGTTTCAGGCTATGGCCTCCATTAGTACAAAGGCGGCTTCGATTATATCATCCGAAGAGAGTAGTTATAAGAATTTACTGATGAGGGACATAGTCAGAAACCATGGTTTCAGGCTATGGCCTTCATTAGTACAAAGACGGCTTCGATTATATCATCCGAAGAGAGTAGTTATAAGAATTTACTGATGAGGGACATAGTCAGAAACCATGGTTTCAGGCTATGGCCTCCATTAGTACAAAGGCGGCTTCGATTATATCATCCGAAGAGAGTAGTTATAAGAATTTACTGATGAGGGACATAGTCAGAAACCATGGTTTCAGGCTATGGCCTCCATTAGTACAAAGGCGGCTTCGATTATATCATCCGAAGAGAGTAGTTATAAGAATTTACTGATGAGGGACATAGTCAGAAACCATGGTTTCAGGCTATGGTCTCCATTAGTACAAAGGCGGCTTCAAATTATATCATCCGAAGAGAGTAGTTATAAGAATTTACTGATGAGGGACATAGTCAGAAACCATGGTTTCAGGCTATGGCCTCCATTAGTACAAAGGCGGCTTCAAATTATATCATCCGAAGAGAGTAGTTATAAGAATTTACTGATGAGGGACATAGTCAGAAACCATGGTTTCAGGCTATGGTCTCCATTAGTACAAAGGCGGCTTCAAATTATATCATCCGAAGAGAGTAGTTATAAGAATTTACTGATGAGGGACATAGTCAGAAACCATGGTTTCAGGCTATGGCCTTCATTAGTACAAAGACGGCTTCAAATTATATCATCCGAAGAGAGTAGTTATAAGAATTTACTGATGAGGGACATAGTCATAAACCATGGTTTCAGGCTATGGTCTCCATTAGTACAAAGGCGGCTTCAAATTATATCATCCGAAGAGAGTAGTTATAAGAATTTACTGATGAGGGACATAGTCAGAAACCATGGTTTCAGGCTATGGTCTCCATTAGTACAAAGGCGGCTTCAAATTATATCATCCGAAGAGAGTAGTTATAAGAATTTACTGATGAGGGACATAGTCAGAAACCATGGTTTCAGGCTATGGCCTTCATTAGTACAAAGACGGCTTCGATTATATCATCCGAAGAGAGTAGTTATAATAATTTACTGATGAGGGACATAGTCAGAAACCATGGTTTCAGGCTATGGTCTCCATTAGTACAAAGACGGCTTCGATTATATCATCCGAAGAGAGTAGTTATAAGAATTTACTGATGAGGGACATAGTCAGAAACCATGGTTTCAGGCTATGGCCTCCATTAGTACAAAGGCGGCTTCGATTATATCATCCGAAGAGAGTAGTTATAAGAATTTACTGATGAGGGACATAGTCAGAAACCATGGTTTCAGGCTATGGTCTCCATTAGTACAAAGGCGGCTTCAAATTATATCATCCGAAGAGAGTAGTTATAAGAATTTACTGATGAGGGACATAGTCAGAAACCATGGTTTCAGGCTATGGCCTTCATTAGTACAAAGACGGCTTCGATTATATCATCCGAAGAGAGTAGTTATAATAATTTACTGATGAGGGACATAGTCAGAAACCATGGTTTCAGGCTATGGTCTCCATTAGTACAAAGACGGCTTCAAATTATATCATCCGAAGAGAGTAGTTATAAGAATTTACTGATGAGGGACATAGTCAGAAACCATGGTTTCAGGCTATGGCCTTCATTAGTACAAAGACGGCTTCGATTATATCATCCGAAGAGAGTAGTTATAATAATTTACTGATGAGGGACATAGTCAGAAACCATGGTTTCAGGCTATGGCCTCCATTAGTACAAAGACGGCTTCGATTATATCATTCGAAGAGAGTAGTTATAAGAAATTACTGATCTGGGTCTAGTCAGAACTAATTGTTTAGAGTTAGGATTTTCTATCTGAATTTACAAAACCTGGTGCTTTTACTCATTTCTTATTACACTAGTAAATTTCTTTACAATCGTTCTGATGTATAATTAAAGAGAGGGCGCCTCCTTTGGTACAAAAATATCATTCTCCTGTAAAATAATGTTGTAAATTTATGTACTTTATAAATGTCCATTTCTAACTGTTTATTCATGTTGTGCAAAGCCTTCCAACATAGATATTAATGAATATAATAATAAGTTATCATATGTATATGCAATATAACTCAAGATTTGAATAGCCTATTCAGATGTGGTATTATATATGCTTTCATAAATATTTATAAAAAGGCTCAACTATTTTAGATTTGTAAAAGAGATATTAAAATTATAAAGTGATTTTCAAAATGAATTTTCTCTCTATTTTCAATTTAAAATACAAGATTCAAAGCGATAATCGCTCTTTACAGGTATATATATCGAGGAGTTATAGATTATAAATTAACTAGGATTGTTTTCATTTGTTATTAGAATTATAATCCTCTGTATCAATTAGATTAATAACACAAATATAAATCTCCAAGGATATGTTTCTCTATTACACTTTTAACGATTTTACAAGTTTTCGGGTTTTAAAGATCAATTTTACCTGTATAAGGGTCGTTTAAAACCCGAAATCTTGTAAACTTGTTAAAAGTGTAATAAAAAATTTATCCTCGGGAATTTATATTTGGTTAATCTAATTGTCTTCATGTGTTCGCGGAATAATGTTCTCAATTATCTTTTGAATATAAGCTGTAAACGCCTACCATGTACGTACACATGTGAACATGTGTCTCACTAAATAACTAGTCAATATCCTATTGATATACATCTGTAGAAAAACTATTTTCTAATCTCTAATTCGAATTTAAAAAAATACTCATTGTGTCACCGTTTTAATTTTAATTATACACTCATCGAGACAAAACCTAAGGTAGTGGAAAATATTTATTATTTACACTTGGTTACCTTGTGTCTTCAATAAAGATCACTGTGTATCAAATATATTTCAGAGTTATTGTCTGAATACCAATATACATGCTAATAGGTACAACTTCCTTAAGTTTTGTCCATGAGTTGGGTATTGATAATTATTCCTGGTATTTTTTTTTTCAAAATGTTATACGAAAAATATAGGTTGAATAGAAAAAATTATATAATCAACTATTTTATAAATAATTTTTAATATAACCTTATTGTACAAGATATACATATATATATATAGTATTTATGTATGAAAATAAAATTTTCCAGTATTTTTTAAAATACATTGGTTTCCCAATATGTCAGTTCTAATGTAAAGTTCTAAATTTTTATCATCTTTTTTTATTTTTTTTATTATTATTTTTTTTTATTATCATTTACAAAGCACGCGATATCCGTCTTGGATATTTGCATGCATACACAAGTTTGGGAGCTTTTACAGTAATTATTAATATGAGTTTAGACGTATTATGTTTTATTGACGTATTTGTCAATCTTAATTGTCCCAAGTATTTCAAGAGATGAAATAATTCTATCTAACACAATTCTAAACAGAGTTAAAATATATTGTGGTTGTAATAAAATAATCCTGCGATAGCAATAAATATGTGGAAATTCCAGCTCTAAGTTGTAGAAACCCTAATTACAATTTGCGTGTGAAATATAGAGGTGAAAATGAAAAGTAAAAAAAGGAAGAAATTGTGCTTGGAAATAGATTAGTAGATTGATTCTTTGGGATCCAAATTTGCAATTTAATTGGCAGCAATTTTCCTCAAGAATTGGGAGATTCTCCCGCTTTGGTCCTATGTATAAATTATCCTACTTTAGAAGCGATTATATTGCTGGCTGTCCCTCGTGGGTTTTGCAAGTTCACAGATGGAAATCTAGAATGGGGGGAAAACACAATAAATTATTTAGGTTTCATTACTTTCCTAAACGATATCACCCTATAAATATATATATATATATCTCTTATATTAAAATATTTTATTTAATATTATATTATATTAAAGTATTATTTTATTTAAAATTATATTTCTTCGATTCAAATACTCTGTTAAATCGACCGCCAGAGGTCACGCTTTCCCTATAAATACTCATTGTTGTTGTTCCCCGTTGGCCGGCTCAAAACTTTTGCACATTATGCAAATAAGCTTTTCTTTTTTATTCTTACGCCTCAAGCCAGGCAGTACTTTTACAAAATTATGTTTTTCATATGTATTCCTCAGCTCAATAAAGAAATCTCTGATCAAGACTTTATATTTTCAAGATAGTTATTCGACCACGACTGCACCACCATAGCTTAATCCTCAAGATAACCAAAATCAAGATAATCACAACAATTTCAAAATCAACAGAAAATCTTTTTTTTTTTTATTTATATATAATATATATATATATATATATTTTTTTTTTTTTAACAAAAAGGCTTATCCTGACCGATCACTTGAACGTTTTAGATGGCAGAGCGCCATCTAGTGGAACAAAATTCAACTAAATGTTGATCTTTGTATGGCTTGACGCCAAATGTTTCTTATATATCTACATGAAAATATACTTTAATAAATATTTGGAATTTACAAAAGGTGGAATCGCCGGATATAATTGATAATACCAAAGGTAAAATAGATAAGTTTCTTTATTAATGAGATATGAGATTGGTGAGCTTTCGTATAATTCGCATTACAGCCTGTTGAAGGAAGTCATTGTCCGAATCCTCGCCAAGTTCAAACCTCTTCAATGAAAAAACTCGTTGCTTTTACCTTTAGTCTCTTCTTGGCGAATATTTTATATCTATATGTTTTTATAGAAGGTTGAATAATATTGACAATTTTATTTTGCTTGAAGAGAATGTTCTTTTCTCAAAACCATTCCAAGATAGAATACATTTGGGAAAGGCTGGTGATGTTTGATGAATAATCTTGATAGAGGAAACAACAGTAACTGACAATATGGGAAACATTGAGGGCCTCGAAATGTCTAATGAGCAAATATATTTTTGAGTTCATAGTACAATAGAATAAATCTTTGTTTAAATATCAAGATAAGCTCATCTTTCAAAATATTCATGAATTAATTTTGTTTTTAATAATTCCCCGAAGCCTGAAATTTAACGTTAAAATATATTTTTATCGTAAGGTTGCAACTTCAGGTATATATATAGCTAAAAAATAAATGAAATTACCATTTTACATTTAAAAAATACAATTAGATTATGGTGAGGTAGGAGGTAGTGTTTTTTAAATAGTATTAGTCGAACATTAGAAATATTTCAAACATGTTTTATACATATCGCAAACGTATATTGAGAATCTCTGTAAATTTGAAAATATTGTACATTGCTGTCTAGCTTATATTTTTTCAATAAATTGTTTCAATAACAATTTATAATGCTTTAAGACATCATTTATAGAGAAAAGAGAATATTGTTTGCTCAGAAAATTAAATTGTTGGATCTAGTTGAAGTGATAACATATATTACTTATAATTTCAATAAAATGGAATGTCTAATTTTACATATCACTCAAGATATATTCCAATTAATTAAATGTGAGTGGCTTGAATACAAAAGAACGTTATAGAATTAAACGAGATAGAAACAAGGAGAGCGTGCGATGTCATTCAAGGAGACACACATTCGCCGATTACATCGGTTGGTGGTATTGCCAAGTGGGCCACGCCCGGCGTCACGCGGAGTTCTTCCTCACGTAACGTAGCTTCTTCTTTCTGGGACTGTTTAGTAGGGGATTCCACCCTGGTCTACTCTGTTATAGCCTTTTCATTCTGGGACTGTTTAGTAGGGGATTCCACCATGGTCTACTCCGTTATATATTCTTCATTCTGGGACTGTTTAGTAGGGGATTCCACCATGGTCTACTCTGTTATATATTCTTCATTCTGGGACTGTTTAGTAGGGGATTCCACCCTGGTCTACTCCGTTATATATTTTTCTTTCTGGGACTGTTAAGTAGGGGATTCCACTATGGTCTACTCTGTTATATATTCTTCTTTCTGGGACTGTTCAGTAGGGGATTCCATCATGGTCTACTCTGGTATATATTCTTCTTTCTGGGACTGTTTAGTAGGGGATTCCACCATGCTCTACTCTGTTATAGCTTCTTCATTCTGGGACTGTTTAGTAGGGGATTCCACCCTAGTCTACTCCGTTATATATTCTTCTTTCTGGGACTATTTAGTAGTGGATTCCACCATGCTCTACTCTGTTATAGCTTCTTCATTCTGGGACTGTTTAGCAGGGGATTCCACCATGGTCTACTCTGTTATAGCTTCTTCTTTCTGGAACTGTTTAGTAGGGGATTCCACCATGGTCTACTCTGTTATAGCTTCTTCTTTCTGGAACTCTATAGTAGGAGATTCCACCCTGGTCTACTCTGTTATAGCTTCTTCTTTCTGGAACTGTTTAGTAGGGGATTCCACCATGGTCTACTCTGTTATAGCTTCTTCTATCTGGGACTGTTTAGTAGGGGATTCCACTATATTCTACCCTTTTATAGCTTCTTCTTTCTGGAACTGTTTAGTAGGGGATTCCACCCTAGTCTACTCTGTTATTGCTTCTTCTATCTGGGAATGTTTAGTAGGGGATTCCACTATAGTCTACCCTGTTATAGCTTCTTCTTTCTGGGACTGTTTAGTAGGGGATTCCACCATGGTCTACTCTGTTATATATTCTTCTTTCTTGGACTGTTTAGTAGGGGATTCCACCATGGTCTACTCTGTTATATATTCTTCATTCTGGGACTGTTTAGTAGGGGAATCCACCATGGTCTACTCTGTTATATATTATTCTTTCTGGGACTGTTTAGTAGGGGATTCCACCATGGTCTACTCTGGTATATATTCTTCTTTCTGGGATTGTTTAGTAAGGGATTCCACCATGGTCTACTCTGTTATAGCTTCTTCTTTCTGGGTGTGTTTAGGAGGGGATTCCACCATGGTCTACTCTGTTATAGCTTCTTCTTTCTGGGTGTGTTTAGGAGGGGATTCCATCATGGTCTACTCTGGTATATATTCTTCTTTCTGGGATTGTTTAGTAGGGGATTCCACTATGGTCTACTCTGCTATAGCTTCTTCTTTCTGGGTGTGTTTAGGAGGGGATTCCATCATGGTCTACTCTGGTATATATTCTTCTTTCTGGGACTGTTTGGTAGGGGATTCTACTATGGTCTACTCTGTTATAGCTTCTTCTTTCTGGGACTGTTTAGTAGGGGATTCTACTATGGTCTACTCTGTTATATATTATTCTTTCTGGGACTGTTAAGTAGGGGATTACACTATGGTCTACTCTGGTATATATTCCTCTTTCTGGGATTGTTTGGTAAGAGATCCACAATGGTCTACTCTGTTATAATTTCTTTTTTGGGACCTTTTGGTGGAAATTCGTTCCGTGGTCTACTCTATTATAGCTTCTTCTTTCTGGAACTGTTTGTTGGTAGATTCTACCATGATCTACTCTATTATATCATCTTCTTTCTGAGGCTGTTTGGTGGGATATTCCACCTTGTTATAAATTCTTCGTTCTGGGTCTGTTTTGTGGGAGATTCCACCATGGTCAATTCTATCATATATTCTTTTCTATAGGACTGTTTGATGGGATAGATTTTAGCTTTTTCTACTCATATATATATTTTTTATTTCATTAGATTATTCTAATATGTGTTCGTATCCTATAAATCACTGAAGCTTCTTGTTTCTAGGTCAGTTTGGTGGTGATTTCCTACTCTATTCTGTTCCGTCATGGTTTACTCCTTCTTTTAATTAGAATCTTTAACGAAGTTCTCTGCCCATTGTTGCTACGCCTTTCTGAGTCTGTTTGACACAGTGGTGGTCGCACATACACATAAAGATAGAGAGTTAAACAAAGAGGTGTGTGGTCGCAAGAGAATAGAGAGGTGGACAAAGAGGTGTGTGGTCGCAAGAATGGAAAGGTGGTCAAAGGGGGTGGTCGCACATATACACAAAGATAGAGAGATAGACAAAGAGGTGTGTGATCGCAAGAATGGAAAGGTTGCAAAAGGGGGTGGTCGCACATACACACAAAGATAGAGAGATAGACAAATAGGTGTGTGATCGCAAGAATGGGAAGGTGGTCAAAGGGGGTGGTCGCACATACACACAAAGATAGAAAGATAGACAAAGAGGTGTGTGTGGTCGCAAGAATGGAAAGGTGGTCAAAGGGGGTGGTCGCACATACACACAAAGATAGAGAGATAGACAAAGAGGTGTGTGGTCGCAAGAATGGAAAGGTGGTCAAAGGGGGTGGTCGCATTTATACACAAAGATAAAGAGATAGACAATGAGGTGTGTGGTCGCAAGGGTGCAGAGATGGTCAAAGAGGGTTGGTCGCAAAAAGGAAGAGGTGGTCAGAGATGTGTAGTCACAATCCCGACCTTGTCATAAAGAACTTTGGTTACAAAATTGATAATGTTATTTTTGAAGCCTGGTGGTAAACCTAGCGAGGTTGTTAAAAGAGCCTGGCGATGAAGTCAGTAAAGTGGTTAAATAGGCCTGGTCTCTAACCTGATATGGGTGTTAACAGGATATGGTAGCTACCCTGACATAATGAGATCTGATCACAAGCTGACATGGCCACCATATTAATAAGGCATGGTCTCTAACTGGCATGGTCATTAAATAGGCGTGGTGACAAAGTCGGCGTGGTGATAAAGAGGCCCTCTACGATATTACCAATAAAACGTACTTGTTTGAAAAGTTATTACGAGAGACAATTTCCAAATGTTTAGAACCATTTGATGACATTCTTACATGTAAAAAAAGGATACAAATATATAAGAAGAGAAACTAAATAAAGCCCTGGTTGTCTTCGCCTAGAATCGATCTAATAGAAAGTACCTCGCGTGCCTGAGAAGAAAAAATGAAATTCTTCAGCAAATTTACTTAGGCACCGGTTTTAATTTTCGGGCAATTAGTGACGCCCTAAAAAGAAAGGTTAGGAAATTCCCAAGAACGGGATAAAACCAGGAACATAGCTATCGATGGAGGATTTCTTTAGTTTCCTCTTTTTTTCTTTTCTCTCGTTCCATTAAGGTTTGACTTCTCAGACTTGTTAAAAAAAATTGTCTCCCAATTGGTGTAGGGTGATTAATTTTAGCGTCGAGGTTTCTAGTTTTATATTGTTTAAACTCTAAAAATATCTGTATTATTACAGAAATAAACTGTGTTATAAAATTATAAGATGTCAAAAGTCATCTTGATATCAACTTAACCAAAACTACTTTTAATTACATTTTCTTTCATCAAAATCTCTAAATGTATTATGCTAAGGGCTGCTATTATATGTGGATATATAGTTTGATAACTTAAAACTTTCAAGAACAACGTCACAGGATCAAAATACGATTGAGAGAATTTTTTAACTTGAAGATATAATTTGCCTGGCCGACATTCATATTTCTGTAAAATATAGACACTTCGGCCAGTTAGAGTTTTATTTTTTTAACGTTTCAACCAAAATATTCTGTCTTCGTCAGAAGAAATAAATAAAAATAAAGCATTTGGCAAGGCGCTAAAAACAAACAATCTTTAACGCCTTGCTAAATGCTTTATTTTTATTTATTTCTCCTAACGAAGGCAAAATATTTTTGTTGAAACGTTGATAAAAATAAGACTCTAACTGGCCGAAGTGTCTATATTTTACATATTTTTTAAATAATAAATTAATCAATGCTTCCCGATTTACGTTAAAGTGAGTATTATTACATCAGATGAATGTGTTCTAAGAGTAGTTCTGCTTAACCAATTAAACTCCTTCCAAACAATTGATCCATAGATTCAGGGCCATAGATTTCAATTGATGCTAGGCTGTTGCCTTAATTTCTCTCGTCATTCACTATAATTAAGTAGTACAAAGACGTCCTTTGGATCTGACACCTTCATTGCGGTCATCCCATAATCTTCATTTGGTTTACTATAAGAAATTAACAAATAATCTATTCAATTAGATGATAAAAAAGGCATTTCCATATTGTGCAACTAAAAAACTTTGTTGCACTATCAAGACATGCTTTTCTCTCAATTTATCTACTTCATTCCAGTAATTTTTACTTTTGTACTATTATTTTACACTATTTAATTCAGATGTAAAAATTAAAAATGAAAAGTAAGATGAAGAAAATCTTAATATTTTAATGAGGTATTTATTATCTCTCGGTAATGCTAACATCTTGCCATTTATGGTATTCACATGTTATATGCATATATAATGCATATTATACTGTCTCTGGTAAACATCCTAAATCCTTAATTAAGCCTTGTAAATATGACGTTCTTGAAAAGAGAGAAGAGAGAGCAATGTGTATCCATAACTAAATTTTGCCTTGAAGTACAAAGATCTAACTTCTTTCCGTGTTTAGAAGTATGATCTACTTGAAATATAAAGTGATACAAGAAATATAGATCTTTTTAAAGAATAATATTTATTTTATTAAATAATATAATCACAGTCTCAAATCTCTACTCACCATGATTATCATAGATTGTAACATGTGTGCTTAAAATAATTAACAGAAACATGGAGAATCCATTAAATATCTGGAATATAAAATCAATATTGAGCCAGATAGGAAGGCAGTTTCCCTCCAGCAGCAGCAGGCAGCGCTCTAATGTCCTCTACACACGCGGCCACAAATTATGGGTCATTCACATGGCCTTCTCCATAGAACATCCAAATTGTTCCAATTAAACACAATTCAATTATAGTCCAGTGTCTCTATGTTGTAATGATTCAACTTGATTGAAAGGAATAAAAATATTTTACATGAGCATTTTTATAAGCCATATTATACCCAGAGCGCCATCTAGTAGAACCAAAATAAACTAAATTTTTATTTAACTTGTTCCATGATATTTGGCCAACTTAATTTCTTGATAAAATCAAGAAAAGCCAACCACGTATGCGCGGTCGCAGAGGCTTCCTGAGAAATGTATGTATATCTATGTATTCTTGAAATAGAAATGATTTATTTACATACAGATCATTTATTTCCACATGAAATTATCGAAATTTCCTAACAAGCGATCAATGTAAAATGATATTTGTAAATTGTTCTCATAATACTATCGTATTTATACAGATTTAGTAATCAACTATGTTTATTGATTGGGTATTGGCTGGGAAATCTAAGCTGTGTTTACTATAATGGAACTTTTTCAAGCGAATATTTTCTGTTTAGATTGGTTTGATTATAAGGATTGGATTGATTTGACATTCAATAAATGGCATTGTGTACCAAATATCTTTCAGAGTTATTGTCTTAATCTCGATCCATATGCTAAAAGGTACAACTATCTTAAGTTTGATCCATGAGTGTAAATAAATTAAAGTTTTAATCAAACTTTTAAGCTCTAACTTTCTTTTTAAGAATGTAACTCTAAGGGGATTGAAATAGAATCTTGAAAGTTTGGATTTCGACCTCCCCCTTGAGGTTTCAAACATCCGTCCCAACTATCACTCCTCAACTCTCACCTTATCAAAGTGTATCCGCACGGTCACACGGCAAATATCGTATTTGTATAAAGAAATATCAGAGGTAATAAGTATATATATATTCCATTAAACAAATGATATAGCTCACAAAGCGAGATTCGAATAAAACTTAGCTACAACATTCAATGTGAGGATGTTAATTAAAATATTTATAAATTCAATATTGCCATCTATCGATATAATTTGTAACAAATAAATTTACTGGAAAAATGTTTCTTTTCAATAATATCATTAAATATTATCTCTACAGACTATACTAAATGTCTATAAGGTCTGTAGAGATAATATTTGATGATATTAAAAAAAAAACTCACATTGCCAGTAAATTTGATTGTTACAAGTTTAAAATATTGGAACAATTAGCAAATTTCTTACCCCATATATTATAAAGACAAAATTATAATAAATATCCATAGTTTAATTGAATACCATTTCTGAAAATTTACTTTTCAGTTTAGCATATATAAATAGAACCATCCAATATAGTATTAGAGAGCTCTAAGAAACGGTCTGGTAGTTTAAATGGGCGAAACCGATGATAGGGTTAATCACTGATATCCAAGCCCTTCCAATATTTTTTCATCGCAGTTTTTAAAATTCCCTGATAAATGTTATTTTATTTCCTATATACAGTATAAATGCCACGTTATTGGTTTACAAAAATAATCGTGAAATTGGCACATTTAGAGATGTGAGAAAATTAAACCTTTCGAATTGTCCTTTCCTCCACACGGAGTATATAAACTGGATCTAGAGACGGTTTCCATAGAATATTTCTGTCTTTTCTCATTTAATTGCCCTCTTGAACCATTCTCTTCTCTCTGACCACCAGTTATGATGGTTCTGTCTTCTTTGCTACATCTTCTCCTACTTTGAAATTGACAATTGGCGTAAGTGATGAAGAATAGAAAAACTTAAATATTAAATATTTATACATATCTATATACTCTTTCTATATATATATGTGATATGATCCTGTCGACTTCAATGTGGCAATATGATAATAATGTGGGGAGAGAGAAATAAGGAAGCCACAAGTTTGGGTGAGGAATTCCAGGCAACCAGCGAGAGAGAGGGAGCGCTAGCGGGCTGCCACCGCGGAACGACCGTACGTGTTGCACGCCACCCCCCAACTGTTCAAAAATAGTCCGGAGGTTCTACGAAAATGGGCCCCTTGGAATGTGACTGATATATCAAGTGACCGGCCTTTACATCCTCCTCTCTACGTCTCTCTCTGGTCGACTGTAGATTTAATTTATTATTCCTGGAAGGGTAATATTATGACATATATATATATATATATGTTGTATAAAAATATTATTTTATTTAAAATTATATATTTCATAGATACAAATATTCTGCTAAATCGACCGCCAGAGGTCACGCTTCCACTATATAAACTCATTGTTGTTGTTCCCCGTTGGCCGACCCAAAACTTTGTAATTATGTAAATAATATTTTCTTTTTTTATTCTTACGCCTTAAGCCAGGCAGTACTTTTAACAAATTATGTTTATCCTAAAGCTCAATTAAAGCAATCTCTTTCAAAACCATATTATTATTTTTATTTCAAAATTATTCAACCACGACTGCACCACCATAGCATATTCATCAATATGATCTAAATTCAAACAGAAAATCATCTTTTTTTTTTAAATATAATATATATATATATATTATTATTATTATTATTAGAGGTACAGTCTGCACCACGCTGACGAGGGCCAACAGCCCAAAACGCATACGTGGTTTACCTTTTTGATTTATCAAAATATTGGGTTTGCCAAATAACTTTGGAACAAGCTGAATCAACGTTTAGTTTATTTTTGTTCTACTAGATAGTGTTCTGCTAAACGTTTAGTTTATTTTTGTTCTACTAGATAGTGTTCTGCTATCTAAAATACGGCCGTGAGCAATGTCATCTCCTCAGAGTGACAGCCGGTCACTGAAACGTCAGGAGTTAAATAATTCATTGGTTGATGGGGCTGTGTTTTTTTCTGAAAAACAATTATCATAATATTCGAATATAAACTATATTTATTAAGCATAATTCAATTTTATTTTCAAATTCTGCTCTTTTTTAATGATATTCAAGTTTCCAGAATAACGTAAATGGTTTTAAAAAATTCTCAAATATAAAAAATATATATATTTATTTTAATAACGAACCACTTGATGAGGAAACAATTTCTTTAATATACAATATTAAAAGCTTTCGGGCACAATCACCCTTCTACTGGTGTAAAACAAGACAAAACATTAGTGGCAATCAGCTATATATATATATATATATATATATACAAAAAGTAACAAAATAAGACAGATATGTAAAATTGTGCCAGAGAAATTAACATAATATTGGAGGATCATTCATAGAAGTTAAGTAAAGCAGTAAATAAACATATAATACATATAATACAAGGCTATTACAGAAACTAAGTATGAACAACGACTATAAAACGAAATAAAATAAAATAGAAATAAAACAAAATAAAAATAAACCAAAACTGCAATTGACGTGTAAAAGTATAAGTAGGTTATGAAAACTAAATCTTTCAGATAGGAGGTTCCAGTACTAAATTATCATATATTTCAGGAAGGTCTATTGCTCAATATATATTTATCTTTCCAGTGAATACTTCATGAAAACTATCCCAACGTTTGTGTTTTGTTATGAGTAGAATGGTGAAAATCACTCAATGTTAATTTCAAAACATGTTCTGAATTAAAATATCTCTAAAGTTGAAAGAGGCGCATACATTCTATAGAGAAATCCTTAAAATTAAATTTACAATTAAATATGTGTTTTTAATTATTAACCATGAAGACATGTGTAGATAGAAGATTTATTTAACTTCTCTCCACGGGTGTAATTGATTTAGAAAAGTCAATAATATGCTAATAAAATATAATTGGCAATTTGGTTTTAAAATGCCAATAAACATTTCCCTTATCTTTTCATAACTGAAAATTGATTGTTTCTTTTTATATCTCCCCTTTTCTGTTCCTTCTATATCTTTCTTCTGACACACCATTCAATAGACCAATTTTTCTAATCTATATTAAAATGTATTAAATACAATTAAAAACAAATAATTTAATATTCAGAGTTATATTTTTTATTTTTTCAATAAAATAACAATTTAGTGTGTGGTGTATGATAGAGACTTTAAAAAAAATTGCAGAACAAATTTAATATTGTGAAAAAAATATCACAAATGTGGTATTGTGTATACTGGGATAAGTTGCATAAATTTTTATTTTTTTAATATAATAAAATTTTAGAGAGAGAAAATGATTTTTGAATATTTGCAAAAAAAAAATTTGATATTGTGAAAAATAGTACAAATGTAATAACGTACTGGGATAAGGTGCATAAATTAAGAAAATAAAAGGCATCTCTTTATCGTGTAACTGAAAGTTGTTGATGACTTTCGCCATCTATCGGAATAAATATCTCAACTTTTCATTAAATTTTAATTTTTTCAGAATTGGCCAAATACCCATTTCTAATTAATCAAGAAAAGCCAACTACTTTTTTTCCTAAATTTATTATTATTAAAATCAATAGATCACTTTTATCACTAATGAATTTTAAAGGATTAAAGAGGCAAGGAGTCAAAAGAGTTTTGAGTACCAGTTTAACTTATGTATTTAGGTATCTGTGGTTTGCCAATTGATTAGGAGAAATCTATATATTTACATATAGTGTGTTTTCTTACATATTTGTCATTTTTCTACCGCATTTAATATAGATGGAAATTGGTAGGATCGTGTTAAAGTTAATATGTATGCAAATTAACTTCTTGCCACAGGGTTGGTGCTACAAGTTTGGGGATACCACGAAAAATCTTCAACTGTGTAAATAGAGATTTTAAAAATATTTTGTATTAATTACACACACTTTCTGTGATAGAGTCTATATTTGAGAATATGGGTTTGTATAAAAACAAAATAATTGTAAGCATGTTATTTGAATATATATTATACACTTATGGAGACGAAACTTACGGAATTGGAAAGGAATTCAGTTTTTTTTAGGGAGACGTAGGCAATTTTTCCCCCAAAAAATTAAATAAATTACCGGCGACATCAAATGCTATCCACTTCCTTAAGTTTTGTTCATGAGTTTATATATACCTTGAAAAAGTTTGGCGTTTAGCCAACCGAAATATTGGCAAAAAAATATTTTTATACAATCCAATATATGCAAGTATAAGCTTTTAGTATCTTAATATATATATATATATATATATATCCTTTCGACAGAATTTTCTATATACATATACATTTTATATATATAAATGTATATATAAAAATGTATATGTATATAGAAAATATAAATATGAATGTATATGCAAAATTTTGTCGAAAGGAACTCGATCTATAAAAATAGATTACTCAGAGTTTCGTCTATTTTGACATGGAGAGACGAATTTAAATATATATATATATTAAAAAAAAAGGCATCTCCTTATCGTGCAACTGAAAGTTGCTGATGGCTGGCGCCATCTATCGGAATAAATATCAACTATTCTCGTTGATTTTTAATTATTCCAGAATTGGCCAAATACCCATTCTTGATTAATCAAGAAAAGCTAACCACGGACGCGTTTCGGGTTGTTGGCCCTCATCAGCGTGGTGCAAGCTGTACCTCAACGACCAAAAAAAATTTGGTCATTAAGGCATCCTGAAAAATCATGAAACGGGTAGTTAAGGCCAGAATTGCGTGAGGACGCTACACAATGTGAAAAAAATAGTACAAATGTAACATTGTACTGGGATAAGGTGCATAAATTTAAAAAAAAGGCATCTACTTATCGTGCAAATGAAAGTTGCTGATGGCTGGCGCCATCTATCGGAATAAATATCAACTATTCTCGTTGATTTTTAATTATTCCAGAATTGGCCAAATACCCATTTTTTTTTTTAATTTATGCACCTTATCCCAGTACAATGTTACATTTGTACTATTTTTTTCACATTGTGTAGCGTCCTCACGCAATTCTGGCCTTAACTACCCGTTTCATGATTTTTCAGGATGCCTTAATGACCAAATTTTTTTTTGGTCGTTGAGGTACAGCTTGCACCACGCTGATGAGGGCCAACAGCCCGAAACGCGTCCGTGGTTAGCTTTTCTTGATTAATCAAGAATGGGTATTTGGCCAATTCTGGAATAATTAAAAATCAACGAGAATAGTTGATATTTATTCCGATAGATGGCGCCAGCCATCAGCAACTTTCAGTTGCACGATAAGGAGATGCCTTTTTTTTTTAATTTATGCACCTTATCCCAGTACAATGTTACATTTGTACTATTTTTTTCATATATATATATATATAATTTGTAAAGTTCTGCAGGGTTGTGTGGTGTGCAATTTGTAAAAAAAGAAACGTCTTCCTCAAAAAGTAAAAGTTGTATTTTTTACACCTATATATACTAGTTGGTATAAATGAATAGATTATGGGCGTGGTTCTTGAAATTATAAAATATTCAAGACATTTTTTATTTCTGATGTCTTCAATTTTGATTAATTTATTCTTATTGTATTATGTTCTGAATTTTGAATCAGAAGATTAATATTTTAGGAATTCTCTAGAAACCCTCATACAATACAATATACAATACATATATTTGTAGATTTTAGTTTTAAGATTTAAATAATGCATATCAACATATATAGTCACGACCGTCTTTCCACCGTCATGTCACGGATGCGCGCGCATCATCATTATGATCATTATCATTATCTGATGATAATAATAATAGTTATTAATATTATATTATTATTATTATTATTATCATCAACATATATAGTCACGACCGTCTTTCCACCGTCATGTCACGGATGCGCGCGCATCATCATTATGATCATTATCATTATCTAATGATAATAATAATAATAATTATAATTATTATATTATTATTATTATTATTATCAACATATATAGTCACGACCGTCTTTCCTCAATCACTTCCTCATCGCTGTCACGGATGCGCGCGCATCATCATTATGATCATTATCATTATCTAATGATAATAATAATAATTATTATTATATTATTATTATTATTAATATATATAGTCACGACCGTCTTTCCTCAATTCCTCATCGCTGTCACGGATGCGCGCGCACAGGGAGGTCACGTGCTCGCCGGCAGCCAACGGGCGCGCGCCGCCGGCATTACGTCATAGATTATAAACACAAGGTAATAACGCCAAATAAAAAAATAGTGTGTGATAAGGCACAATTTGGATTATATACTTATATAATTGCCTTATTCTGTCTGTGTGAAGTTCACTGTGTGAAGTTCACGGATAGATTTTGGTCAGAATGGATAAAATAAAAAAAGTGTCAAGGGATGGGAATCGAACCCACGACCTTCCGCTTACCGGGCAGATGCCATGACCACTAGGCTACCCTGGACATATTTTTCCGTTCAGATTTTTATTTTTATATTTTCAAGACACACACAGTGTGGGGCGGGACGTTTCATAAGAGAGACATCCACGGCGCCAATTTATAATTGTAACGAATAGTATTTTAATTAAAACATTTTTAAAATATATACGCACTCGGGTAAAACCCGGGCGTTGCCCGGGCCATTCGTCTAGTATGTATATACACTCATGGACAGTCCTAAGGAAGTTGTACCTTGTAGCATGTACAGGGTGATCCAAAAGTCCCGCACAACTTTAAAAATTAATAACTCCCCGAATATTTGCGCTAGAGCAATGCGGTAAACACCATTGTGTTCAGGATGCAATGGGATTTTTTATGGCAAATAATGAAAAATTCGAAATTGATTTTAGTTACAATTTTATTCGCCAGATGGCGCTCTACCAGAATCAGAGATTCAGCGGCCAAATTGTTTGATAAATTGAAAAATATAACTGATCGACACGTATTTTTCCTTTTTGAATACCAGGAAATAACCCTAATAATATCAAATAACAAATTAATAAAACACCACTTCGCCAAAAGTATGAAGAATTGGTTAACGATTTTCAAATACAATCAGAGATATGTAAAATAGGTAAATGCAAATTAAAACATGTAGCAAAAATATGTATATTTTATATGGGGTTTTGTGAAATAGATTGAATGTTTGAAAAACACTGCTGATATCAATACACGAATTTTTGAAATGTTAATATAGTGTCAAAAATTATTATGGCACTATTAATAGGATTTCTTGCTATAAGAAATGTGTAGTTTCTTTACTGATTGGCGACCCTTGACTATTTAACTGGAAATTTGTCATGATCCAACAGATGAAATATAGAGGGGGGTGACAAAATATATTTGTCGTACTTTATTCCAAATATCCTATGGGCTTGTCAAATGTTATCATTGTTTAATATACTGTACACAATTTTAAAAAATGTGTCCCCTCAAATATAAATATTTTTTAAATCGACCTTCTGCGTTGAAAAACGTGGTAGTAAAATCATTTCGTATTTTTTTTTTTTCACAAAATTTCTAAAGTTATTGGTGTACAGAAAATATTCCTTATGCTATTTCCTTTAATGAGCGAAAAGCGAAAACTAAACATAAGGGGGAAAATTGTGTGTACCAGTGTTATTCGAGAAGTTATAACACTCTGGTTTGCACGACATAATATGTGAGCAAATGACAAACAAAATATTACTGTTCACAAAAATAGAGTCAAGATGTGAGGACAGCATTTATTGTCCCCATATCCCAACACAAAGAGCTGCAAAATATTGGTAGATAATATAATACATGGCGGCTTATCTAACACATGAGGTAACTGCTTTCTCTCTTGTATTAGGTCACAATCCTTGCTCAATGTGGCACCCTTCATTCTCAATCACCGCCTGGAGACGATAAATGACAGAATGGACAGCATTAAATAACATATCTGTTGAAATTGATAAAACGTGCCATTTGATAGAAGCCTTCAACATGGCCAATGTGGTAGGCCAGCATCGATAAACACACGATTTAATGTACCCCCATAGACAAAAATCGCAAGGCGTCAAGTCTGGTGATCTTGGAGGCCACTGGTATATAAAGTGGCGACTTATCATACGATTTTCACCGAACGTGTCCTTCAGCAATTGTTTGGCACCTCGGGAGATATGAGGAGGTCCTCCATCTTTCATGAATGTTATTTCGCTTAGTGCTTTTGCCCTGCACAATATGGGAATACCCTTTTCTCTCAAAAGTTGAACATAACGTTCACCAGTTACAAAAACGGTGTTAAAAGTTCTTCCATTTATTTTTCAAAGAAAAATGGCCCAATAATAAAAGAAGTGAACCCACACAAAACTAACTCTAGGCTGGTAAAGTGGCATTTCTGTAAAAACCCTAGGGTTTTCTGTTGCCCAAATGCGGCTGTTTTGAATGTTAAATTCTCCGTTTAGAGAAAGGTGAGCATCATCTGTCCACAGAACATTCGACAGCCAGTTTTCATCAATATCAATTTGCCGTAAAACCCATGCAGCGAATTCTTGACGCATCTCAAAATCGCCAACTTTCAGCTCGTGAAATCTTTGGATTTTGTATGGGTACACACAATAGAGACATTAAGTGAAGCGTCTTCGGATATCACAATCATACTCGGCGAATTTAACGCCAAAAGTTCAATTTGGGGATCACCTGTCCAGGATAACAAAAGTCAGCAGGTTGAGGACATGCTAACCGACCTCGACCTTACACCGTTAAATAACGGAGAGAACACCTACCTATCTAAGTCCACAGGCACAGAATCCGCAATAGACATCACAGCGATAAATTACAACATCGCACCCACAACACAATGGAAAATCCTGAGAGGTGCAATCAGTGACCACAGACCAATTTTAACAACCCTAAACTTCAAAATTGAGAATGTCCATTAGAATAAAAGAACATGGAACTTTAGGAAAGGCGACTTGAAAAAAATTCACAGAAAAGCTTGAAGAACTGTGCAACGAAAAATTGATTTACAGAACGCTTGCCAAAAACTTGGAAAAATTCTCTTCGAACATTTCAAAAGCTGCAAAAGCATCGATACCTAGAGGTAGACGTAAAGACCTGTGGATACCTTACTGGAAAGACCACAACATCGAGACAATGATTTCAGAGAGAGAGACAATATCAATGAACTTCTTAAAAAAATAAAACAGAAGAAAACAGAAAGGAACTCATTGAAATTAGTCACAAAATAGAACAAGAAATTTGGGTATGCAAACAAGAAAAATGGCAGAATTCTGCGAAAAAATGGATCCAAGAAAGGACAGGCAACACTGGAATATGATTAGAGTGTTAGAGAACAATCAAAACCAACACCAATCCTCCAATACTCTAACCGATATGAATAGAACAGCGAGAACGAGAACAAACAGATGGCTGACATAATTGCTGAATATCTTTCAAGCACTTCCATACTCAACTATACGAATGAAGACAGGACTCTAAAAATAATATAAACCAGTTAGTTAAACAAGCAAGAAACTTCCATCAACAAGATATTTTCTCGAGAGACTTCACACTGAATGAGCTAAACTTATCAATAAAAAAATCCAAGAGGTCACCAAGAGATAATCTAATCTTTGGTCAAATGATTAAACACTTTGAAGACAAGGCTAATAATCAACTCCTACGAATACTGAACATTTCCTGGCAAACTGGTAAGCTACCAAAGAATTGGAAGATATCAATTATAGTGCCAATACTGAAGCCAAACAAAGATGCCAAGGAATACAAGAACTATCGGCCAATTGCTCTCACCAGCATACTTTGTAAAATACCAGAACGAATTATCCATTCTAGGCTCATAGTCTGGCTCACTAACAATAATAAAATGAACCTCTACCAAACTGCCTATAGATCCCAGCACTGTACGACTGATCAACTGTTCTACTTCTGTCAATCAATAATAGATTCTTTCCAGGAAAAACCGCCAAAGAAGACCACGGCTATATTCCTTGATATGATCTCAGCTTTTGATCGAGTGTGGAGGGAGAAATTACGTGAAAAGCTGCACAACATCGGAGTAAGAGGAAAAACCTTAATCTGGATTGCAGACTTCTTAAGGGGAAGAAGGTTAAAGGTTCGGGTCAATGGAGAATTTTCCAAGGAAGGAAGAACATGGGCTGGTGTAACTCAGGGATCTGTGCTCAGTCCTCTAGTCTATCTGCTATATATTAACGACATCCATCCTTACCTCACTGAAGACACAATGGTTGCCTGTTATGCAGATGATATAGCCATATGGCACACAAGTAGTAGCATAGAAAAATCGTAAAAAATACTGAACACATTAATGAGAGGCCTGGAAAAGTGGGCAATGGAACTTCAAATGACCATAAACCCAATAAAACCAAACCTATGCGTCTTCTCCACTCACAGGGAAAAAGGCATAAATATAACCACAAAATAAGCATAAACAAACAAATATTTGATAAAATTAGAAATCCATAATACCTAGGTGTGATACTGCAGTCCTGGATCTTTCAAGTTGATCTACGTATTCATCGTAGATCGCAAAATGCGTGGTGTCGCTGGAGACCCACTGGCGATTCTCCACCAAATTCTGCAGCGCTGGCAGAGGCGCCATATTCATTGTACATAGTGTATATAATGCATATTATCTTTTTTTAATAGTGCAGACTGTGCATGTATTGACAATATGTGTCAACAAAATTATTTTATAATTATTATTGATGAGGAATTGGAATTTTCAGAACACATAATTAGCACCTCAAATAGAGCTATCAGAAAACTAAACATTCTGAGAAGGCTATGTGGAACAAATTGGGAAGCAAAACCCAGAATTCTCAGAACAAGATATACCACTTTAATAAGGCCGATAATGGAATATGCAACACCGGTCTG
This sequence comes from Cordylochernes scorpioides, assembly GCA_030710605.1. Taxonomy (NCBI): domain Eukaryota; kingdom Metazoa; phylum Arthropoda; class Arachnida; order Pseudoscorpiones; family Chernetidae; genus Cordylochernes; species Cordylochernes scorpioides. Next base: position 30,772,710 of record CP092881.1, on the reverse strand, counting down.
GGCTCCCTCAAGCTCATCACTAAAAGTAAGACTAGACAGTGTTCAAGCAAAAGCGGCCAAAATAATCACTGGTGCTGTTTCATCCACCAACAATGAGAAAATTCAGAGAGAATGTGTTCTAGACCTACTCGCTCGAAAGCAGAAGACAAAATAAAAACAACTTGGATCGGCACTTCGGAAACGAGGAACCAGAGGACGAGATCTCTCTGACCACTTGTGGTTTGGTAGATCCGCCCTTTTCTGAGAATGAGGTGAAACTGACGGCTTTCAAGTTCGGGAAAAGGAAATCTCCTGGTCCCGAAGGGATCGATAACACGGTCGTGAAAGCCCTGGTAAGGATGCACCCATCGCTTCTTTCCAGGTTATTCAATAGGTGCCTGGACACTGGTGCATTTCCTGAGGCATGGAAGGTTGCCCGAGTAGTGCTTCTCGAAAAGTCTGGTCGAAAGGGTAATTCTCCTATTGATTATCGTCCGCTTTCTTTACTAGTGTGTCTAGGTATGTTCCTGGATAGCCTACTAGCTCAGCGACTGAAGCATTGGCTTGAGAGTAATGAACTCCTTTCCTCTTTCCAACATGGTTTTAGGGAAGGGAAGTCCACAACCACAGCTCTGAACGAGGTGTTAGAGGGGGTTGAGATGGGCTTAAATAAGGGTGCTTGGGTTCTTTTCGTGGCCCTGGACATGGATGGCGGGTTCAACTCCATGAGCTGGAACAAGCTGATGAGAAATTTGATGGACATGGGTTGTCCTGATAATTTGTGCAGCTTGGTTCGTGACTTCCTGAGGGATAGACGGATTAGCCTCAGTTTTGGTGGGCGGAAGTTGGAAAGAAACTGTGCTAGGGGTTGCCCCCAGGGCTCTTGCTGCGGACCTATTCTGTGGAATATCCTGGTAAACACCGTTTTCCAGGAGGAGCTCCCTGAGGGAGCCAGGCTGGTTCTCTATGCTGACGACCAGTTCCTCATCATTGAGGCTGCTTCGAGAGCGAAGGCTGAGAAGTGTGTTGGAACTTCTCTCCAAATTCTCTCGATCTGGGCCCATGACTCTGGCCTTAAGTTCAATGTCTCCAAAACTAAAGCCCTCAGCTTTAAGCCTAGGGACATAAGAACTAAAAGGAAAGGGATCAAATAGGAACACAAGCCGGCTATCCGGATGGAAGGACGGAGGGTAGCGTTGGTCAATAGAATGACCATTCTGGGGGTGGTCATTGATGACAAGATGGGTTGGCAATACCAGGCGGAGGAGATGGTGGCGAGAGGCAGGGAGGCGTTGTGCAGGCCTGTCCTGGTTGGCTCTCAACAGGGTGGGAGGGAGAAGGAGGGTACTATTTTTAGGAACCTCTGCCTCTCCTGTGTCGAGCCAATCTTGCTATATGCTTCCGGGGCTTGGTGGCGCCGAAACAGGGATCAGAAGGTGGCAACAACTCTAGAGAGAGTGCAGAGGACAGCGGCACTCAGAATCACAGGGGGATATCGCACTACCAGCAGTGAGGCCTTTTTGGTCCTCGCTGGGCTTATTCCCCTGGGAATGAAACTAGAGGAGGAGACCATCAGACATCAGAGAACAGGGAAGATGCCCTGGGACTTGAAGCGGGGACCCTGGAATCGAAGAGGGATCCAAGGAAGCCTCCGCAGTGGTTGCCAAAGTGGAATTGGAGTCCTGGAGGGCCGACAGGGATTGGCACGGAGGTTTTCACTGATTGTAGTAAGTCTGGAACCAATACTGGAGCTGGGGTAGTGATATTCACTAATGGAGAGCTGACCTTCCAAGAAAGTTTAACACTCAGAGTGGACGAATTGGTCTTTTCAGCCGAGCTTGTTGCGATCAGGGTAGCCCTCAGAGTGTGTGCCGAGAAGAACTTCAGCCCGGACTGCCTCTATTCAGATTGTATGTCGGCCCTCGTCGCCATCAATCTGGAGAAAGGGCAACTCGCGCATCAAATAATCCAGGAGCTGGAGATGATGACGCGGGCTCCGGAGCTCCTTTGGTTTAGGAGACACAGCCTCATCGAAGGTAATGAGTTCGCAGACAGGATTGCTAAGGCAGGATGCTTTAGAGGTAGATCACTGAGGACCCCAGTGACCAAGAAAGAAGTTTATAGGAGGATCAGGGGGCACGTCCAGGACTTATGGTTGGACAGATGGAGGAACAGTGTGAAGGGGAGAGAGGTATTCAATGGGGTAACAACACCCAAGTACCTCTGTAAGGCAATGTCCCACAAACTCATTAGGGTAGTTCGGGACATGGGCACTTCCCCAAGTCTCCACAGATTTAAAATTAAGAGAAACCCTGATTGCGTCTATGGAGAAAGGGATATGAATGCACGCCACTACGACTTGGATTGTCCAAGGGTAGTGGGTGTGCAGGAAGAGAGAAGGAGGGCGAGGGGCGCGATCGAGAGTAAAGCTGCTGAGAAATCACAGCAAGCTTCTTGAGAAAGCCCACGACGTGGCAGCTGAGCTTTTCCTCAGCTGTGAGTAAACAGAGTCGACCGGGGGCTGCCTCCCCGCGGTCCCTGCTGGACACAGTAGATAGTTTCCTATTTTGCTATGATTAAAGGCCACCGGTATAGAAATCCTTCCAGACACGTTGTCTGGGAGGTGGTGTTTCCAGGTACAATGTCCAAGCACTAGCTTGGATACCGTTACTTGGCTTATGAGTTGAACAGAATAGCAGCGAAGGGCATGCTTCGCATGCCGGCTTGTGGACCTAAAGGTCTGGGTGGCCATCTGCTTCTAGGGTGTACCAACTGTGCTTAGGTGGGATCCTCCAGTTCTTGTTTATTTTGGCTACTGTTTCTATTTCTTTAAAAGTAAGTTTATTTTTCTGTAGCAAGGGTTCTTTTGTGCCTTTTTCGCTAGCGCATCAGCAGCTTCATTGCCTTCAATTCTAACATGTAAGGGTATCCATTGAAGGTGAATTTCTGAGGTATTGAGAGTTTTTGGAGATAACCAATTATGTTCCTGCTTACTTTGTCTCTAAGATCCCCTCTGTGACTCAAGTGTTGTATGGCACTTCTACTATCAGTAAGAATCCATATATCGTGATGTTTAATGTTTCTGATGGATTTTAAGACTTCATAGATGGCTATAAGTTCTGATCTGAAGACTGAGCGAAATTCTGGGTTTCTTCTGTTTATTTTCTCAATGCCATTTGTGGTTTTGATGAGACAGCCACTGCCAGTGTGTCCCAACTCGTCTCTGCTACCATCGGTATAGATAGTTATTGCATTTTTAGGAATGTTATTAATTATTTCTAATGATAATTGTTTTAAGTATTCTGGATTTTGGTATTGTTTGTTGGTGGGTTCATTTAAAGTGTCATTAAAAATAACATTTTGTAATGGTTCGCATGGAGAAATTTTTTCTGCTAAATAATTTTTTTCTACTTTATATTTTAAAAATCCATTTCTTTTGGCCAGGTGGAGAGGGCCTTCTTTTTTGAATCTTATATTGGGTTCCCAATTAAGTATGTAATTGAAAGTTCTGTGTTTGTTTTCATAACTCTTGATTTTGTTTATATATTTTGGCAGATTGTAGCTTATTCTATCCTTCAAGGGCATAATGTCTTCCTTGTAAAGTACAATATTATTAGGGCAGGTTTTTCGTAGACCTGTAATATTTCTGGCTGCACTTAGTTGTATCCTTTCCAGTGATTTTAGATTTGTTTCAGATGCTGTACCATAGATTTGATATCCATATTCCAAGACAGGTCTCATTAGAGATATGTAAGTTAATTTTAGTGTTGTTGCTTCAGCTCCCCACTCTTCCTGAAATATATTTCAAGATTTTTAGTCGGTCTCTTCATTTTCTAACAACTCCTTCAATATGCTTACTGGTTTTAATTTCTGGATCCAGGGTGTAGCCGAGATATTTAGGATGTTTATTATATTGTGTAATTGTTGTTCTTTCAGAATAATATTTGGTCTTATTTTGTATAGTTTCTTATCGGTAGTAAAAAGACAGGTTTCAGATTTTTGGGGGTTAGATTCTAATTTATTTTTATTAGCAAATTTTTCTAGGTGGAGAAGAGTCTTGTTCAAATCTCTTTCAGCTTTTTTCCAGTTAGTGTTACTGCTCCATAGAATAATGTCATCAGCGAAAAGTCCAATATTGGTTTTATTTGAAAATTTTTCTTCTATGCCTGCAATAAATAGGGTGAAGAGAGTTGGGCTAAGGATTGATCCTTGTGTTAATCCTTGGTACAATTTGAAGGTTTTAGATAGAGTGCCATTATATTTGACCCTGATTTATATATTTTTAAGGGAAGTATTTATCCAAGTGATAGCTTTTCCATCAATTTTGAAATGTTTGTATAATTTTGTAATTAACTTGTTTTTCCATACCTTATCAAAAGCTCGTGTAAGGTCTAAAAAGCAGCTATGGTGTGGTTAGTTGTTTTTTTTTGTTTTGTGCATCTTTTACCTTTTGTGTGAAAAATAAGAGTTGGTCTATTGTCCCATGTCCTTTCCTAAATCCATATTGTTCTTCTGGTAAGAGATTTCTTGTGTCGGGGTGGTAGGTGAGTCGTCTGAGTATAATACAAGTATTGTATTTTCCATTAATTTGCAGCAAATATTTGTTAGGGAGATAGGTCGGTAGTTTTTTGGGTCATCAGCAGATTTGTCAAGTTTTTTAATGGGAATTATTGTTGCATTTTTACAGTCTTAAGGCAATTTTCCAGTTTTCCAGGAGTTATTGAAAATATTAAGAAGTCTTTCTTTGCCAAATTTGCCCAAGTTTGATATCATTCGGCCATGGATTCCATCTGGCCCAGGAGTCTTGTTTAGGTCAGTGTTTTCTAATGCATAAGCTAGCTTTTTCATATTGATTTTTTTCATGGAAAATATTATGAGTGCTGGTGACATTTTACAGTAATGAATAATCTTTCGGGCCTTTTTTCAACCTTGATTTTACTACTTATTTGATATGAATTACCTAAAAGATTGGCAGCAATTTTGTCATTAGTTGCTGGTGTACTATCTGTATTCTTAATCATATTTGTGCTTCAGTGTTAGGCTGGGCTCTGTCAATTTGTTTTGCCAAATTCCAAAGTTTTGTATTTGGGTTTCTTGGGTTCAGGTTTTCACAAGTTTGTTTCCATTTTTTCCTTTTCACATTTACGTATAATATTTTTATTTTTGCAATCACAATGTTCAGTTCAGTTATACAATTTGTTTGGTTTTGGGTGCACTTTTTTTGTAGTTCATTTCTTTTAGTTATAAGTGTTTGAATATTTTTTTGCCTGGTGTGTATAATTTGGAATCCATTTCTTAATATTACCTCTTGGTATTGAAACTTTGGCTGCTTCAATAATGGTGTTTTCGAAAGATATCATATTAGCCTTTTTGAAGGTCCAGAATTTTTCTTAATTGAGCTAGTTTTGGTCTTGGTGCTAATTTCTATCAAATTAGGCAAATGATCACTTCCAAAACTTTTTAATATTTGCTATTTGCATTTGTGGAAAATGTCAGGATAGTTAAAACTTATATCAAGGGCTTGTGCAGTATTATAGCTTGTATGAATGATGGGTAGGATTCCCATCATTTAAGCACATGAAGGCATTGTCGTCAAATATGTTTGATAGTATTTTGCCTCTTGGGTTTGGCGTAGGACATCCCCATAGTTGATGTTTGGCATTAAGGTCACCTACAATAATAGTGTTGTCTGTAAGAAATTGAGCCATTGTTCCATCGTCAATAAATGTATTGTTTGGAGGGTGATACATATTGTATATGTTGATGGCTTTGTTTTGATTGAGGTAGACTTTGATACCTTGGGCTTCGAGGTCTAATGTGTTTGTAATATTAACGGCTATGTCCTCATAGTACAAATTCTTGATTAAAAATGCTAGGCCACGCCATTTAACAGCATATACAGATGGATCTTCAGACCTTACCCTGAGTAATGGAGGGGCCGTAATTAACATAATACTGCAAGATGGAACAAACATCAAAATCAAAGAAGGAGCAGGACAGATTTCGTCAAACTTCACTGCATCAAGCAGAAGGAATTTTAATATACAGCGACTCCATATCCGCTCTAGAAGCAATTCAGAAGGGCAATACTAAAATCACACATAAAATACACTCGTTACTTACCCAACTGGAATCATTGGAGAATAACTGCATTCTACAATGGATTCCTGCCCGTGTTGAGATCGGGGTAATGAAATGGCAGTTGAATTGGCAAGGGAAGCCAGAAAGCTGAGCCAAAATAAAGAACAAATGTCAGTATTTGACGCTGATGCTTTGGCAAAATACAAGATAATTAAACAAAAAATAAGAAAAGATCAAATATGTGAAATAAACTCTGAGAGAAAACTGACAAAAACTATAACAAGACTTAGAACAAAACATTATAAAGGAATGAAAATACATCCAGATGGCACAAGAACCTATAGAACATGCAACAACTGTCCCGGTTTGGAACTAACACCTACCCACATATTCTCATTCCCGCAGCCTTGCAGAAAATTGACATAGACCCAGAGCAGCAGCTTTATACATCCAAGATAGTGGACATTGCTGCTGCTGTGATAGAAATGCATGGAGACATCTGAGGCTATTTATTGAACACGACAAAAACAACAACGGCATTCCAGAGTAAAATAAATTATCAGAGATAGATACATATTTTTCAAATGAATTAAAATAAACATAATCGATACTGAGTGAGAGTTGGATTAGAAATATTAGAAATTTATTATCTTCGGAAACAAACCGTATCTAAAATATCAATTTTCTTTTGCTACATGTTTTAATTTGCATTTACCTATTTTACATATCTCTGATTGTATTTGAAAATCGTTAACCAATTCTTCATACTTTTGGCCAAGTGGTGTTTTTTTAATTTGTTATTTGATATTATTAGGGTTATTTCCTGGTATTCAAAAAGGAAAAATACGTGTCGATCAGTTATATTTTTCAATTTATCAAACAATTTGGCCGCTGAATCTCTGATTCTGGTAGAGCGCCATCTGGCGAATAAAATTGTAACTAAAATCAATTTCGAATTTTTCATTATTTGCCATAAAAAATCCCATTGCATCCTGAACACAATGGTGTTTACCGCATTGCTCTAGCGCAAATATTCGGGGAGTTATTAATTTTTAAAGTTGTGCGGGACTTTTGGATCACCCTGTATATCGGGATTCAGACAATAATTGTGAAAGATATTTGATACACCATGATCTTGAAGCCGTAACAAGCTTTTTATTCAGATAGTAAAAAAGCTGCTAAATTGTTTTACTTCTTGTATATTGATGAAAGGCCAATGTTCAAATTTAACAATGCGAAATTATTCGAAACTATTATAGACGCGTATGATTCTTTTGAAAATTATCCCTTTAATTTTTCCATTGCAGTAAAGGCAGTAGAAATTGTTTAATTTTCAAAAGAATCATACGCGTCTATAATAGTTTCGAATTTTCATAACAGATGGCGCGCTGATGCATCATAATGTGAAATTAGCTATTAACTTACTCCAATCAAAGTGGCTTTATATGTTCCACTACTGGTATAAGTTGTTGACACGGCACTTTATAACTTAGCTATAAACGTTCAACAAATAAATTTACTAGCAATCTATTTATTTTCAATAATATCATCAAATATTATCTCTACAGACCTTACTGCAATGGTAAAAGTTATTGAATGAGAGGGGTTGACTCGTCATAGGAGTCAATGTGTTTCTTTTAAAAATAGCATCAAATAATATCTCTAAAGACCTTACTGTAATAATGAATTTATTGAATGAAAGAGCTTGGCTCATCAGTAAGTTCAGTAGAGATAATATTTGATGTTATTCAAATAATCGCATTGCTTCCACTAATGACCCAAGCCCTTTCATTCAATAACTTTTATCATTGCAGTAAGTTCAGTAGAGATAATATTTGATGTTATTCAAATAATCGCATTGCTTCCACTAATGACCCAAGCCCTTTCATTCAATAACTTTTATCATTGCAGTAAGTTCAGTAGAGATAATATTTGATGTTATTCAAATAATCGCATTGCTTCCACTAATGACCCAAGCCCTTTCATTCAATAACTTTTACCATTGCAGTAAGTTCAGTAGAGATAATATTTGATGTTATTCAAATAATCGCATTGCTTCCACTAATAAGCCAAGCCCTCTCATTCAATAACTTTTTTCATTACAGTAAGTTCTGTATAGATATTATTTGATGCTATTTTAAAAAGAAACACAATGCCTCTACTGATGAGCCAAGCCCTCTCATTCAATATCTTTTATCATTGCAGTAAGATCTGTAGAGATAAAATTTGATGCTAATTCAAAAAGAAACGCATTGCCTTCACTGATGAGCCAAGCCCTCTCATTCAATAATTTTACCATTGCAGTAAGGTCTGTAGAGATAATATTTGATGATATTTAAAAAAGAAAGCATTGACTCCACTAATGAGCCAAGTTCTCTCATTCAATAACCTTAACCATTGCAGTAAGGTCTGTAGAGATATTATTTGATGCTATTTTAAAAGGAAACACATTGCCTCTACTGATGAGTCAAACCCTCTCATTCAATAAGTTTTATCGTTACAGTAAGTTTTGTACAGATATTATTTGATGCTATTTCAAAAAAAAAACGCATTGCCTTCACTGATGAGCCAAGTTCTCTCATTCATTAACCTTCACCATTGCAGTAAGTTCTGTAGAGATAATATTTGACGCTATTTTTAAAGAAATACATTGCCAGTAAATTTATTAATTACATATTTTATCGATAGATAACAATTTAATTTATAAATAACTTAGCTATATTAATCCATCTCAGTATTAAGTCAATATTAACCATTTCAACTCTAGCTAACTGGAATATAATTCACGTTAAGATAAAATATTTAGGAGCGCAATGAGGGTGTAATTAAGTGATTTAAAATTCCCATTTCCACGGACCACCTCACGGAACTCTAGCTGTAATCTACTCCACGGTGAACAGAAATAATGTACTTATTTCTTAATTTAACCATTTATTTTAATTTTAGTTTCCTGGGTTTTAGTTGTATTAAGAAATTAACAAATTAATATATTTTACCTCTATATTAACTTGAGAGCTAAAAGTATCTAGGGATGGCGAAAGATGGCTTACGTCATCTATCGGAATAAATATCCGCCAATATTTTATATTAAATTTTATGATCAACGATTAGAGAGAGAGATAGTTGATAAATCTTTCTGATATTCATCGATAGCCATCAGTGTAATATATAATATGTATATATGGTTTTGACCAAGGACTTGGTTGTTGTTGTGTGATATAATCAATATATAGCGTGAGATATTCATGTTTTTAGTTCTTATGATAATTCTGTAATAGTAAAATATTATACAAATATATAACTTTTCAGTAGCATAAAATCTTTTTTAATGTAAAACTACACTACCTAGGAGTTTGAATGTTAGGTAGAAGAGTACATAACATTCATAATATAACATAAGTTGTGATATTAATGTATTTAGAGACTTTTACTAGGGTGATACAAAAGTTCTATCGTTTTGATGCACAAATAAAGGGAGAGGTATCTCTCTAGATACACATTTATGAATACTTTTTTCAAAAGGCATACTTGTATATTGGATCAAAATATCATTTATTTTAAGTTTCTTATTCAAACTGAATGTTATCAATGATCCAACATGTGAATGCCGCTTATATGTTGAATCACCAGAGCATCTTCTTTTAACTTGCCCTCTGACTAATCAAATTGTATGTAGATACTTTGAAACATTACCAAATTCTCTTTGTGTATATACTCTATCTTATGAGAACTTTGTTAAGTTTAGAACTATTTGTACAATAATTTACAAAACACTACTAATCCATCGTGTAAATATTTAAACATATATATGTAAATAATACTAGCACAGCACAATAGTCCTTCGGACTTCGTGCTTTTGTAACAATAAATAAATAAACAGTTGGCTGAACGCCAACCTTTATCAAGGTGTTATAACATTTTATGTTTTTATATTGCTTTTAAATATAAAAATGTTTTAACACTTTAATAAAGGTTGGGGTTCAGCCAACTGAAATATTGGTAAAAATAAATTATATTTTGATCCAATATATGCCTTTTTAACTAAAGATTTATTTATGGATTGCTCTATTTTCAAAACGATTTATGAATATATAATTAATTTATCTATCAAATTACTTTTATAAATGTTTCCTTGAATATTTCCCTCTTTATATTGTTGCTCCAAGTTGCAGTTTTGCAAGGTAATCGACCTTTATTTTCTCTTTTGTTTGTGTGTGTTATACGCGTTTCCCGATTGAATTTCTATAATAAATATAAATAAAAAAAGTAAATAAAAGTTATTTTTCTATTATTATCCAATTTCACGTGGTACAAGCCATGATAATCATAGTGGGTAGTTAGCGACTGCTTTTAATGTGAGTACACCACATGTCTATTCATGTGAAAGTTTGAAAGTAGTTATGCTTATTTTTTAGTTGTTTTCTTCGCAGTTAGTGATTTGTGTTCTTGGTTCTTTCCTAGATAATTCCTACCTCCCGGCAACATTCAGAGTGGCTTGTAGCTTCAGTGGTTTTAAATTCCACAATAAAATTAAAAAACATACTCTTTCGAACTATTATCGAATAAATATAAATACGCTCATGGACAACACTTAAGGAAATTGTTACTTTTAGCATGTATATTGGGATTCAGACAATAACTCTGTAAATATATTTGATACGCAGTGACCTTTATTGAAGACACACGAGATAAAACTAAGTGTGAACAAAATTGCCATTGTCACCTTCAAAATAACAGACCGGTGAGATCAAATTATGAACATTTAAAAATTGTAACGTAGCTCTATTGATTGCTAGGATGACACTGACCTATATAAAATGGATATCTACATAGAAATGTAGCTTCATCGTATAAATAAATTCTAAAATTTTATAAAACCTCAATCAATAGATAGAATTTGGCAAAATAAAGTAAAATAAATGTACAAATATATTGCAGAATAGTGTCTAAATATAGAATCAAGCAAAAACCCAATAAATACATCAATAGGTAATACACACTGACCTGTAATCATAATTAGTGTATACAGAATTTGGCAAAATAAAGTCAAACAAAAAAATGTGCAAATTTATATCAAAATAGTGTCGAAATATAAAATCAAACCAAACCTATAAATATATCAATAACTAATAAACACTGACCTGTAATCTTAATTGGTATATATAGAATTTGGCAAAATAAAGTCAAACAAGGCAATGCAAAAATTTATTGCAGAAAGGTCTGTGTGTCGAAATATAGAATCAAGAAAAAAACCCAATAAATACATCAATAACTAATAAACACTGACCTGTAATCATAATTAGTATATATAGAATTTGGAAATATGAAGTTTAACAAAGAAATGTACAAATTTATTGCAGAATAGTGTGTGTTTTGAAATATAGAATTTAAAAAAAACAATAAATACATCAATACTAATAAACACTGACCTGTAATCATAATTAGTATATATAGAATTTGGCAAAATAAAGTCAAACAAAGAAATGTACAAATTTATTGCAGAATAGTGTGTGTGTCGAAATATATAATTTAAAAAAAACCCAATGAGTACATCAATAACTAATAAACATTGACCTGTAATCATAATTAGTATATATAGAATTTGGCAAAAATAAAGTTGAACAAAGAAATGTACAAATTGATTGCAGAATAGTTTGTGTGTCGAAATATAGAATCAAGCAAAAATCCAATATATACATCAATAACTGATAAACAATGACGTGTGAAAGTAATGATACAAACCATACAAACATATTAATCTAACTCCACAACATATAAACACATATAAAGACATGTACATAGGAATACAATAATATTAAACATTCTGCTCACGTGATTGGTACAAGTTATCTAGATATTAATCCATCAAACTATACATCACCGTATTACTCACGCCCGCTCATTTATTTCCAGTCCATAGTCAAATGGTATTCTTTGGAGAATTTCGTAGAATTATTAGTCATCATAGAAATAAGAGCATGATTATAAAATTTCAACATAATAAAAATATATTTTATAATACTAAAATTATATTAAATTTTGTTATAATTATAGTTTTAAATTGGAAATAAAATATTAATTTAAAAGTAAAATAAACATTTTGCTGAACTTGATAATTATAAATATATTTTTGACGGTAACTTCCTTCCAAATTATATATTAAGAATAATTTCTACGGCATTTTCCTGCAATGAATAAAAATTGATAGAGGGAGGATTTAGTTCATCAGTGTTTTTATTCATTTCAGGAAAAGGGAGCTGTAAAAATGAATTTTAATTATATATATTTTCGAGAAGAAAGGTAGTGTTAAAAATATTTTATAATTTACACCGATAGGTGTTTCTAAGTCAATGATAATATATTAAATGCTTCCTAACAGGCCTTTTTTTGTGATTTTTCTGAAGAGCATTGCTCGATGTATTATATCTTTAATTTAAAAATACATTTATACAATCCTGAATCATATGTCCATAGTTCATTCAGAAAATCAATATACCGCATTCAATAGCAAGTCTACGGTATTCAGTCCAATACAATATTGAAGGAACCTATAGGACATGCAACAACTGTCATGGCTTGGAACTAACACCTACTCAAATATTCTCATGCCCAGCAATGGCCGTAGCCTTGCAGAAAATTGACATGAACCCAGAGATGCAGATTTACACACCAAAGATAGTGGACATTGCTGCTGCTGTGATAGAGACGCATGGAGACATCTAAGGCTCCTCATTGGACACGACAACAACAACAATATTGAAGCGGTCTGGCAAAATCACTGGGAGGGTTTCTCACTGATGATTCATACCCTTTTTCTTTCAATTTGTATTCATTGCAGGATAAAAACTGTAGAAATAAATTGAGATCATATATTTTATAAGATAATAGTAGAGTGTATATATATATAATAGGTTAATAATTTTCAAGTATAGATAGCGTTAATTTCAAATTGTTTGCTAAACCTATGAGGAATTTTGTCGTAAAGGAACTATAAAGAGATAGTGTTATATACCAATATAAATAAAGAATTATTCAAATAAAAACAAAAGTAATCGATAATCGGAAAAATAATAAAAAGATAGTAAGTTTTAATAAATTCAAATTTCAATAGAAACTTTCAGTTACAAACATTTTCACAATACATCTTCGGACTTCACAATAGATACCATCGCCATGATACATAATTATTCATAGAACTATACATGAGGCAGTGTTATATATAACTTTAAAATCATTATTAGCCTTTTAAATGATACCAGTAATAATATAAAAACAGGTAAACTACTGATATAGCCATAACGTAACACAAAAAGGTAGTAACTAATTTTTAAATCGATACGTGAATAATGAATAATTCTTTTTAATAATTCATTGTTGAACGTGATTGGGTGGTTAGAGATTTACCCTCTATTTAGATTGCTATGGCTCTATGCCCATGTGATTTTTCACTTCCTTTTTTAATATTGTACATCGTTTTTATATATCAATTATATCGCATAGCTTTTATTTGGAAAAACAACAATTTTTACAATTAATTTTTTAACTTTTTTATTTTCAAAATACGATAGTTATGCTAGGAGTATTGACCTAAATAAATAACTTTTCATTAATATAAAAAGGATTTCAGGGTTAGGTGTCCTTTACCCATTTATTTCTTCAGTTTTCGGGCTAACATTTATTTATTTATTTATTTCAATTCAAAACGCTATGTCCCCCTAGGGACACTTGCGCTAAATGTACATACAAATATAACAAAGAAAATATTCAACATGGAAAGATACACAGAAGGTAACTTAGAAAGATCCATAAATATTATTTACATATAGAGATATTCTTTGAATTATATTTACAGTTACATCATTAAATTTAAAATATATACATATATACACACATATACACGCATACACCTATATATTGTTTACAGCCATATAATATGTCCAATATTTCCTTGAGATCGTTACACCAAAGACCATTTTTCTTAATGAAATCCAAAATATATTTACAAAGGAAATTAAATTTTATATATGTGTCCTTACTTGAAATTAAATCACTAGGGCCTAAGGCTATTAAATCGTTGTTGACTCTGTAATCTTGAAAGACAGGGCACTCTAACATGCTCTTCAATAGGAGAACTAGAAGGTTTTTTTTTTTTGCTTAAGTACCCTAGTACACGTGGTATAGACCATGATAATCATAGTGAGTAGAGGTAGGCGACTGCTTTTACTGTAAGTGCACAACATGTCTACACATGTTAAAAGCAGAAACAAGAAGTATGACTATAGTTAGTTGGAAGTCATACTTCTAGATCTTCTGTTGAAGGGCATGTTGGCTCGAAAGAGAAATAAAAGTGTTTAAAGAAACCTAGCCTTGTATTTCTTGTTGATTTTAATAAATTGTAAAAGAAAAGGATGAACATGTATTTTAAATATACAAACATTTATTAAAGGTATGTACAGGTAAAAAAAAAGAAAAAGATAAAAAGGTTATAGCTTTGATTTCTTCAAATAAAACAGTCAGAAGATATTCACAGAAATTATTATTTTTCTAAACTGCTATTTACTCTATTTATAAATTTATACAATTCTTCAATGGGATTGAATTTTTGAATTTGATAATTCATGAAATTTGGGGTACTCTATCAGTGGAATTCTTGAATCTTGTATTTCTTCACAGAAGAAACAACTAGAGGGATCTGGGAGATTGCGGTTCAGTATAAATATCAAAAGGTATTTGACATCTCATTTTTTTAATGGAAATCTCAGAAGAGCGAGAAAGATTTCGTAGATACGCTCTTCTTCACTTAAGCACAATGCCTTTTCATAGCTGGAAAGGAACAAGCTTGAAAGCTTTTAAATATTATTTTTAATAAAATAATTTATGGCTTCACTTTGATTAGGTTGTACTCATATTTAGACATTTATCTTTATTCATGATAAAATTGTGAAAAGGTATTAAAATTACAATTATATTTTCACAATGAGTATCTTTTTTATTTAAAAACGCTAGCTTTCAAGCGTTAATCGCAACGGGCTTACAATAATATTGACTTGATCCCATTTTTTAAATTAAAAAGATACCCATTGTGAAAATATAATTGTAGTTTTAATAATTAACATTTATCTTGGTATATTGACAATTTCTAGTTTCAATAAAGATTTTGTATATATTTATAAATTTTCTATAGAATGTCAGCTAATTTTATTATCAGAGTTAAGAAGGCCTATCTTCTAAATTAATCTAAATAAGAAAATTGTCACGCTTCATCAGGCAAACATTTCCTTGATGAAGTTCAACCGCATGAAAGCTTTCTTGTTTATTTACACTCATGGACAAAGGAAGTCGTACTTTTTAGCATGTATATCGGGACTCAAACAATAACTCTGAAAGATATTTGTAACACTGTGACCTTCATTGAATACACACGAGATAACCAAGTGTGAACAAAATTGCCTCTATCTCTATATAAAAAATAGACGGCAGACGACATGAAAGACTTTCCATTTCTTTAAGGTTTGTCCATGAGTGTAGCTTATATTAAAGAAAATATACCTATTAAAAATCCTTTAGACAATATTATCAGAGATATATGTGTGCTTAATATTTTAGAATTCTCTAAAGAAGATATTTTATATATATATTATTTGTGTTGTTTATTTGATTTTCTTTCTACTGAGAGGTTTATAGAATTTTGACCATAATTTGTAAAATACTCTATTATTTAATTAATTTTTAGATTTCTAATATAAATAGATGTCCATTAATTTTAATTTAAAGTGAATTTTAATTTTGCGTATTCTATGTTAGATTTAAATAATCATTGTATCTTTTTATCACACACATGAAGTTGACATAACTCTACTTAAAGAAAAATGAAATATGCAAAATATTTTAAAACAACTCTATAATGACTTCATTAGATTATTTCGCAGTATCGCAACATGCATACATTATTTAAATAATACGTGTATATTATAGACTACTAAAGTGTTATATGAACAAATAGAAGTTTTCAATATATACAAAAACATTAGTTAGAGCATGTGAAACAAAGAAAAATTCCTGTTTATATCATGACCGAAATAGACAAAGTATTTAACTTTGATCTAATGGTATTATCAAGTCATCTTTGTCGTTAATTTCGTTTGTAATATATCGAGAATTCTTCGGAAACTTCTATATTTGTACCTCTCGGATTCCCTAACTACTTTCAAAAATCTAAATTCTGGAAAACTCAAGTATATTTGATAGAGGTGAAATTTTACACCAAACCTGAGAAGAATATTCCGAATGGGAAAAGTCCAATACTCTCAAATATATATATACTCCAAAGGAACAAAACTTATGTAAGTTTTTTAAGCCTTTTATCATTTTATATATAATTTTATAGGAGAACGTTCGAATTTCCATGTATGAGAGATATATTTCTATTCATGATGAAATTGTGAAAAAGTATTATAATTACAATTATACTCTCACAATGAGTATCTTTTTTATTTAAAAACGCTAGCTTTCAAGCGTTATTCGCTCTTCAACGGGCTTACAAAAATATCGACTTGATCCCACCAGAAATATTTACAAAAAACAAACGCGCGCCGCGTTATAAGAGATATATTCATAACCCAGGTTTCTGGAGCGCAGAACGCCAACTACCCGATTTTCATGTATGAGATATACGTATGCAGTTGTATAAGTAAATAAAGGGAGGTTTAGGCTTAAAATATGACACTTAAGTTTTGTCCATGAGTTTAATATTTTAGTCGTCTGATCCTGTTAAAAATATGTGACGTCTGAATAGTTTAAGCCTCTAAAGGCTATATTGGTTAAATGTACTATATATCAGGATTATCATTGAATTTGCATTTTATTCAAACTGTCTTTTGAATTAGTTTTTGTTTGACACCAAATAGAAACAACCAAATCAGGTTTTACTGTATATGAAACAGAAGAGACTTCCAATCAGGATATAATGCATTTGAAAAAAATACTATTTCAAACTATAATCAAGAATTTGGAAATATTAACATATGCATATAGAAATTTGAAGAAATGAAAAATAGATTTCTTATTGAACATCAAATTCTCGGAAACAGATCTATTATAAGTCAAAAAATTGCTGAGGAAGCACATTCCATCTTTAAAATCTCAATAATCAGTCCCTTATAAAGAATTAAGATGGAAAAAAGATTTCTTGTAAACATCAAATTCTCAAAAACAGATCTATCATAATTCAAAATTTTTGCTGGTTAAGCAAATTCCCTCATTACAATCTTAATACTTCGTATATCATATATAATTAAGAGTGAGATAGAGAGAAGGAAAATATACAGATATAAAGGTATTAAGAAAATTAATACTAATGTTTTAAGATATATCGTATTTATATTGTAAGCGCTGCATGTATCCTAACTATAAGCCATTTTTGACTAAGGATAAAGTTAGTGTTGACACTCCAAAGTATCTACTCAATGTCTACAAATACGGGAGGTGTTTAATTGCTTTTTTATCTGATGGAAGCAAACGAATATCCCACAAGGAATGTCGTCTGACTCACTATAGTTGTGTGTTGTGTATGTGCTGTATGTGCATCACAGGACACACAGAAAATTTAAAACATTATACATAAACCTTTGATCTCAAATCTAGCAATCTTTTGTCGAAACATAAACAGGTTCAAATAAAGCTGTTTCCATAGTATTAATTGAATATCGCGGATTTATTTATATGCATTTTATTGATTTATTTTATTATTTAGTTCTTTTTTATGTGTGTTGACTTGTGTATATATATGTCGTGATCGAATGGAAAGGTGCAACCGTTATACTTACAATCCCCAAGAATTAGTTCCAGCCAAGTTAGCAGCGCACCGGCGACGTGCCGTAGCATTCGCCCGCGGTGTCTGCCACGTTTATTTTTGTACAGTTTTTATATATCGATGCATTTGCATTATTGCAATTTGCATATTTACATTTTAACACAAGCTTAACATATTTACATACTTATTTTGGCGAAAAGAAATTATACCTCTTGGATATTATGCAAATTATAATATGAATATATTCTATATAGAAAATTTGATATTCTAATTTTATAATAAATATTTGTTTTATGATGCACATTAGCACACCATTTGTTATGAAAATACGAAATTATTATAGACGCGTATGATTCTTTTAAAAAATAAAACAAATTCTACTGACCTTACAGTATTGCAGTAAGGGAAGTAGAAATTGTTTTATTTTATAAAAACCCATACGCGTCTATAAGAGTTTCAAATATTTGTTTATTATGCTTAAATTAGTTCATGACTATGTGCACATAATTACTTTAAAATTATGTTTAAACATATTTATTCAATAGGATTCGAAGAAAAACAACTAAAGATAAAATCGACAAAATTATTGTTTGTGACTGGCAAAATATCAACCAAAAGATGATACACAACCTAAAAATATATCAGAACTTTGTTTTTAGGCCTGTCTATGATATTCATATAGAAAGCTTGTCAGTTGCAATAAAGAAATTAATTGGATATATGATGAAGGGCTGAGCGCGAAACCATGTTATACAGGTTGTCTTTTTTTTTTTTTTTTTCGAATTTTCCAAAACTGGTGTTTTGGCTCAATTTTTATCACCACTAGTAAAGTATTTTACTTGGATGATGCACTGTACCATCGTTCAGATGTACAATTGAAGGTGCCCATTCTAGTAAATATATACCTATGTTTAACACAAAGCAATAACACGTTCTCTATACATATAAAATGAAAGGATTTAAAAGCACGAATGTTTTTTTATACATAATACAAACCTCTACTGTCCTTACTGCGATGAA
The DNA here is from genome assembly GCA_030710605.1 of Cordylochernes scorpioides. NCBI lineage: Eukaryota > Metazoa > Arthropoda > Arachnida > Pseudoscorpiones > Chernetidae > Cordylochernes > Cordylochernes scorpioides. The sequence continues at coordinate 30,753,818 of CP092881.1, read as the reverse complement.
AAATATATTGGGAGGGCTTGGCTCATCAGTGGTGAACCCTTCCAGCCGTTTCGCCAATTTAATCCACCAGACCGCATCTATATAAGCAGAATCGTCTAATACAGCATTAGAGCTCTTAGAAGCGGTCTGGTGGATTAAATTGGCGAAATTGCTGGGAGGGTTAACCACTGATGAGCCAAGCCCTCCCAATATATTTTTCATCGCAGTAAGGACAGTAGAACTTATACGATAATAACAAGGCGAAGGAAGACGAGTATCTTTATTGTGCTTTTAAATCCTTTCATTTTAGACCTATGTTTTTGTAGAACAAAATTTGACAATTATACCGCAAATGTTTCTTTTGAACGAAATATCGAAATTTATTTTAAGGAGAAATAACGATTTTTTCTAAACTTAGGGATGAATTATGAAAGGATGAATTGTGAAGAGTAATGATAAACGGAAAATAAAGTGTCCAGGGATGTGAATCGAACTCACAGTGTTCCGCTTACCGGGAAGAGGCCATGTCCACTAGGCTACCCTGGACATAATTTTCCGTTCGTAAATATTATATGCAGTAATTTATAATACAATATATTGCGGCTTGTGATTGTAGAACTGAGTTACCATTACCCTTCACAATTCATCCTTTCATACTTCATCCCTAAGATTAGAAATAATCGTTATTTCTCCTCAAAATAAATTTCGATTTTTCGTTCAAAAGAAACATTTGTGGTATAATTGTCAAACTTCGTTCTACAATCATAAGCCGCATTATATTGTAGTATACCTATGTTTATTTACATATGACGGCGATTTCAAGATTACTAATAGGACATCTTAGAATGCTCAAATTTAATGGAAAAATCAAAACATTCCCTAAATGCTCCAAATGCGATTCCTAAACAGCCAGTCCTGAACATCTTTAGAATTGTATCAAATCCTCCAAAAAAGACCTCTGGGAAAACACCAGGACTATAATAGAAAAGCTGAGACAATGGAATCTAATGGAGATCATTCAAACGACTTGAGGAATAAGCAACAAAAACAAAATTTACATATGAAGGCATATATTTGGAGATGACACCCCGACCTGTGTTTCTTCTATAGCGAATTTGGAGGTTATCGGTGTCTTAATATCAACTATCCGCTTAATATTTCCATAGTTATATCTTTTTTCTTGATATATCAAGAAATTTCAATCACATTTCGGGCTGTTGTTATTCATCAATATAGTGTAGTTTATACATTGAAGACCCACCAGGAGGATCTTCACAATGCATCTTTTTATTACAGTAAAAATGATTAGTCAAATTTAACCTGCTTCAAAAGGCTATAATATTATAAATGAGTTTGAAAATGAAAAAGAAGAAAAGTTCAGAGTATATACTCTAAAGATACATTCACCGATTGCGTTACCGCCACCTAGAATGCTGTTGTGAGCGGTCAGAATTTGTCTCTTTTGTTTTTAATATCAATAATCCACTACAACAATCGACAACTATTTTTTATTTTTCAGATATCACGTTATTCAAATATCATGCCGCTTCCGTCAGAATAGACGCCAAACCAAGGAGCCACATATTAACCATCTACGCATACTAGCGTACTTAGGTCGGTTCTGTTACCTACTCTACTACAATATGAATCATTGTAAATAGTTTCACGCGCAATTTTCGAGATCGGATATAGCGAGTCTTATTTACAACTGGTAATACATAAGGTCAGTGACAAAGCCACAACACCAGCTTTGGTAAACTGAGTAGCGTCCACCTGGAGACCATGGTTTCGGGCTAATGGTTCTCGTTTGTTCAGGGCGGGATTCTATTTGATGAGGTACATACGAGATTAACTGAAATCTTCACTAAATGCTAAAGAGGTTTTTAGCTGTTAAAGTGACTAAACCTAAATCCTCTATGGAAAAATATAGATGGAAATTTTCACGGAAGGGTAATTGACGAGACAACTATTATTTTTATAGATCATTATCCTCTCGTAAAAATTATCTTCTATATATATACCTAAAGTGGCAACTTTACCTTGAAATATGTATTTAAACAATACGTTAGGTTCATCACTACTTTACAAAACGTAAAAATGGTAAATAATGAGCCACAACGTTAGTTTAAATATTTTCAAATCGATGTTAAATAGTTTGTTTCTTTTCAAAATATTAGTTTTTAATTATTTATATATATATATATATATATATATATATATATATATATTATTTTAAATATTGAGCAATCCATAATAATATCTATAAATAAATATATAAGGCGTATATTGATATATATATATATATATCAAAATAAAGACACAATTTTTATCAATTTAATTCATATAAAATATTTCCGATATTTCGATGAGGCTGTTCGCCTATCTTTCTCTAGGAATTCAAACTCCTTCTGCCCATCATCCGCGTGATGCACGAGAAGTATTGTTTATATAAGTTAGAGTGACCGAACCATTTTGAATGGATAAATTATATAATCAGAAATAAAATGATATATATATTATATTTAAAAAAAAAACGTTAGTTTTTGTAAATTCGGACAAAAAGCAATTAGTATATTATTTTGTTTGAGTTTGCCAAAAAAGTGCGGGTGGTTAATTTTTCATTACCAAATCTACACTTTACCCTGGGTTGATGAACACATATTTCATTGTTGTCATGCATATTTGAAAGAAGAGATGCCTCTTTAGCTACCTGAATGCCATCCTCCCGTAATTATATACTCTAATACATATGTATGTATTTGAAAATAGAGCAATCCATATATAAATTTTTGAATAAAAAGGCATATATTTGATCAAAATATCATTTATTTTACCAATATTTCAGTTATCTGAACGCCAACCTTTATCAAGGTATTATAACATTTTAAAGTGTGTCAACAACAAATGAGGCGTTGAGTTTGTTGTTGACACACTTTAAAATGTTATAACACCATGAAAAAGGTTGGCATTCAGCCAACTGAAATATTGGTAAAATAAATGATATTTTGATCCAATATATGCCTTTTAATTAAATCTGTATGTGTATTCATAACATTTTCACTTTTAATATAACAAATTTCCGTTTATTAACAAGTAAATAACGCGCGATCTATAAGTAAGAGGTAAAATGATTTCACTTTAATGACATAATATATCGCTTTAATGATATAATTTAATACTAAATGACAATATTTCACATTTCAACGTCAACATTTTATATTGTACTTTATTTCTGGGACAGACATTACAAGCACAGTAGCAATAAACTCAATTGATCCATCACACAATGCAATGTTACAAGCTCTCAAATTACCTGACTGAATTACCTGATATTAGGTCGTTGGAAACGAAATTTATTTTTATAGAGGATAGCAATAATTTCAATATACACTGATGGACAAAACTTGAGAAAGTAGAAAGATTTTAATGTAGCCTGTCACCTTTTTATAAGAATAAAGAGGCAATTTTGATCAAACATGGTTATCTCGTATGTATTCATTAAAGGTCACTGTGTATCAAATATATTTCAGAGTTATTGTCTGTATCACGATATACATGCTAAAATTTATATTATGCTTATTATACATATTGCCAGACACTTCTTTATTTTGTACACAGTTCTTTTTTTTTTCTCGTTTTTCTCTCTCTTTCTCATTGTTAACATCATATGACTATTCTATTTACGGCCTAAAAGTATTGTATATATATATATTCATAGACAAATGTAAAGGCATACATGTATGACAGCGCAAGTGTCCCTAGGGGTACATAGCGCTTTAAATTGAAATAAAATAAAAAATAGGATATACATATGCTAAAAGATGCAACTTACATAAGTTTTGTTCATGAGTATATTTATACGGAATTATACGAAGGTAAATTCTTTTTACAAATCACATAAATCATATCAAAATTATCGTCAAATATTGAGCAATAAATTCCAATAATAATTGTCAAACTATAAAACTGGCTATTTTAAGATCTATTAAGTCACTTGATTTAAATCTTCCAAATATAGATTTAAAATAATACAACAGGTTTCGTTTTATGTTCTCCTGTAGAAGGGCAGAGATGCCTGAAAACTTGAGATTATATTGCCACGTGGAAAATTAGGGAAAACAAACTTCAGGATGAGACAGCAATTTATTTCAGGCAATACCAAAACTATGAATGGTAAACAAAAGATAAGCCAAGAGGGAAATTTACAGAGTAGCAAAATATAAACATAAAAATGACCACTCTGTTAATAAAAATAATGAAATTAATAAATACTTTAACACAAAGCAATAACGCGCCATCTATACATATAAAATGAATGGATTTAAAAGCACGAATGTTTCTTTTATACATAATACAAACTTCTACTGCCCTTAATGCGATGAAAAAATATAATGGGAGGGCTTGGTTCACCACTGATGAGCCAAGCCCTCCCAATATATTTTTTCATCGCAGTAAGGACAGTAGAAGTTTGTATTATGTATAAAAGAAACATTCGTGCTTTTAAATCCATTTATTTTATAAATAAATACTTTGTAACAATATTAATCAGAAGAAACTCACCTCCAGAAACCTGTTTTATTATTTTAAGACATATTAGATATTCTGTCTAATGTTTCTTCCGTATAGTTTTTATATTTTAGAAAGGTATGCGATTCATTTTATGGAAAGATAATAGTTGTATCAAAAGGTATATACATCTATCCCCCGATTTACACGGTTGATACGTTCCTGAGAAAAACGTGTAAATCGGGGGATAGGTGTACACAGAAATAAAAATAAAATGCATTGACAGGTTAAAATATGTAGTCAGCAAATAAGCTCGGGATTCCTCGTGAGATGTTTACACAGCGCATGTGTTCAATCACAGTAGAATTTAGTATAGTGCGATAAACACAAAATATATATATATATATTTGGAAACCCGTGTGAGAGCGAAAACGTGTAAAACAAGTACCGTGTAAATCGGGGGATAGGTGTATAATTATACTACAATATTATCATTTAATAACTAATATAACCCTATCTATTATAAAATGTTAAATTACAGTTTTGTGTAATGTTATCTTTAAATATTTTATATTAAATATAAAAGTTATATTCTAAGCATAATATTATTATTGAATTGAGAATATTGTATTGAAATGTAGATATAAAAATGAATAGAATAGACAAATAATAAAATGAATTGGAAGCCTTTCTATTAAAATTGAAACTAGCAGCTAAAGGGGTATAGCTGGTAATGCTTCTAATATATTCGAAAACTATTTCAATTTATAATAGAAATGTTATTGGAGCGTGAAATATCTTAATTACCAAATTCAAATTTGTTGCTTTTATAACAGTACTAATCCTATATATGAAATATAAATATAAATATATTCAACATAATGTTTCAGGAGGATTATATTCATTTACCTAGGGAGGCATATCTCATTTTAATAGTGCATCAGAATGCATAATTAAAGGGAGTGATGTCTCTCTAGGTACATATATGTTATATGAATTTTTATTTAATTTAGAATTATATTATAGATCAAACTACTCTGTAAAGTCTACCACCAGATGTCGCCGATTTCGTTATATAAACCCATTGTTGTTGTTTTACGTTGGCCCTTCTGCCTCCAATTCCATCTGCCACTTCTTCTGGATTCCTGACCTATTCAAGGCTCCTGCCTCACTACATCCTGGCGCTGTTCCCCTGCTTGCCCAACGTTTCCATCACCCCTGCGAGACATCTCCTGCCGCCAGATCCTAGGATCCCTTGCCACCTGAAATGCGCTTGGGCTCAAAAATCATAACTTTGGTTAGTAGCCCGTAAAACCATATTTTCTCTCTTTTACGTTGGCCGTCTTTATTATTATTATTTTTTTTTTTTTTTGGTTAGCAGCCCGTAAATAAAGATATTTCCGAATTTTACGTTAGCCTGCTCAAATCTTTTGTGAATATGTATATACGTAATCTTTTATTTTCTTTCTTCTACTCGCCTCAGGTATTTCTTCAACAATTATTTTCACCAGCTTAATCAAAGCAAATTGTGATTTATATTATTTTTTGGTATTTTCCAAAAGATTTACGACTCCAAACAATACCACCATACTCATGTATCTAAAAAGCAACCTTATAATTTCTTATCTCAACAATATTTAATATGACAGTGAACTAAAGAAAATATATTATAACATATATCATATATTAGATATTAAAAAGGCATATATTGGATTGAATAAAAGATTTATTTGCCAATATTATACAAATAAATATTTTATTCAATACAATATATGCCTTTTTATTATCTAATGATTTAAGTATAGATTACTCTATTTTCAGAACAAAATATATCATATATAGAACGACATTCAACAAGTTTTACCGCAAATGTTTCTTTTTACAGAAAGAAAAATCGTAATTTTAATTATTTAAGGAGAAATAACAACTATTCCTATCCTTAGGGATGATTTTTTTTTTGCTTATCCCTAGTACACGGGGTACAGGCCATGATAATCATGGTGGGTAGTTAGCGACTGCTTTTACTGTAAGCGCACCACATGCCTACAAATGTGAAAAGCAGTTCGACTTTGCACTTACAAATGTGCCAGAGCCCCGTTTGGTTACTTGCACTCGCTGGTGGGGTTGGACTTTTGCAAGAATCAGGGGGCCATTGGAGCATTTTTTTTTTAACATAAAAAAAGTGTCCAATGCGGGAATCGAACCCGGGTCGTAGTGGTCGAAAACCAAACGGTTTAACCAGCCTTCCACCGACCCCCTGGATGAGGTATGAAAGGATGAATTGTGAAGAGTAAGGATGAACGGAAAAATAAAAGTGTCCAGGGATGGGAATCGAACCCACAGTGTTACACTTACCGGGAAGATGCCATGTCCACTAGGTGATCCTGGAAACATTTGCGGTAAAATTTGTTAAACGTTGTTCTATAACCATAGCCGCATTATATTGTATTATAATATATCATATCATATATATATATATGTTAAATATAGAGCAATCCATATATGATATTTAAAATAAAAGCATATTTTGGATCAATACATTTATTAAAATTCAATATTTCGACGAGGCTGTTCGCCTATCTTCTTCTCGGAAAAATTCAAAAACCTTCTCAGCTTGTTATCCGCGTGATGCGCGCACGAGAAGTGTTGTTTTCTATAGCATTCAAATTAAAATAGATCCAAGAAGACTTAGGTCAGAAGGACATCCCGGGTAGTTGGCGACTTCTGTACGCTCCAGGAACCTGGGTTACTTAAATAAATAATAATAATAGTTTGGTCACACCAACATATGCTATAGAAAACAACACTTCTCGTGCGCGCATCACGCGGATAATAAGCTGAGAAGGTTTTTGAATTTTTCCGAGAAGAAGATAGGCGAACAGCCTCGTCGAAATATTGAATTTTAATAAATAAATTGATCCAAAATATGCTTTTATTTTAAATATATATATTGATATAAATAGTTTGCAAACACTACTTATTACGATACAAACAGCTATGTATAAAATTTCTACCGACTTTTGAATATAAATTTGGGATAAATATCAAAATTGTAAATGAATCATAAATGAAAACGTACATGTTATCAAACAAATTATAAGCTATCATATAAGTAATTATTAAAAGACATATATAAATATATGTTATTAAATGATGCTATATGTAGATGTTACTAGAAGATTGGACTTGAAGCAGATCCCGAATATTGATCGCTATGCAATTAATTACATCATCTTCCCTTAATTACACCTTGACCTAACTTACTGAATGTACACGGGAAGTCTACATGTTTAATTTGTTCATCACAGACATCATCTACTTTCTCACACAATATTATATACATTTGTGTATATCTGTGTGTCTGTATGAAAGAAAAAAGAAAATAATATAAAAATAGTCAGGTGTTGATGTTAAAAACAAGTCTGCACAACGCTGGCGTGGACCAACAGCCCGAAACGCCTATGTGGTTGACTTTTCTTGATTTATCAAGAAATTAGGTTTGCCAAATATCATTGGAACGAGATAAATAAACGCTTAATTGATTTTTGTTATACTAGATGGCGTTCTGCCCTCTAAAATTCTCATATGAGCGGTCAGTAAATGCCAATTTTGTTTTCTAATATATATATTTTATAATTATTTTTTTCGTATATATATATAAGCTTAGTAGCGCCAAAGAGTTTTTAATACTAAGAAAGATATAGGAACGCATTGGTTGAGACAATTTTCATCACAAATATATTTTAGCAAAATCTTTAACATCTAATCAATAGATGATTTACTTTAGAAAGGTATTCTTTTATATAACCATTTTCATTTTTTGCCTTTCTTTTCTATAATGTAAAGAAGTTGTGATTTTCTTCGTTCAAAATGAATTGCTTTACCATTCTGAAGTTTATCTTTTCTAACTTATATTATCTACGTAATAATTATTATAATTTATTCACAATACACTGAATCAGTTGGTTCAAAAAGACACTAAAGAGAACAAACCTAAGAATGATATCTATGATCAAATATCGATTAGTCAGAAAATAAAATTATGATTTTGATAAATATATTTTATAAGATAGTTGGTTTTCATGGGTGTCTCAATTGTTAACTTTTATTAATTAATAATTTTCTTAAGTAATCATTATTAGTAAGAACATTTTAAAAATTTATCAACAATCGTAACACACACATCGAAATATTAAATATTTTAATATATGTATATTTTTTTCAATGTGTATATGAACAATTATTTAATACAAGGTGCGTTCATTAATTTCCAGGACTGCTCTGTATCTTTGAAAAAATAAAACAAATTAAAAAATATAATTTAATATTTTTCAAAATATGCCCCTCCTGCCTCAATACACCTGTTCCATCTTTTTTTCCAATTGTCGAAGCAGGAGATAAAATCACTTTTTGAGAGGTTCCTCAAGGTTGCCTTCGATTCAGCTTGTTTCATATCAACGTTGTCAAATTTCCTCCCTTTTAACTTCATTTTCAATTTAGGATAGAGGAAAAAGTCATTGGGGGCTAAGTCGGGGGAATAGGGTGGATGAGGGATCTGTATGGTTGAATGCTTGGCCAAGAACTGCAAAACAACATGGGCTGTGTGCGGCCGCGCATTATCGACGTGAAGTATCCAGTCATTGTTTTGCCATCTTTCAGGTCTTTTAAGGCGCACTGCCTCCCTTAAGCGCCTCATTATCCCCAAATAAACCCCTTGATTAATTGTACGTCCGAAAGGAATAAATACATGGTGAACCAAACCATTAATATCAAAAAATGTAACAAGCAATGTCTTGACTTTGGATTTTGTAAATCTTGCCTTTTTGGGTTTCGGTTCCCCTCTTTCAATCCATTGGCTGGATTGACGTTTGGTTTCCGGGTCATACTGATACACCTATGTCTCATCCCCGGTGATGATTTTTTGCATCCATTCTGGATCGGTCCGAGTCATTTCAACCATGTTTTTGCAGACATCCGTTCTAACCTCCTTTTGTTCCTCTGATAGAATCCGGGAAACAAATTTTGAAGACGTCCGGATCATGTCCAAATCTTTTGTTACTATTTGATGATACAGTCCTACAGATTGTCCGGTCTCTGAAGATAAGTCTTTAATAGAAATTATTCTGTTAGATTTAATTAATTTCATTATTTTGAGCTTGCTTTCCTCGCAACATAATGATCTTGGACGCCCAGTATGCTGATCATCGTTTACCTTTTCCCGACCTTTTTGGAAGCGTGAAAACCAATCAAAAGTTCTTGAAAGGGATAAAGCTGCATCGCCAAAAGCTTCTTTAATCAATTCATACGTCTCAGTAGCACTTTTTTTCAATTTAAAACAAAACTTAATGCAGATTCTCTGCTCTTCGAAAGTGCCATTTTAAAATTAGAAATGCGAACCTTACAAGGAAGTTGTTTTGTTCTATTTTTAGATCGGCGTGTGCGCCACGAGACTCGTGCTTTCAGTCAGGTGTGGTAGAATGTCCAATATTTAACTCTGTATACAATTCTTTTTTAGCTTTTTCATTTATTTTATTTTTTAACCAGTCCTGGAAATTAATGAACGCACCTTGTATACCAAATAAAATATATTCATAAAATAGAGACATAATTTGTTTGAATCCTATCTTGATTTCGACAAAATTCGTTAGAATTCTTTTTTGATTTTGACAAAATAATTACAAAGGATAATGTCAAAATGAAGGAAGGTAGGAAGAAAATTTGAATTTTGAAATTATTAATGTATATATATAATAAAGGTTACCTAGAAAGTGTGTTAATTAATTAAAAACGGTTTGTGAAATATATTTATTATTATACATAAGTAATATAAATATTATCTATGAATTGAATTTCTTTACTCTCTGGGTTTTACCTAGTTCTCATTTTTTATATAAAATATCGAATTGTAAAGAGTTTGAAATTGATTTATAAAGCTTTAGTAACAAATGTTCTAGACAGAGGTTTCAAAAGTGTAACAATTAAGGTTAAGTGAAATGCACATTATTTAGAAAATATTTATCCTGTGTGAATGATTATAAATAATGAATAATATTATTCCTTTAAATATATAATTGTGCATACCAAATAAACTATTCGGGAATAAAATTTATATTTATCATTATCTATCATATTAAATCGAATTATTAAAGTTCTTCAAAAATATTTCTAATATTTATAATTGAAAATTATAAACCTTTTAGATATATTTCAATATGGGCGCCATTTTCCTTTTGAATTCTCTTCGTAAAAAATAGAATAATCAAATATCTATAATTAATTTGCGTTATTACATCCGTACAAGGATAGTAAATTAAAACTACAATGTCAAATGTGTGAGAGTTAGAAATGGAATTAATATACTCAAATATATTCATATTGTCAATACATGAATATTTTCCGCTTGCTTCCCAAATCATTAACAGATATACATAGAGTTCTTTAGGATGAAGTTCAAATTTAAAATGAAATTCAGATGTGTTTATCGAAAATTCCAAGTTGTCGCCACATTGCAGGGACTTCTAGATAAATATCCTATTATATCAAATAGGTGGAGATTTATCTCAGGCTTGGAAGGAAAATAATTGAGTTTAAAATGGAATATTTGTCTATTCTCTACAAGCTTAGCAGTAAAATAAGAGGAAAAACTTCTGCTTCTTCCTATGAGAAACCTTCATGAAAACCATGAGTCTCTAATACGATGTACTCTTCTTTGATTCAGGCTTGGAAGAGAGATAATTGAGTTTAAATGTAATTTGTATTTGTCTTCTTCTCTACAAGCTCAGCAGTAAAAAAGGGGGAAAACTTAAACTCTAAAGAGTCTTCTGCTTCTTTCTATAATGAGAAACCTTGAAGAAAACCATGATTCTCTAATACGATGTACACTTCTTTGATTCAGGCTTGGAAGGGAGATAATTGAGTTTAAAATGGAATATTTGTCTTCTTCTCTACAAGCTTAGCAGTAAAAAAAAATGGGAAAAACTTAAACTCTAAAGAGTTATCTGTTACTTCCTATAATGAGGAAACTTCATGAAAACCATGATTCTCTAATACGATGTACTCTTCTTTGATTCAGGCTTGGAAGGAGAATAATTGAGTTTTAAATTGAATATTTGTCTTCTTCTCTACAAGCTCAGCAGTAAAAAATGGGGGAAAACTTAAACACTAAAGAGTCTTCTGCTTCTTCCTATAATGAGAAACCTTATGAAAACCATAATTCTCCAATACTATTTACACTTCTTTGTTTCACCAGGAAGCCTCTTGAACCAGTTTTTATGGTCGTTGAGGTGTAGCTTAGACCATGCTGACGATATTTAAAAGGCATACGTGGCTTATTTGTTTGATTTATCAAAAATGGTATTTTCCAATGTTCTGGAATAATTGAAATTAACTAATAGTTATATATATTCCGTTAGATTGTGAAATTCTTCAGCAATCTACAATCATCCAGAATATTCCTTTCTTCTTAATTTATTCATTCGATTCCGGTACAATTTAATTTTGCACTTTAATTCCATATGTACAATTTTAAATATCTGTAGAGATATTTTCCGCCTTACGCATATTGGTGACATAATTCCGTAACATTTTTGCACTAAATAATGCCAAATCAATTTTGTTTGTTAGTTATCTCAAAGAGTATATTCCATTTCAAAGGCGCTCGATGCGAATTAAGTATCTTGATTATAAAATAAATGCACAGTTTGACCCGCCATACCAACATTATAACGAAATAAGGGCATTATAGGCATTGTTATATAAAATATACTGAGAACTTAGTTAATTTCTTAATAGAAACTACCTGGAAGTCCAGAGGGACATATCACAGAGCCCTCTAGAAGTTAAGAGGAAGTAGGCAATGTAATTGATGAAGGATTCCTATCTAAAACTGACCCATTAAAGTTCTTGGCCTTATCAAACAATTGGCTTGGCAAGGACTGCGACTCCAATTTTGCTTCAAGCATTTCTCTCAATCAGGCAGTAATTATACACCGTATAGCACAATAGATTTAAGATTATATATTCCTTCTAAATACTTTGATAGAATTTAGTCGAAAGGTAAAATGGATTTAGCACATATCCCATCTTAGCTGTCGTCTTCTGAATGCATTACCTTTAATTACGTGGCTTAACGCTAGAGAATTTGTTTGTAAATATCTTGCTTATCTTTTATGTTTTTCCGGAGTTTCTAAGTGAGAAGGCTATAAACGGTTTTTATATAGATTTAATCTATTTTTTTATGGCTACCAGCTCGCGCGCGTGGGTCTGTTTTCATCGATCACACAATGAAGGTGTCACTCTATATACACTCATGGACAAAACTTAAGTAAGTAAAAGGTCTTTGATATAAGGTCTTCTTTTTTTTTTTAAGAAGATAGAATCAATTTTTTTCACACTTGGTTATCTCGTATGTCTTCAATGAATGTCACTGTGTATCAAATATCTTTTGTAGTTATTGTCTGAATCCCGATTTACATGCTAAAAGATACAACTTCCTTAAAATTTGTCCATGAGTGTACATACAGCAATACCGATAAGGCACAATTTGGATTATAGATTATAAACACAAGGTAATAAGACCAAATCCAAATAAATAGTCTGTGATGTTTCGGTAACAGCGTTGTTACCATCTTTAGACAAAAGTACTGAAGATTGTTAGAAAAGTTGTCTGAAGATGGTAAAAACGCTGTTACAGAAACGTCACACACTATTTATTAATTTGGATTTGGTCTTATAACCTTGTGTTTATACAGTATGTTTATATATGCAGGTTTTCCTTTTATATAAAGTATCTATGCAAACACATAAATTATTATGATTCATTAGCGATTATTATGATTCATTTAATTCGTTCCGCAACCTTGCTCGTATCTTGAATTACTCGTATCTCGAAGCAAATTTCCCCATACAAAATTTCCATTTAAAATCACAGATTAATATCTTCAACACTACCGAACCGAACTCGTATCTCGAATTTCGCTCGTAACTCAAAGCAAAAAATCACTTGCTCGTCGGCTCGTATCTCGAAAAACTCGTATGTTGGAACGCTCGTATGTCGAGGTACTACTGTATTTAATTTTTAAAAGAATCATACGCGTCTATAGAAGTTTCGAATTTCATTGACACAAATTCTTATTTGCCAATTATTTCAGCCTGTTTTTCTTATATAGCCTTCACATTGGTTTGAATTGAAGTGAAGCTGTTTCAAAAATTTATGAACATAAGATTTGACAATATATACTCAAATGTCATATCATTTATCTTTTGATTAAAAATATAAAACATTTTAGGCAGTATTTAATTTATATCATCTCAATGAGGGCTGTAGAAAATTTGTCTTTTAAATAAAATAATGATTTTCTTGTTAAAATAGTTTATATTCGGGAAATTCAGATGGGACATTTATTTCTTGTTTTCAAATAAGAATGCCATTTATTAGCGAAGATACTGTTATAAATAACAGAAGAATATACAGTCCAAATTGAATAATTTGAAGCCAAAGGGACCTAAAAAAAATCGATTCATCTAAAATATCGAATTAAAAATGGAAATTCTGATTATAGAAAAGTGTAGGGACAAAGATAAATATTCAATTTAAAGACGTTTGAATTATCCATGTACTACTGTATTAAAAAAGGCATATTTTTTTAATGCCTTTGTTTCTTAAATTGTTCACCTGATCACAGTACAATTTCAGTTTTGTATTCATTTTTTCACAGAATAATTGAAGAAAAACAATAGAAAAAAAAAAAGTGGGTCAGGTGTGTTGATATTAAAAATAAAGAAAGCATATCCTGACCAGGAGCACATGTGCTTTACAGAAGGCAGAGCGCCATCTGGTGGAACAGAAATCAACTAAACATTGATTTAGCCTGTTCCCTGATATTTGGCCTACCCAATTTCTTGATAAAATCAAGTGGTACAGCCTAGTCCATGCTGACGAGCGCCAACAGCGCGAAACGCGTTCGTGGATGGCTTTTCTTGATTTATCAAGAAATTGGGTTGGGCAAATATCAGGGAACAGACTGAATCAATTTTTAGTTGATTTCTGTTCCACTAAATGGCGCTCTGCCTTCTGTAAAGCACATGTGCTCCTGGTCAGGATAATATATCTAAATTATTCAGTGGGATATAACAATATTTGTTTTTTTTATTCCAGGAAAATGTAAAGTATCAAATATTTCCCTTACCATATATTTAACTGATATCCTCTATATATATAAAGAAAGTTATGAATTAATAAATATATTTATTATTATAAAATTCAAAGCAATAATGCGCCATTTATATAATACAAATGAAAACACCAAAACGCGAATGTTTCTTTTCACAAATAAATCAAACCTGCCTGCACTAACTGGCCTTGTCTTTATTGTTTGCGGAAGAACATTGCTCTATGAAAATATTTAAATGTAATTCTACTGTCCTAAAAGCTTATGTCCATAGCTTTCTTAAATACCATTTCTAAGATTCCACCCTTCAGTGTAGCATATAAAATCAGAATGATCCAATACAGTATTAGATCTATAAAGATGCGGTCTGGTAGATTAAATTGGCGAAACCGCTGGGAGGGTTCACCAATGATGAGCCAAACCCTCCCAATATATTTTTTCATCTCAGTAAGGGCAGTAGAAGTTTGATTGGTGTTTTCATTTGTATTATCATTAAATATTTATAATTAAATGTTTCGTACTAGTTTCAGGCTGTTGGCCCTCATAAGCATGGTACAGGCTGTACTTTAACGACCAAAAAGCTGGTCTTTGAGGCTTCCTAAGATATCAAGAAATGGGAATTTAAGGCCAAATTTGCGTATTTTCGCTAATATACACAATATATCAAAATTCGAAACTATAGTTTCGAATGATGGCGCATTAATGCATCATAATATATATATATATATATATATATATATATATATATATATATATATATATATATATATATATAAATGACTGCGGCGTATAATTATAAAGCTATACAACAAGTTTAACCGCATAAGTTTCTTTTTATTTATGAAAAATCATTTTTAATTTTAAAGAGAAATAATTTAATATTTCTAACTTTTAGATGACGTATGAAAAGGTTGAATATATGAAGAGTGATGGTCTATATATGAATGGATGACGTATGGAGGGTGAAAAATATGAAGAGTAATGGCGAACGGAAAAATAAAAGTGTCCAGGAGCGGTAATCGAACCCACAACCTTCTGCTTACCGGGCAGGTGCCATGTCCACTAGGCTATCCTGGACGTATTTCTCCGTTCGTAACTAATATTTAAACTGACTAATAATACTTATAAATGACTGCGGCGTATAATTATAAAGCTATACAACCAGTTTAACCGCATAAGTTTCTTTTTATTTATGAAAAATCATTTTTTAATTTCAAAGAGAAATAATTTAATATTTCTAACTTTTGGATGACGTATGAAAAGGTTGATTATATGAAGAGTGATGGTCTATATATGAATGGATGACGTATGGAGGGTGAAAAATATGAAGAGTAATGGCGAACGGAAAAATAAAAGTGTCCAGGAGCGGGAATCGAACCCACAACCTTCTGCTTACCGGGCAGGTGCCATGTCCACTAGGCTATCCTGGACCAGGATTATTTCTCTTTGAAATTAAAAATGATTTTTTATAAATAAAAAGAAACTTATGCGGTTAAACTGGTTGTATAGCTTTATATATATATATATAGAGAGAGAGAGAGAGATTTTCTGTTGATTTTGGAATATTATTGAGATATAGAATTATTACACTCTGATGCTGATTATTTTGAAGATACATGAGTATGTTTTGTGATAGTGCAGTCGTGGTAAATATACTAAAATATAATAAAATAATTAGCTTTAATTGTGCTGATAGACATAATTAAACACCTGATTTGAGGCGTGAAGAAGAAAATAAAAGATTACGTATTTACTCATGTATAAAATTATTTGAGCCGGCCAACGGGAATCAACAACAATGAGCTTATATAAGTAAAGCCGCGACATCTGGCGGTCGACTTTACAGAGTAGTTTATTCTGGAAATGATAATTTCAAATTGGATAATTTCATCTAACTATACAATAATTTACACGTCATCTGGTGGAACAGAAATCAACTATTCATTGATTTAACTTGTTCCCTGATATTTGGCCAACCCAGATGGCGCTCTGCCTTCTGAAAAAGCACATGTGCTCCTGGTCAGTATATGCCTTTTTTATTTTTAATATCAACACCTGAGTTCCACTTATTATTTATTTTCTATTGTTTTCATATTTATAGCTTATACTTTGCAAAACAAAAATAAACATGCTGTTTATAAACTGAGTGGATATATTAGGAAAGTCCTTTATTTGAATATTGAAGTTAAAGTGGAGTGGACATTCTGTGAGCAAAATGACAGTTATGTCAACAGGACACCACAGGGAGATGTGGCCGACACGTATTGTCGTGACGTGCGTGCCAGGCACTACCATCCTCTACACCGTGAATAGTCGCTTGGTCGGAATACAAACACTTTCTAATTGGTCTTCTTCTTGGCGTGTTCACCCTGTACTTAACATCAGCTATCATTGTACTTGCCTTGCCTCGTTTCAAAGCTTGCTGAGAATCTAGATACTCCAAATTAAAGCTAGTTTGATAAATCACAATTTGGATTATAGATTAGAAACACAAGGTAAGAATCGTCCAAAACAGTATTAGAGTAGATCTCTAATGCAAATAATTATATGTAATTCTACTGTCCCAAAAGCTTATGTCTAGAGTTTGCTTAAATACCATTTTAAAATTCCACCCTTATGGGTAGCATGACCTAGCAAAATGATCCACTACAGTATTAGAGCTCTAAACATGCGTTCTGGTAGATCAGACTGACGAAACCGCTGGGAGTGCTCACCATTGATGAGCCAAGCCCTCCCAATATATTTATTAATCGCAGTAATAACAGTAGAAGTTTGTTTAATATTTAAAATAAACATTCGTGCCTAAATGCCTCTATTTATTACAAGGAAATAAATCTACATAAAAAAAATAGTGTGTGACGTTTCAGTAACAGCGTTGATTCCATCATCAGATAAAAGTAAAAAGAATAATTCAATACTTTTGTATAATGATGGTAAAAAAGCAGTTACTAGAAAGTCACACACTATTTTTTCATTTCAATTTATACTTATCACCTTGTGTTTCGAGCTAGCTGTTTATAAAATATTAATTATTATTTATTATTAACTATCTCTCTCTCTCAAATTCTCTTTTAGAATACAAGAATATCTGTTGTTAATATAAAAAGCATAATACATATAAGACTCAATCTCATATAAAATATCCAATTTTCACTAAATAAAATAATGCTAAAATAGGCACTTAGAGTATATATATAATTCCAGTTATGGTGAATTCATTTTAATCTTTATAACACGTTCTCGATTAATTACAAAATTATTTTTTGTAACAAATTGAGAATTGAGTAAAATTATTCAATAATAAATTGTTTATAGATTATTTTGAAAACTTGGGCATAATTGTTGAATATCCGATAGGCACAATTTGGATTATAGATTATAAACATAAGGTAATAAGACCAAATCCAAATAAATAAATAGTGTGTGACATTTCGGTAACAGCATTGTTAGATACAGTACTTTTGTCTGGAGATGGTAACAACGCTGTTACTGAAAAGTCATTCACTATTTATTCATTTGGATTTGTTCTTGTTACCTTGTGTTTGTTGAATATCCGTTTATTGTGTTATTGAATTTTTTTTTCTCAAAATAATATTCAGTATCAATATGTTAATATAATTATATAGAAAGAGAGAAATCTAGCTGGAAGTTATACTTCTAGGTGCTAATGTTGAAGTGTGCATGTTGGCCCGAGAACTAGAGGTATAAAATTTATATATATACAGTTACGAGCGTCATTCCTCATCTCCTAATCAACTCTGTCACCGTTTGCTATTAGCTACGATCACGCCACCTTTGCCCCCCCCCCCCCCCCCCCCCCCATCATGCCTCCCCCACTCGCTTTTTCGTTTTTGTAACTATTGTGTTGGAGCGGGTCGCTCCTTAAATAAATGCATATATTAGTTAATAACTAAATGGAATCCTCTCTTTCTTTTTCCCAGTATGAGACGCCTACGGAAGCCAACAGTACATAGACAGATAAAGCACATAGGCTATAGTTATTAACTAATATATGAATTTATTTAAGGCGCCAATTTATAATTGTAACAAATAGTATTTGAATAAAAACATTCAATCGGGTAAAACACGGGCGTTGCCCGGGTCATTCGGCTAGTTGTACAACACCCTGGATTCATTGTTGATATTTAGGTGAGTATAAATTATTATGAAAATAAACATATTCCATAGTAGAATACGAGAACTAAAGTTCATATGAATCTGTTTCTTTATTTCGATCAAATTGGTCCATCTTTCAAGCCAAAAGGATTTTCCTCGCAGTCCCTAATAAGATTTAAGTCAATGAAAAAGCATTTTGGGCTGAGAGACTCCTTAGATTTGTTTAAATTAGGGGGAAAAAATCGTTCTTTTGAGTTATTTTTTGTTTTAATAGAAAAACAGATATTTTTTTCAATTTAACACCTTATTAATTAACATTTTATTATTAATATTCGTATTTATGTTAAAAATAGACACTTCGGTCAGTTAGAGTATTTTATTTTCTCAACGTTTCGACAAAAATATTTTGTCTTCGTCAGGAGAAATAAATAAAAATAAAGAATTTGGAAAGGCATTGAAAATTGTTCGCTATTCGTATGTTCATCATTTAGAGAGAGACTGAGAAAATAAAATTTGAACATATCTAGAACTATCCTGTTAAATTATGGATATTTTTGAAATCTTATTTTATCTACTATTCTATTCAACCTGTTCTTATACATTACAGTTATATGGGAAGATAAATAAAATTGAATAAAATAGTTATAATAGATTCTGATATTTATTTATTTTATGTCTAATCTCTTATTTGGACAAATTATATAATTTTGGAATGGGGGTCGGTGTAAGGATGGTTTAAACCATTTGTTTTCGACCGCTACGACCTGGGTTCGATCTCCACATTGGGCACTATTTTCGGATTTAAAAAAATGCTCCAATGGCCTCCGATTCTTGCAAAAGTCAAACCCTACCAGCGAGTGCAAGTAACCAAACAGGGCTCTGACAAATTTGTATGTACAAAGTAGAACTGCTTTTCACATGTATAAACATGTGGTGCACTTACAGTAAAAGCAATCGCCAACTTCTACCCACCATGATTATCATGGCCTGTACCACGTGTACTAGGGATAAGTAAAATTATATGAATTTGGTTTACTTGTTATTTAAAGTATTTGTCGTTTAATAATAAAATAACATTATAATAAGTCATTATGGGAATATCCATGTAGAATAAATAATTTCAAAAGAAATTTGTTGTCTTTCCAATAATCATCTTAAATGGCAATTAGAAGATGTAATCTAAAGCAGACGATACCATAGCTGCAATAATCGGATTCTGGCGTTGGTCAATTTAATTAGAGCCAGGGTCAGCGATCAAAAACAAAGGGTGTGAAGATGCTGCTTGAATTTTTTTTCTATCTCAAACAAACATATAATGGTGGGGCTTTAAAAACAATTTTCGCATTATCGCCCCCTTTGAATTTAATATTTTCTATTAATAAGATATTTTTATGTTCATAAGTATATATGTATCTTATATTACGGGTGGGGAGAATAAAAAAGGTAATAAATTATTAAGTAAATGTTTAGATTGTCGAATGCGAATTTTACTTACAAAAAAGAAGAAGAATTAAATATCAATTATTAGCAAATATGCTTATTTTATTTTAAACAAATTTAACTATATAATATGATATTTTTGGCAAATGAGTTTATTAAAAAACACATTTACCCACCCAAAATAAAAACAAATCTTTATTTACAACAGAACAAAATAATAATAAAAATATTTTTTTTTGTTTTTTGGTCAAATTTGAAAATATAATTATATATTTTTAAAAATTAAATTGAATATAACATGTATATATATTATTTTATGAATTGCAACCTCAGAATAATTTTTAACGCCTTGCCAAATGCTTTAATTTTTATTTGTTCCTGAGAAGGACAAAATATTTTTGTCAGAAATTTGAGATAATAAAAAAGATGTATTGGCCAAAGTATCTCTAATTCTATAAATTATTTTATGAGTTGAGAAAAAATGTGTCTGATTTCCTTTTTCCTTTATCAAATAAATAGTGTTTAACTAATTTATTACCTAAATTTTATAAATTTTTGTACCATATTTAAATATTCTGATAGGAATAGTTTTTCTAACTAACTCTATAAGTTGGCATTGTACAGACTATAATATATGTATTGGAAGATAAAGGAAAACTTTAATTGTGATTTAAAATCAACGAAACTATAACCATTTTAAGTCCTCAATGAGGATAATAGATGAAAAAAAATAAGTTTTAGCTTTTATATCCATAAAGATATCGAAGACACATCTTCATCAATTAATATCTAAGAATAGATTATGAAAAACACAGGAAATTTCAATATATATTTATAATCATACTATCCTCAAAAAGCTCGTGTTTATAGTTCATTTAAAATACTCTTTCCAAGAGTCTATCTTCTGTATCGGTAGAAAACAGCAAAATGCAATATTACTGCGGTATGGTTGAAAGTGATCTCTACTAATGAGTTAGGACCTCAAATTATTATATCAATGCAAAATGCAATATTACTGCGGTATGGTTGAAAGTGATCTCTACTAATGAGTTAGGACCTCAAATTATTATATCAATGCAAAATGCAATATTACTGCGGTATGGTTGAAAGTGATCTCTACTAATGAGTTAGGACCTCAAATTATTATATCAATGCAAAATGCAATATTACTGCGGTATGGTTGAAAGTGATCTCTACTAATGAGTTAGGACCTCAAATTATTATATCAATGCAAAATGCAATATTACTGCGGTATGGTTGAAAGTGATCTCTACTAATGAGTTAGGACCTCAAATTATTATATCAATGCAAAATGCAATATTACTGCGGTATGGTTGAAAGTGATCTCTACTAATGAGTTAGGACCTCAAATTATTATATCAATGCAAAATGCAATATTACTGCGGTAGGGTTGAAAGTGATCTCTACTAATGAGTTAGGACCTCAAATTATTATATCAATGCAAAATGCAATATTACTGCGGTATGGTTGAAAGTGATCTCTGCTAATGAGTTAGAACTTCAAATTATTATATCAATGCAAAAATGCAATGCAATAGAAAATTGTTTTATACAAAAAGAATCATATGTGTCAATAATAGTTTCAATATAAGAAATGGCGCGCTAAATATATAAATTTGAAGTTTCAACAATATAAGGCAGTATATGAGGATGTTATCAGTGTTTGTATGCAACGACAGACCGAGCTATCTCGTTACTGGATAATGGCTGAGGTTTATTCAGGCAGATGGGCGGCCAGCCAAGTACCATCAACCTGAACACAAGAGCAATTAGGTGAGAAGGCGGGATGAGGTACTTGTAATTAAACAACCTCCGGAAAAAAAAAATTGTCTTGACGGGAATAGAACCAAGGCCATGTCGACAAACAATGGTCTAATAATACCCTCTGAAGAGAGTACATTAGAAAGAGGGTATTAAACTGTGAATTGTTGCTGAAGATATTGCTTAGAATTGTAGCATCGTTAACTTGAAGAAGAAGGCTTATCTGGAACGGGTTTTAAATAACTAAAGAAAAGTTTACGTTACGCTAACGAGAGCCAACAGCCCGAAACGCGTACGTTGTTGTTCTTTCTTTTTCTTTTTAACAGAGAAAAGTTATTTGAGATTTTTTTTTTGAATGAAGTAATCAAAGTTTAGTTGAATTTATTCCAATAGATAGCGTTTTTGGGAAAGTTTAGTTGAATTCTTTATCATAAAAACTCTAATATTTATAAAAGCATTGAAAATATATTTATATATCTCTATATATATAAAAGTCAATTTCTGTCTGTCTGTATCGCGATAAACTCAAAACCTACTGAACCAATTGGCACCAAATTTTGCATGTCGCTTTTTATAAACCTGTGGAAAATTTTCGGCTGCATTTTGTTTAGTATTTTTGGCTATTTCTTTTTTTCATTTGAAGAACTTTTTTTTACGCGGACTAATCCGGAAAGGAATGAATACCTAAATATGGCCATTTTTAAAGCATTGGTGGTTCAGTGGTAGCATGCTCGCCTGCCACGCGGGCGGCCCGGGTTCGATTCCCGGCCGATGCATTTTTTTTTTTTTTACAATTTTTAAAACTCATTTATATTATATATAATATAAATATATATTATTATATCAACTATATTAATTAAATCAAATACCTAAACACTAATATAATACAATTTTTGCCATCACACACACTTTTTCCTGTAGTTTATGTGTTACTTCTGTATTGCTATTCTATGGCACTTCTAATATTTATTATTGATATACTTTTAGTATGAAGGAAATTGCACCCAAGGGATTTCTCGGGCGAAGCCGGGTCATTCGCCTAGTATTATATAAAAATCTGGTTTTTTTTTTCATTATATTCCAGGATTTTGATGTCTTCACACATTATTAATTACATTAGGAGAATTATAATATAACAAAATGACTCTTCGAAGATCTTTCAATATTTGAAAATTGTTGATTACTTCTTTCTAGAGACTTTTAAATTGATTTCAATTATTTCTATAATATTTATATTTATACTATTTTAACGAATATATTTAGTTATATGCATTATATATCGTACACACTAATGTTCAAAACTTGAAGAAGTTGTACCTTTTAGCATATATATACAGATAATAAATCTGAAAGATATTTGATACAATGACCTTTATTGAAGACGCACGAGATAACCAAGTGTGAATGAAATTGCCTCTGACTCCTTCAGAAAATAGATAACCGGTTACATAAAAGACTTTCCACTTTCTTAAATTCTGTCCATAAGCGTTTTTATACAAATATGGTGTCTCTCTCGTCTCTGAAAACGGTACGATTCAGGTTAGTGGCAAACATAAACATTTTTGGCAAATGCAGAACACCTGTTTCGAAATCATAGTAAGAACTTATTATATATATTAATTATGAATTACATTTCTCTCTCTCTCTCGGGCATGACCTGGAGGACGACGCCCTGGCCATCCAGGCGTCTGCCAAGACCCGTATCCACAAGCACTTCCTGGGCCTGGAGATACGGGGCGTCCAAGAGGACCCTCTCATCGTCTGGAGGAGGACTCTGGCAAGATGGTGGAGCCTTCCTCAATCCTAATTTCACTGTATTTTTCTCATTATTTTTCATCCATAATTGCCTAGTAGTCAATAAAGTATGTTTAACCTCTCTCTCTCTTAGATCAAAATATAATTCTTCTGATTATATTTGAAATCTAAATAAGCGTCTTTCATAATTAATGTATTCCATATGGATTGTGATACATATTTCGCAATATAATGTCAACTTTACACAATTGCAAAGAATTATTTGTTGTCCTATTATATTATGTAGAAAGATAAATACAAATATGAATTATAAATATCTACCGAATATATCTATAAAAATCCAACTATAGTTCTCAATTTAAAAATTTCACGAAATGTTTACACCATAATTTGTACAGAAGAACCTGCTGGTTAATAATATACTTAGTATCCACTTCAGTGTTAAGTGAGCAACTATAGTTCTCAGTATTAAAAATATTTATGCACAATATTCATAAAAATGGTATATTTGTGAATTTTAGGTGTCAAATATTTTTAGAAACGAAGAAATAGAAAAATAACTTGGTGTCAGTGAATTATAAGTTAAGTAAGGAAGGTTTATTTACAGGCGTTGCTAAAAATAACTATCTTTTTATATATAGAAAGAACGATCTAAATGAAAAGTATATTTTTATTCCTATTTTGATATCTGTTGTTTTATTACGCTTACAGTACCAAAAAGTGAAATTAATGAACCTTTTTGTATTTTACCCTTGAAATATTTTAAAATGTTCGTCTAGTATATTGCCACTAATAATTATTGCTTCACAGAATCTAGACATAAAAAGAAAGCAACAACGATTATTCCTAGAAGCACTAGTATCATCAAAATTAAATAGCATTAATAGAAAAATAGACCACCCAACCCAATATTGCAATATCCCTGGCAAATTATCTATAAATTAATATATATTTAATCCCTTTATAATATTTAATATTTTAGCTGTAAACAGTTTGATGCACGCTCGCACATGCCAATAACATATTTTCAATTATTCCTGTACAAAGTTCATCTTGATATTGTATATAGAAATATATACCCGTTGAAGAACAGAAATTTTGCCCCAAAGCTTGCGAATATCAGAATTAAAAGAAATCCTTTACCTTAATATTATTTTTTTCGAGAATCTAGATTATTCTTCATTAATTTCGAAATGATATAGCTTGTTTACCATTGAGAAGAGACTGATTGAAGAGAGACACACATGTTTAAAGAGAGTGATACAAAGTATATATATAACCTGTAATAATAAATATTCATTAATTATTTATTCCACACATTCGTAAAATTAGAAATAATAACAAATTCGCCGAGAAACGATTTTCTCTTTTAATCACGAATAGTTTCGGGCTAAAGAGCCCTTTGACATGTATGATTACAATATTTTTAGTATCGTAATTGTAACTCTCGAAAGGCTATTACGCTTTAAAGTCTGCATTGTGATAAAATCCATGATTTTTTAAAAAATAAATATTTATTACCAATTATAGATAAGATTTATTACTTCAGATGAATCCGTCTTAAACCTGGTGTATCTCTTCAATCTGGCTCTTCTAAGATGATCGGTCTATAGTTAAAATCTGTTGGTAAGATGTTGTTTGATCCCGTTGGTCCATTCAATGAGGAGTTTTTGCCGGACATGTGATCATTTCCTTTGACCTTCTGCGTCTATATGTTGTTGTATATAATGTTATATAGGTTATGTTATAGGTCTGAAGCCTCCAGAATCCGCTGACAGACTTTGTGTTATAAATATATATTCGATAAATAGTATATAAAATTAGATTTTACTTTGTAGAATGACATTTGAAAATTATCCTGCATGTGTTTCTTTTGAACGAAAAATCTAAATTTATTTAAAGGAGAAATAACGATTATTTCTAACCTTAGGGATGAAGTATGAAAGGATGAATTGTGAAGAGTAATGATAATTTTCAAATGTCGTTCTACAATTATAAGCCGCATTATATTGTATTATAGATTTTACTTTATACAAAAACAATAAGGTACTTAAAAATAAACATTTCATATTCTAAAAAAAAGACATCTCCTTATCGGGAACTAAAAGTTACTGATGGCTTACGCCATCTGACATAATGTAAATCAACTAATCGTCGATTCTTAATTATTCCAGAATTGGCCAAATACCCTTTCTTGATTAATCAAGAAAAGCGTTAGCGTTTTAGGCTGTTGGCCCTCATCAGCGTGGTGCAAGTATCGACGATTAGTTTATATTGATACCGACAGATGGCAGAAGCTTTCACCAACTTTTATTTGAGGGATCAGGATTTTCCTTCTTTTTCTTACTTTTTCCACCTGAACCAAGTGCAATATGAAATTCCATATTCTACAATGAATATATATCACTTTAATATATCATTTTATAAATAGCGTTCGTCCTAAATATATTTTCAATTCCTAATTTGTGGATCCATCTTCACAAAAGAAAAAAGACATTAATAAATAGAATTTTCTTGAGTATTTATTGTATGTATATCTCTTAAAATCACTATATATTATTATTAAATGTTCATTCATTCATGATTGATTATTAAATGTCAAAGAAATCTGTGCTGAAGAGACTAATCAAAGCTGAATAGCGAACGTTCTTCAAGGTAGTCAATGTCTTCGTTCTTTGCCTTACTTAATAACAGGGATGTGAATAATGATAGACATTATGTGGTGGTGGTTGCTGCTGTTGTAATGAGACAATATGTAATTAGGGAGAGTTTCCTTCTCCGCTTAGACTCGCCTCTTGTATTCATTTAATTTGAGATCTCGAAATTAAGCAAAATTTCGTTTTTATCCATCATCTATATCCTACCTACTTGTAAAATTTGACTACAGCTGATCCTGATTGTTGTTTAACATACTATACTTCTATAAAACAAAGGTAGCTTCTCTGCTTAATAGATGGTCTCTAGTTTTGGCGTTTATTTTGTCAGAAGGCGATTTTTGCTTTTATAGATCAATTTACTTCTAGGAAAACTTCCATTTATAATACACTTTGAATTAGGTTCTGATAATTTATGTTTGTTTGACTCTCACATAGTTTCACCTCTTGTATTCATTTAATTTGAGATCTCGAAATTAAACAAAATTTCGTTTTTATCCATTATGTGTATTCTACTTCTTGTAAAATTTGACTACAGCTGATCTTCTGATTGTTGGTTAACATACTACAATTCTATAAAACAAAGGTCGCTTCTCCCTTTAATAGATGGCGTCTAGTTTTGACGTTTATTTTGATTGGCGAAACGAATTTTGCTTTTATAGATCAATTTCCTTCCAGAAAATTTTCCATTTATAATACACTTCGAAATAGGTTTTGATAATTTGTGATTATGTGACTATATCACACAGAATTACGAATCAATCATTCAACATCTATTGAATCCTTAGTGTTAAATAAAGTAGATTCTTCCTAAGAGATGGAAAGAAAGATTGAAAAAAGAAAGGAAGGAAGAAATTAAAATAAGAAAAAATGTATGACAGATAGTTGTATAAGAAATATATATATCTCCAATTATAAATTATTTATTATACAATTACAATATATATATAAATACACCTATCCCCCGATTTACACGGTACTTGTTTTACACGTTTTCGCTTTTACACGGTTTTCCAAATAAGTTTTTTGTTTTTATCGCACTATACTAAATGCTACTGTGATTGAACACATGCGCTGTGTACACATCTCACGAGGAATCCCGAGCTTATGTGCTGACTACATATTTTAACCTGTCAATGCATTTTATTTTTATTTCTGTGTACACCTATCCCCCGATTTACACGTTTTTCTCAGGAACGTATCTACCGTGTAAATCGGGGGATAGGTGTATATAAAATAAAGAAGGCATATCCTGATCAGGAGCACATGTGCTTTTTAGATAGTAGAGCTCCTGGTCAGGATATGCCTTCTTTATTTTTAATAACAACACCTGAGGTTTTTATTATTTCTATTATTTTTGCACATAAAAATATATGAGAAAATAATAGAAATAATTCGTGGATTTATCAAGAAATTGGATGGCCAAATATCAGGGAACAGGCTAAATCAATGTTAGTTGATTTCTGTTACACCAGATGGCGCTCTGCCTTCTGTAAAGCACATGTTGCTCTTGGTCAGGATATGCCATTTTTATTTTAATAAAAATATATGTGCCAAAAGAGTCACCTTCCCTTTAATTATGCATCAAAACAAGGTATTATTTTATCATTCTGGTAAAAACTCACTAAATAATGAGCCACAACACCGGATTTGGTTCAATCCTTATCATCCCTAAAAACGTTTTTTGCTAGGTCGAAAGACACATAATGTATAGTTCTTATGTACAATTAAAGGGAAGGAGCCTCTTTATAGGTATAGGAATATCACATATTTTCCTCAGTGTAAACAGTTTTGAAGAACCTCGTCGCCGTAAACTTTAATTCCTTCTTCAAAATGATGTCTGATGATTTCATCTCTTGTAAACAGTTTTACGGGGTTGGTGGAAGGCTGGTTAAACCGTTTGGTTTTCGACCACTAGGACCCGGGTTCGATTCCCGCATTGGACACTTTTTTCTGTTTAAAAAAAATGCTTCAATGGCCCCCGATTTTTGCAAAAGTCCAACCCCCACCAGCGAGTGCAAGTAACCAAACGGGGCTCTGGCATTTGTAAGTGCAAAGTCGAACTGCTTTTCACATGTGTAGACATGTGGTGCGCTTACAGTAAAAAGCAGTCGCTAACTACCCACCATGATTATCATGGCCTGTACCACGTGTACTAGGGATAAGCAAAAAAAAAAAATTTTACCGAAGCAAAAGGTTTTAATACACGCACATGATGGAATATTTATTTCATTGACACTTTGAAAATTATCCCGTTTATAATTAAGACTTTTGTATATATTTTAGTGTTAATACACAATTTAAATAGATAAATGTATAATCATAATTTGGAAAACTGTAAAATAGTTATAAAAAGGAAACATGTAAATATAGTTAACTGATTCATCCAGGCTCGAGGGACCAGTGATGTAGGTTTGTGAGCGTAAGGTCACTTCCCTTTACTCTTCGAAGCTAAGATTAAAAACAACCTCTTCTGTTGTTTACAGTTCATTTATTTTTTTAAAGAATGTTTAGAATTAAAAGCACGCGATGCCTTTTCACTGCCTGCCAGCGAGAGCCTTTTCACGCGACTTGCCTTCTCGCGCGACTGCCCGCCAGCGAGAGAATTTTTTTCTTAATTACAATGCAAATCCTTAACTATATTTACATGTTACTATTTAATAACTATTTCACATATTTACAGAAACAATAATATATTTTTTTCTTATATCGATTTTCTATTGATGTATTGAGTCGACCTTGAACCCAATTCCCATGATAAGGAAAGTTTATGGCAACTTGGAAAATAAGTTAGTTCTAGAATAGTATCTCACTAAAGTTACATGTATAACACAAAGTGTCTGAAAATTTACTAATATTGCGTTGTTTAAATTTTAGAATGAGACGGTTTGGGATTCCAAACACCTACTTATGTCACGTGATTATCATTCTAGAAGCCTCGTCTGATTGGTTAACTAGATGACCTTGAAATACGATAAACGCCAATTCATCGTCATTTTCCCTCTTTTACATACTGATTTTTACACAAGAGTGCATAAATGAAATTACATATGTGATATTTTTTTGTATTCGTTCAACTATATTTTTAAGATTTCACCACATAGTTTATATATGTTTGTATATTCCATACCTTTATTTCTCATCTACATCTTTTTTAAATAATTGATTAAATAAAAACAATTAGCATTCAAACCCAAAATTAGAGAGACATTTTCTATAATAAAAAAACTATCAAAAATAGATCTACCTTCTCTGTTAAATAAAAATATCTTCGTTTTGTTTGCGAAATTTGCGAATAAATCTTTTTAAAAATTATTAATGAATCAAGGTCAATAGCGTGTCTTTAAAACCAATTTGCATAAATTATTATGTAATATTTAAGTAAGAAATAAGATGTAATTTGTTTCACATAAAAGTTTTTACGATTGGCTCAGGGTTTTTATTGGTATCCGAGGAGGCCTGTGGAAAAAGTAGAAAATCCCCGGTCATATATTTACAACCACAAAGATTAAGGTTGTATTGGAAAACTTAAGGGGGGCTGGAAAACAGCTGGAATCGATTGACGGGAAAACCTATGCGCGCGCAGCTGGGTCAATGTCAACACGTGGTACGGCGCATGCGCGGGCGATTATTGTACTAAATCGTACCATAATGACCGGCAGGAAGTGATGGACAAGTGAACGTCCTTCCGCCTTGGACATTAATGTCTGTCGCCAACATGACTTATGGCAAAACCTGGCTACTCTCTATAACAAATTTGAAACACTTCCTTTCTAAATCTTTCACTTTTTTTTTGGTATACTTTCTTTTTATTAATGTTAATAGGGATTGGTGGAAGGATAGTCTAAACCAGGGGTGGCGAACGTGCGGCCTTAAGGCCGCATGTGGCCTTTTCTTGCCCAAGTTGTGGCCTTTTCATAAATTCAAAATTATAATTTTTGTTTCGCAGTTTTCAATTACTTTCATTATTTTATTGAAAATATCTCTAATACGAATGTCATATTATATATATATATTATTTTTGATCCAATATATGCCTTTTTAATTAAATATATATATATATGGATGCGGCCTTCTCAAAAAATGGTAAATGAAAATTGGCCTTCTAATATAAAAAGGTTCGCCACCCCTGGTATAAACCGTTGGTTTTTGATCGCTACGACCCGGGGTCGAATCCCGCATTAGACATTTTTTTCTTTTTAGGCCCCCGATTCTTGCAAAAGTCCAACTCCAACAGAGAGTGCAAGTAACCAAACGAGGCTTTGGCACATTTGTAAGTGCCAAGTTGAACTACTTTTTACATGTGTAGACATGTGGTGCACTTACAGTAAAAGCAGTCGCTAACTACCCAACATAATTATCATGTACCAGAGACCAGGTGTACTAGGGATAATAAAAAACAATAATAATAATAAATGTTAACATATTCTGTATAATTTTCAAGTTTAAAAAATAAAATATTAAAAAAATAAAAGATACTTTAAAGTTAGGAAGCGATTCAGAATTCTTAACTTTTTAATTGTGCGATTTTGCTACAGATCTAAAGTCTATGTCTTGTATCTTATAATATGTCCGTTGAAGAGAACACTGAAAATACTTATCTGTATTTATCTAATGATTTTAGCATTTTAAAATACACAAGAATTTACTTTTAAATTTCATTTCAAAGTTAGAGCCCATTTTCAAAAAAAAGTATATGAAAAATCATTGTTTATAATTCATATAATTCTTAATATTATCCAATTTTTTTTCTAACAAGCTATAGTGGTACTAATATAATTTAAGCCATATCTAGGATTAAGTTTTAAAGAGAATATATAAATATCATAAATGATTTTAATATATTGAAAAACATTTTTTTTCACATTATCGTATGTTGACTACCAATGCTAATTATATATTGAAATATATTTGAATTATTAAATGAATAATATACGTGCAATGATATAATGATTTTAAGCGTAGAATATAAAAAGTTCAAATTAAAGAAGAAAGTAATTTAAGAATACCTACCTGATGTTTAATCTGTTTCAAATAAAGATAATAACAAACATCCAAATAACTCCAATATCGTCTATGTAAATTAACAGATAATTTCCAAACCTTGTATAATTGGATAGTATATCTTCATAAGATGTTTGCGAGTTTTAATTATTAACACACTAAAAATGATCTTAGGGTTTCTAAAAAAAGCGTTTCCAATTGCATCCCTTCAATCATCTGTAGTGTGTAGACAATTTGGAATAATGAGACAACCATATCATTTTAAAGAAAATATCATCCAGAAATAAGTTTCTTACAATATTCATTAAATTAACTCAAGCTTTCAGGCTTTTGTACCCTTCTACAGAAGTATGGTTTTATTTATAGAATGGGAATATTGGACATATATATATATATATATATCTTGTGGTTGTAAACAATATATAGGTGTATGCGTGTATATGAGTGTATATACAGGGTGTACCAGGTAAATTGGGAATTTCAACAATGGTATTTTAACTGAAATTTTTTGTAAGTAAAAATTAAAATATCCGAATGAAATTTGACACAGTAGTAGATAAAAGGATATAGTTTTTATTTATTCAATGTAGTTTCCATTATTAGCTACAACAGTCTCGAGGCGAGTGCGGAATGAAGCACAGGCCTTGGCGACGATGACCTTGTCCATTTGGGTCATCACCGTGTGAACTGCTTTCTTGACAGACTGGATGGTGGTATGAGGATCTTTGTTGACATCTCTCTCAACAACGCCCCATACATAGTAGTCGAGGGGATTGCAATCTGGAGAATTAGGGGGCCAAATATCAGGACCCCAGTGACTAGGGACGTTAAGTGTCAGCCACGATTGTGTCTTTTTTGCCTTATGGGCTGGAGCTGAGTCCTGTTGGAAGACATACTTCCTTCCTGCGGCCACCATGTCCATCCAAGGCTTCACAACGGTCTCCAGAACATTGATGTAGGTGTCAGCGTTCATCCTAAGGCCCTTCTCAAAGAAATGGGGAGGCATGACATCACCTTCACTGCTGATAACGCCAAGGACCATTACGGAGGCAGGAAATTTCGTGTGCATCACGACAGGTATCTCTGAGGGGTCTTTACAGATCCAGCGATCATTCCTGGAATTTACCTTTTGGTCCACGTCAAAGTTCTTTTCGTCAGAGAAGAACCTTAGCATGCCAAAAGAGTCGTGTTTCAGGTTGTTGAGGAGGGCAGCAGCCTTTCCTTTTCTGTTATTCTTCATATTCTCAGTCAGCAACTGACCTTTCCGAAGGGCATAAGACTTGAGACCAAGGTCCTCATGGATAGTTCTGACAATTGTCATAGAGCCAACGTCCATTTCCTTGGCTATGGCCCTCATGCTCTTCCCAGGGTTTCCATCAATCTTCTCCTTGACATTTTTGACAAATTCTTCGCCTCTTACCCTGTCCGATCGACGCGAGTGCTTTTTCCTTGTAGCTATCCCCTCTTTGTTACTGTCGGCCTCATCAAACTGCTTCTTGACACGATAAATAGTGGTTTTGGGCAACTTAAGAAAATCCACTATCTCTTTGGGGCTCTTTCCGGCGCGCAGAGCAACGATGATGGCAGCTCGATTTTCAAATTCTCGGTTACTGTTCATCACTACACTGCGCACACATGTACTGTTGCATTTTACATGAATATGGCTACGTAATGAAAAAAAAACAAGTTTTTAATCTCAAGTAGTTTTTGTTTTATGGACTGTCAAAGTTAGTCCCAATTTACCTGGTACACCCTGTATGTATATATTTTTAAATTTAATGATGTAACTGTAAATAAAATTCAAAGAATATCTCTATATGTAAATAATATTTATGAATCTTTCTAAGTCGCTTTCTGTGTATCTTTCCATGTTGAATATTTTCTTTGTTATATTTGTATGTACATTTAGCGCAAGTGTCCCTAGGGGGACATAGCGTTTTGAATTGAAATAAATAAATAAATGGGAATATAACTGAAGAGCATTGCCATCTCATCTAAAATTCGTCTCAATGGGAATATCATCTAACAGCATATCTAATCGTCTGTCTTATAAAAAAGACATTTTTATCAAATGAAAGTTTGCAGTCAATTTTTAGATTCCTAAATATATTTATGAATATATTTGTATATGGTACAGGTAGTATTCAGACCTAGAAAGAGAGCGAATACATTGAAAATATGACGAATTAAATATATTTCATATAATTCAAAGTAAATCGCCCGGCCCCTCAAATTTACAAGTATATCTATAAGCTAATCTACTTCTTCAGACGATATATCAACTACAAATTCAGTAAACAAATTATTTCTTTCGAATAATAATTCCAATGTGTAAGGCTAGCAAAACTTTGATTTCTAGGTCAATGTAACTTTGAAAGCAATTCGGTAGTTTTTTTTTTAATCTCTTCGAAAATATAGCATACATTTTTGAATAATCAACATATCCATCATTCAATATAATTTTGAAAATATATAGTCAAACACATATTGATGCAAAAAGCTAAAACATGCGTCAATTTCTAACCGTTCTTTAAATCTATTTGGCACTAAGGGATTTGAATTTGAAAATTTTGGCAGAATACATCTCTGGCCAACCCAGAAAGACCTTCCAGGAACTACCTTTCTCTTAATGAGACGTACGCTTTTCTCTTCTGAAAATTCAAATCAAAATAACTTCCTTTAGATCCGAGATACGCTTCTTTCATTGAAGATATACTGGCGATAGATTGCGAATATATATGTTATATTAAAATATTATATTATTTAAAAAATTATATTTCATAGATTCAAATACTCTGCAAAATCGACCGCCAGAGGTCACTCTTCTCCTATAAAAACTCTTTGTTGTTGTTTCCCGATGGCCGGCTCAAATCTTTTGTACATTATGTTAATGGGTTTTTCATTTTTTAGATTCTTACGCCTTAAACCAGGCATTACTTTTATCAAATTATGTTTTTAATATATTCCTTTAGCTCAATTAAAGCAATCTCTGATCAAAACTATTTTTAGTTTTATACTTTAAAGATTTTAACCACGACTGCATTACCATACCATAATCCTCAAAATAATAAAAAATCAACAGAAATCTCTTTTTTTTTAATATAACATATATATATGGTAATGTAAATGGAGAAGAAAATAAACATTCCAGAGATCAGTGGCGACAAGAAGATTACACTCTTAGAAAAATTCGTGCTGACATGACACCAGAAATGAGACTGCCCAGTACATCTCCTTTGATCTCAATCTCACAACTGTCTTTAACAATCCCCCGGCTCTATTTTTGGCCGGAGTTTCCCTCCCTACTGGGATCAAAGATCGGAACTTTCCTGTTCCCTGTTTTTCTGTTGTGAAGTTATATGACGACAGGTTGTTACGGCTATCTCTGGGGTTCGTCAGCCTTCCTTTAACTTTATTATTTCCAAGTAAGTAACAATAATAATGGACATTTATATTTGTATATTATATATATGAATATAAACAACATATTGTTGTTGAGGAAAGAAGGTATTCATGTCTCAAACGAAGAATCTTTCCGGTAAAATTGCACTCAAATAATACATTCTTTTATTATCCCACACACAGTAAAATGTAGTGGTACATTCTTCATCACAATCTTAAAGTTCTCTACTCGAGTTATGAGTCTAAATGCATTATATTAATGCATTTTAACGGTCGAAATGTCTCTTTTTGGTATATAAATAAAGCATATTTTGGTTTTAAATACTATTTATTTTAGATATTATTGATATTTTCCGAGAACATATCGTTTTTCTTTGTCAAAATATGATTTTATGAATATTAATTATCTCTAAATATATATGAAAAATAGTGTGTCGCGTCTATATTACAGGTTTAGGTTCTAAAATAGATAGTATTTAAATACATATCATACCTTATATTTATATATAAATATGGGTTACTCAATCTTATTTAAAATATATTGAACGCTTCCAGCGTGTCTTCTATGTGCATGAGCCAAGTTGAAATTCTCTGGATCATTTTAACATCAGTAGTTGTTCCCCAAAGAAGTATGTATTTATATAGAAAGAGATAACATGAGAAGATAACTTAGATAGAAGTAACCGATGTAATGGAAATGTTGAAAGGAAAAGTGGAGCCGTTTTATCACGGAGTAACGTCTAGGAAATTAATTCATTGGCTTTAAAGTCAGTCGCATCGATTCCGTCAATAGCGATTGGAATTAAATGTGTTTGCCCTCAGGGGTACTGGACGTTTAGAGACGTGATTAGCAAAGCGCGTCGTCAACAATGTATGTTGTTTCTGTTTGAAAGCTCCCTCACTTGACAATAGAATCTGTGTTGACATAGATAACTGATTGAGGTAGGGCTTTGTTCTCTTCCATTTTCTTCCCTTTGGGTAGTTTCTTAACCCTTCTTCTGTTTTCTCCAATTTATCTTTTGATATAAAATGATATAATTCGAAAACAATGGACAATAAATATGCAACAATAATAATTACTGACAGTATAATGAATAAAATTTAAAAATCAAGATATTTAACATCATTAATTATATTATGATGCACTATTTTTCATTGCAGTAAGGACAGTAGAAATTGTTTATTTTTAGAAAGAATCATACGCGTCTATAATAGAATAATTAATTATATTGATATAACTACAGATTTTTATAATAAATAATTTGATAACGCATTTTTGAGTCGCAACAGCTCTTTTTGTTATGAAGTAGCGGCGTCTTATGCTTATTATATACTAGACGGGTGACCCGGGCTTCGCCCCGGGATTGACCCGTGTGCATATCTACCCGTACAAAAGCTACATACCTATACTTTCGATATTTGTGGACCTATAATGAGGTATTGTTAACAATAGATTATTTAAGGAGTGACCCGCTCCAACACAATAGTTACAAAAACCAAAAAGCGAGTGGGGGGGGCATGATGGGGGGGGGGGGGCAAAGGTGGCGTGATCGTAGCCAACCAATAGGAGAGCGCCATTCCAAAAAAAAGCAAACGGTGACAGAGATGAAGAATTATTAAGAACGCATGACGCTCGTAACAGTATATAGAATATATTCTTTTGTAATTTCTCGATATTCTCAATCCTGTGATAATGAATATTATACATACAATTATTTATTAAAATAAGAGACAATCAAGCTAGAAAACCTTTTTAGTTGCTCAGCGTTTCGATAAAAATCTTCTGCCCTCATCAAGAAAAAATGAATAAAGCATTTGGCAAGACGTTATAAATGTATTTAAGGTTACAAGGGCGT
Source organism: Cordylochernes scorpioides (assembly GCA_030710605.1). Classification (NCBI taxonomy): domain Eukaryota; kingdom Metazoa; phylum Arthropoda; class Arachnida; order Pseudoscorpiones; family Chernetidae; genus Cordylochernes; species Cordylochernes scorpioides. The sequence continues at coordinate 30,717,156 of CP092881.1, read as the reverse complement.
TCTCACGCAATTTTTAAAATTTAATAAAACATCTAAATTACCTGTCATAAACAATTATATAACTGTGCAAAGACTATGATATAATTATTTATATATTCTATAACATTATATTTATAATATTAGAAACGAATAACCAAATTTTCTTCTATTCAATATATTACACACACAAAAATATTTTTTCAAAATAATAAGATTAATAATTCCCAGTATTGAATCGATGAATCAAATCACTTTTATACACAAACACTGTGCAGAAACTTATAGATTTGTAAATTTGCATTAGAAATACAAAGAGGTTTTGAGAAGTGTTAATATATGTTAATTTTTATTACAACAAAATTTCTCTAACGATATTTAAGCTCCATTTCAATGAAATCTATTCTTAATCTTCTTTGTGTAAAAATGTTTTTATAATAATCTGGTTGATTGGTATGAATTCTTGGTGGAATATGCTTTAGCGAAATATTTCCAAGCGCAAAACCTTTCTTTCTCTCTCTCTCTCTCTTTCATTTTTCCTGCACTATATTTTATGGCAAATATCATTGTGACTAGCTACATTTATTTCTTTTTGAAAATAGAGCTATCCATATTTAATTCATTAGATAATAAAAATACATCTAAAAAGGCATCTATTGGATTTAAAAAAAAAAAGATTTATTTTGCCAATATTTCGGCTACTGAACGCCAAACCTTTATCAAGGCATTAAATATTTGTATACACAAACTCAGCGCCACATTTCCCCCCCACCTACTTTGTATTTTTAAAATTATTTCAACTGTGAAATTATAACACTGTGCGGCGCTGAGTTTGTGTATACAAAAATGTAATGCCTTGATAAAGGTTTGGCGTTCAGCCAACCGAAATTTTGGCAAATAAATCTTTTATTAAATTCGATATATGCCTTTTTATTATATCATTTATTTCTTTGTAATATCCATAAAGCAAATATGCCCAATCTAACGCAATAAAATTATCTATATCGCGGTTAAGCATTCCAAGCTTGTTCTTCAGTGTTCCCAACCAGATTGCTATCCGTCACATGTGTGGAATCAAACATCAGATTTGCCAGTAGTGTGTGTATAACCAAATTAATTCATCCCTGGTGATAGATTTCAACCTATTTTTAATAACCTAGCTTCATTAGAAACCTCTTCATTTTTTTCTCATCTTATCAAAATTTAGATATTCTTTGGAATAACAAGAAACTTGTTCGTATTTGAATTAAACGGAAACTTACTCCATCACCTATATGTTTATGTCATTAAAACCCCCATCTTGATTATAATATATATTTCTTATCAAAATATTCTCAAAGAATGAATTTCAATTGTAGAATTTCAAGTCAAATATAAAATCAAATGTATATTCGTTGTATCTAATCAAATTATACGAAGACATTTCAGAAAATTAGCCAAGAACTATAAGTGTGTTTATACATATTTTTTAGTAAGATATCAAAGATCTTGTATTACGTAACAATATTTCAGGAATGTAATTCCTATCATAAGAATATATAAAATAGGAATTCGTGTCATATACATATTTTCTAATATTCGGGATAATTCAATTTCTGCTTTCTTCGTGTATCTCTGTGAAAAAAACTTAATATATTGGATATATTTTATATATATTTGGTTCTTTATTTAAATTATAACCCATATATATTCTATTAACATCATTACCTATTAATATATTTTGTGATATATTTTGAATATTTCGAGTGATTCAGTGATGAAATATTATTCTTTTTAGAGGAAGGTAATTCATCAGCTGAGAACTATCGTGGAAACCCAGAGCAGTCGATACTAAGTAGAAAATGAATTCTGCCTCTCTTTATTGACATGTGGTTATTTTCTTTTCATTTTTTTTACATTCAAAGATAAAAATAACATTTTTCTCTAACTTATAACTTTAAGATATATGTTTTATATGATATTTTATAACATTGAATTTATTTACTTAAAACAGAAATGTACAATTATGTGAACAATAATTAATATATGCCTATATTTTTCTAATTATACGCTTAATTAATTTTATACGTTATAATTTATTATATTGAATACTTTAATTCATTATAAAAAAACTTCAGATACTTAAAAAAATCAACGCTTCATTTAACAAAAAATATTGTTTATAAATATTTAAGCTTAAAACGAGTCTTTATTTAAACCATATTTTTGTGTTTATGATGCATTTGTTTGGTTAAATTTAGATTACTTTAACGTTAAATGAAATTTTAATTAAAATATTAGAAAGAAATCAATTTAAAATTAAATCTATGTTTATCTTCCATTAAGAAATCAATTATAATGTAATTTTGTTTTAAAGAAATTACTGAATTTTCTAACATGACAAATAAATAAAATATTTAAATGAATATTGTTTGAATAAAACGAATATTTAAAAATTTATGATCCTAAAAATTAAGGAACTTTTGATTTTAAATAGTTTCCCACAAATATAAAGTTTCGAAAATTGATAGAATATTCTAAATTAAATAATGTCTTAGAAATAATGCAATGTTTTAAAATATATATATTTTTTCAAGTTTCAAGACAGTGTTATAAATAAAATAAAAACATTTACAATTTAATAATATCATTTTGCATGAAGTTCAAAATTCTTAACTAGATAAATGTGCCGTTTTTTTTAATGTAGAAACAATTTTATTTTAACAAAAATAAGTCTCCATTTTATATACGTTTTATAACCAGTTTATATTCAAACGATATAAATAAATAACATTAAAATATATCTCTATTAAAGTTAAACAGTGTTTTTTATATGGTTTTTAATTTTTTACATATTCTCTTTACAAGTTAATTCCTATATGATATGCGAGTTATTTTTACATAACTGAGTTTTTAGGGTTCAACCAAAAGTTCACAAAAGTTGACATTTTGGTATGGATATTATTGAGTGCCTATAAAAAAAGCGAATGTTCTAGTTTGAAATAAAAGGTCGTGATTTTTTCACGTGCTCTAAAGAATTTTGAAACTTATTTTAGTTTTGTGGAATATGTTGTTAAAAGAAAGCAAACAATCAAAATATAGTTAAACAAATATTTTAAACAAATATATTTATTTTCTACAGATCCAGGTATGTTACATGTGATATTTTTATTTCATTTTTCACATATTCAGTGTATTTATGCAAATTTGGCCTTAAGTACTCATTTCTTGATTTCTTATTTAGCCTCTTGGAACAAATTTTTGGTCGTTGAGGTACAGTCTGCATCACGCTAACGAAGGCCAACACCCCAAAATTCGTGATGAATTTGCCAAATATTCTAGAAAAAAACCTAAATCAAAATTTAGTTGATTTTTGCTTCACTAGATGGCGCTATGACATCTGAAATGTTCACGTGAGCGTTCAGAATAAGCCTCTTTTATATTTTTAATTTATTCTATATTATTTAATTTTATCAAATATATATTATATATAATATCCTAGTTCTTTTATATTTATTCAGAGATTTCAAATTAATACTGTCATCCTAAAAGTCAAATAAATATATCCAATTTTGAATAATATTATAAACGAATTTGATATTATCTATATTCTTCACAAATATAAAAGATAAATTCGAGAATATCTTAACCGTATAATATAACTTATATGAAGTTTTCATTCAAACAAGATTTTCTTTGTAAAATCAATTATTGGGATTACTGAAGTTAAAGCTTGAAGGTGTCTTGTAGCCGGAATATAGGAAAATACCAACGCCATATGAAACAGTAATTAAATTTATTTGAAAAAGAAAAAAAAAATATCGATTTTGCGGTCGTGAAAATTTAAATATAAAAAAGACAAAATTCAATTAAGTGAAAGTGCTTTTTTCAAAACTGAAAATATATATAGCATAAATGTTGATTATCAAATAAAAAATAATTGTAAATTAAAAATAAAAATTTTGATATAATAAAGATGAGGTGATAATGCCCTCTGTTTAATTATTTTCAATTGGGAACATTTTTTGTGGCAAACCTTATATTTTTTTTCAAAAATAGAGCAATCCATAAATAAATATTTAAATAAAAAGGCATATATTGGATCAAAATATCATAATATTGGTAAAATAAATTATATTTTGATCCAATATATGCATTTTTATTTTAAAATAAAAACGTTTATTATCGTGTTTAAACCATCGCATCTTTTTTTTCAAAAAAAAATCATAATAATTAATGTTATATGCAGACTATTTTTAAGAAATAAAGGATTACAACACAGAGAGTTTTCTAAAAGAAATTTTTAAACAATTACCTCTCTCTCTCATTATTACTTTAAACTTTATATTTTATTAAATTCTGTTACACAGACTTTGACTTTAATCATCATAGATGCTGACGTCACTACGATGACGTAACTTCCAACTACTACCCTTCAACCTTGCTGTTATTGTTTACCGCTAGCTTGTTTTAACAATATATGTAATGGAACAAGTCGTTCCTTAAATAAATATATATTTGTTTTTATTAAAAGGGATGTCCTCGTAACTACAATATACGTGAGTACAAACAAAACAACCAGAAATCCTCAAAAAGAATAACCTTATTTTGCTAAGCCTATATCAATTTGGTAGCAGTGCGTTGTTTGGGCGCGCGAATTGGACTAACCGCCAATTGATCCATTTAAATCATAAAGAAAATAAATAATTGGACTAACCGCCAATTTAGAAAATAAATATTGAATAAAAATGGATACACATAACTTAGCAAAAATCGAACAGTTAACAGAAAACAACTATACCACGTGGTCCATGAAAATGGAAGCAATTCTAGATTCAAAAGATCTCTTCGAGGACGTAATTGTTAATGACGAGCCAGACTTTACAAAAAATAAACTAGAATATGATCTTTGGAAGAAAAAGAATCGGGAAGCATACAGCCTAATAATATTGTCACTTTCGGATGACTTAACAATCATCTTTCGAGGCGATAAAAGAGCCAAAAGAATTTGGTACGACATAAAGAAAAGGTTTGAAGGATCTCTAGAAAATAAAAGGATAGACCTAATGTTGGATCTAGCCAGACTAAAATTGAACCCAAATGAAAATGTCAACATGTATATTGTACGAGCACAGAAACTGGCACAAGAGATCACCCAGCTAGGAAAGACTGTAACAGAAAGAGAACTTGTACGATACATTGTTGAAGGACTCACACCTAACTTTGACACGATCGCAGCAGCACTGTCAATAAACAGAGGAATCTCCTTACCAGACTTGAGACAAACTCTACTGGATTTCGAGAAGAAAAGACAGGACAGAAGCAAAAATCATGAAAATGCTTTCAGATCATCAGGCAACCAATTCAAAGAAAAGTCATGCTACATTTGCAAAAGAAAAGGACATTTCAAGAAAGACTGTTGGTTCAACCCTGACAACAAAGGAAATCAAAATAATACAACAAACAAAAATAACATGGCCAGTACAAGGAACTACCATAAAGGACCAAAACAAAACAAAGACACAGCCAGGTCAGCAATCCAAGAACGAACGGAGGAACCATCCCAACGAAGAGACTCCACTTCAGAATACGCACTACATGCAAGCACAAGGGAGGAACGCCCGACAACTCAGGACGTGTGGATAATTGATTCTGCGTGCACAAGCCACATGACTTCCCATGGCGAATGGATCGAGCACAAGACGGAAGAGAGAAGAAGCATACAAGTAGCGGAAGAAGGGAGGCACATCGAATCTACCTCATCGGGATTAATCCAAGCTACTGTACAAGGTAAGGACAAACTTAACAACGCTGTAACCCTGCATAATGTCCTCCATGTACCACACCTGAAAGGAAATCTAATGTCCATTCCAAGCGTAGTAAGAAGAGGGAACTCTGTTCTTTTGAACTCTGAAGGAGCATACATATACTCTTCTGATGACAAGCTAATAGGAACAGGCAACTTTGATGGTAACATGTACACATTGAACCTATCAGGTTTATCTGAAGCAACTCATGTCCCAAACGAACATTGCTTGATTTCAAAGGACAATTCTAGGACTGCATGGCACAGAAGGTTAGGACATCCTAGTAACAACAAACTAGACCTGATTTTGAAGAACAATCTTCTAAAAGGCTTGAACTCTATAAATGGTACCCTTGATCAATGTGATGCTTGCTCCTTGGGAAAAATGACTAAAGTACCCTATGTTCACACAGATAACAATCAGGAAAGCTACCCATTTGAAGCCATTTATGTCGATCTCTGTGGTCCAATGAGAATAAACTCCTTGGGCGGAAGTAAATATTTCTTGACCATCGTAGATGGATTTTCTAGGAGAATATTTGTAGAATTTCTCAAAGATAAACTCTCAGCAGCAGAAGTTTTGAAGAAGTTTATTGTAAAGAGAGAAAACGAGCTAAACACAAAACTAAAACGACTTAGAACAGATAACGGAACAGAATTTATCAATAAAAACCTTGAAACCTTCATAGAATCCAAAGGAATTAAACATGAACTAACTACACCGTACACCCCAAGAAGCAATGGGAGAGTTGAAAGAGCTAACAGAACACTATTAGACAAAGGCCGAACACTTCTGGCAGACTCCCAATTACCCCTACACTTCTGGGCAGAAGCTGTGAATACAGCTGCATATCTGTACAATCTAACTCCCACAACCAATGACCCAGACACTACCCCTATGGAAAAATGGAAAGGTAAAAAGCCATCCGTCTCTCACATCATGAGATTTGGTTGTGAAGTCTTCTATAAACTCGAGAATCATCAAAGACACAAACTAGAAGCTAAATCTAAGAGAGGAATATTTGTAGGCTATTCAAGATGCAGAAGAGCTTATCGAGTATTTGATATCACAGCGAGAGTCATTCTTGAAACCGCAGACATTCATTTCAGAGAGAACAATAATGTCATATCGGAAGAAAAACAAAGTGATAATAATACGGACACTGACACATATTTCTTCATTCAGGAGGATGAACAACTGGACAATCATGTTCTATCAGATGTTGATATTGAAGAGCCAGCACCAGATACCATGATCAACAGACAGACAGAGTCAAGTGTATCAGACAGACCACAAAGAACTCGAACAATACCTAAAAGATTCGATGACTACGTTCTGGCTACTACGAATGAAACCATTCCGAAAGACTATGAAGAAGCCATCGCATGCGAAGACAAGAAACATTGGGAGAACGCAATGCTTGAGGAAATACAGAACATGTACTCGCATCAAGTATGGGAACTGGTACCTAGACCTGTAAACGCTAAAGTTGTCAAAAGTAAATGGGTGTTCAAAATATCTAAAGACCAAGAAAACGAAAACAAAACTTACAAAGCTAGACTTGTTGCAATGGGATACAACCAAATCCCAGGAAGAGATTACAACGAAAGTTTCAGCCCTGTAATTAAAAATGCCACCCTCAGGACTATTTTGTCAATGGCAGCAACAAAAGATTCAGTCATTAAACTATTTGATGTAAAAGCAGCCTATCTAAATGGAAACATTGAAAATACAATATTCATGGAACAACCTGCTGGATTTGTCCAAGACAGAAACAAAGTTTGCAAACTCAACAAAAGTATTTACGGTCTACCTCAATCCGGAAGATCTTGGTATGAGAAATTCAGTCAAGTACTTCATGACTGTGGACTGGAAAAACTTAAATCTGATCCTTGCCTATTTAAATGGAAGAATGAAGACAAATACTTCTATGTAGGGATATATGTTGATGACTTTATCACTGTCTCAGATTCTGAAGATACCTCAAACAGATTCATCAATAAATTGAGACATCACCTGGAAATAAAGGATGTAACATGTAAAGGCATGTTTTTGGGAATCAAGATCATACAAGACAAGGAGGGAATTTCGCTACAGCAAAGCCACTATGTACAACAAATATTGCAGAAATGTGGAATGGAAAATTGTAAGGAAGTCCCAACACCAGGTTCCAAAGAAATCAATTTGGACAATCATATTGAAGATGACAATTGTGATCAGCACACTTACCAAGAAGCCCTTGGAATGCTAATGTTTCTAGCTGTTAACACCAGACCCGACATTGCTTACATCACTAGCAAACTTTCACAGTACTCCAGACAACCAAAACAGATGCACTGGACAGCAATCAAAAGAGTTATGAGATACCTACGAGGAACAATTGACCTAGGAGTGAAATTTGAAAGAGGGAAGACTGGAATCCTGAAGTCCTACGCCGATGCCAGCTGGTCGACCACTCATGACGGAAAATCCTACGGCGGATATGTATTGAAGCTCGGCGAAGCAACTATAGACTGGAAAAGTAGTAAACAACCACTCGTCGCCCTCTCCACAATGGAAGCGGAAATGATAGCTGCTTGTGAAAGCTGCTGTCAAATCAAGTGGATAATAAACCTGTTACGAGAGCTGGAAGAATGGAATTTCATGGAAAAACCAACTGCGATCTATACAGACAGTCAGTCATTGATCAACTGGATCTCCAGCCCTAAACAAAGCAGTCGCTGTAGACATATCAACAGAAAGTACCACTTCTTGAGAGACTGTTATGAATCCAGAGACATCTGCCTTCTGTACAAGCCATCTCAGGACCTGGAGGCGGATATCTTCACAAAGGACCTATCCCGAGACCAGATGAAGAAACACCTGGAGAGCCTCAGCATCGTGGGAATAAAGCCAAAGTAAGGAGGGAATTGTTACACAGACTTTGACTTTAATCATCATAGATGCTGACGTCACTACGATGACGTAACTTCCAACTACTACCCTTCAACCTTGCTGTTATTGTTTACCGCTAGCTTGTTTTAACAATATATGTAATGGAACAAGTCGTTCCTTAAATAAATATATATTTGTTTTTATTAAAAGGGATGTCCTCGTAACTACAATATACGTGAGTACAAACAAAACAACCAGAAATCCTCAAAAAGAATAACCTTATTTTGCTAAGCCTATATCAAATTCTGAAGCATATTTTAAAGCAATTTTAGGAGGAATATAGAAAATATTTAAAGTCATATTAAACTGTGTTTAACTTCACTTGAGAAAACTTCAAATACTTTATCTCTACCTCTTGATAAATACATATATAAAATGTCTAAAAATAGACCTATTTGAATCAAAATAAAAGAATATTTTCATAAACCTATATCTGAATTGTAAATATTTTCTAAATATAATCGAAAAATATCGATTAAAAATGAAAATGGAATTATTAAAGTGTAAAATGTTGTAATTTGATATGCAAAATGTTGTTATTAAGGTACAAAACCTATACATGCGCAAAATTTAAAATTAATATTCTTATTAAAATCAATAACTCTATTTTTAAAATTTAAAAAATGTTATATAAAAATATATAGATATTTATAAAGTTTATAAAGTAAATATTTATATGATATTGGAAATAAAAATTAAGAAAATTAAAGAGAAAACAAAGTCAAAAGATCCCATTACAAATGGCGGTAAGAATGGCGCCTGTCTCATGAGATCGGCTGGTTGGAATTGACGAGTTGTACTTAAACTGGAGTTATAAATAGACCACCGGTCAATCGTCAGGTTGCTGGAAGCCTGTTGGTAGAAATGATGCTCCATTTTGAAAATCTCCATATTATTCCCCATAGAATAAAATACAACAAGTAAGTTTCATATTTCACTTAGAACCACACGTATTCTTAGCTATCACATTCACCTTTGCACTCACTCTTAATAAAATTGATTTTTCCCTCCATTTTATAAGACTGTCCTTTCTTTGTTTCACGCCCGCAAGAAATATACCGAAGCCTGCTTCCTATGTTCTCTATCATATTTTATAATATTATATTATAAATGTTATATATTATATAATCAGAATTATTATATATATATCGTTTTTATAATATTATTAATATGTATATTATATAAACTTATATATAAATGTGTGAAATTTATTTAAATGCTTTTATATATATAATATAGATAATTTTATTATAATCTCGAAATATATATGTATTTAAAAATATAAAGTAATAATAATATTGCTTATTCGACATTTATATTTTATTTTATACGTAAAAGATAAGTATATAAATAGAAATGTAAAATAGTATAAAATTCATATTTCATTTTAAAAATTACTTTTATTTATACTTTGTACAAACATTTATTTTGAAAAATCGAATATATATATTTTTGATTCTTAAAAATTGAAATAAAATAGAGTAAATATATGTTATATTAAAATTGATTTAAAAGTAAAGGTACATTTATATATACCTTTTAGATTTATATTGCCCCATATTCTTTATAAAAGTAAATAAATATTTAAGGTGTTAGCCTAAAGGAGTTTCTTTTTTTTTTTTTTTAATCAAAGAGGCAGAGAGGCTTCATAAATCTCATAAGTTAATAAAAATATTTACGTATTTTTATAGTGAATATATATACTCATTTAACTTTACTTATTATACTTGTGCATATATAGATGGATAAATATATTTTTAAATATATTTTAATCTGTACTACTATCAATTAAACATTTGAAATTAACCAAGTATAACGCCTCAAATACTAGTTATTTAAGAAGAAAGTCCAACGTATTATTTATATAATTTTGTTCTATTAACTGAGACGATTCACCATTGATATCGCACTTTCTTCCATGGTTTCATCTTTATTCAAAAGTAATTGTATAATAGATTATAATAAAAAATATATAGAGCGATAGGGAATTATATATATATATATATATATATTAAAAATAAATAAGGCATCTCCTGACCACGAGCACATGTGCTTTTTAGATGGCAGAGCGCCATCTAGTGGAGCAAGAATAAACTAAACGTTTATTTAGCTTGCTCCGTTATATTTGGCCAACCCAATTTCTTGATAAATCAAGAAAAGTCATCCACGAACGCGTTTCGCGCTGTTGGCGCTCGTCAGCGTGGAGTAGACTGTAACCACTGCGACCAAAAATATTTTTGGACCCAATGGCTTCTTGAGAAATCAAGAAATGGGTATTTAAGGCCAAATTTGCGTAAAGACGCTTAACACATGAAAAAACAATAGAAAAAAAATAAAAGATAAGTGGGTTAGGTGTTGATATTAAATACCCATTTCTTGATTTCTCAAGAAGCCATTGGGTCCAAAAATATTTTTGGTCGCAGTGGTTACAGTCTACTCCACGCTGACGAGCGCCAACAGCGCGAAACGCGTTCGTGGATGACTTTCTTGATTTATCAAGAAATTGGGTTGGCCAAATATAACAGAGCAAGCTAAATAAACGTTTAGTTTATTCTTGCTCCACTAGATGGCGCTCTGCCATCTAAAAAGCACATGTGCTCGTGGTCAGGAGATGCCTTATTTATTTTTAATATCAACACCTAACCCACTTATCTTTTATTTTTTTCTATTGTTTTTTCATATATATATATATGTATATTGATAGTAATATTTTTTTTGGAAAAAAAAAAGAAAAGTAAAATATTAAGAACTACAGATTTTGGATTAATTTTGAGTCATAACAGCAAGCTAATTCTGTATCAAAAAGTAAAAATATATTAAAAAACAAACCTCACACGTTTAAACTAAATAACAAATTTTATAAATCTTGAAATTCTCATAACGGTACTATATATACCAGGTCTATTAGTATGAAACGCGAAAATGGGCGCCAGAGGCCGCTGTGCAACTTTATTTGAGCCGACGGTGGCGCTGTTGTAGGCGTTTTGTTCTTTGACTCACGTGGCTTCAGCATGCGTGCAGTTTTAGAAAAATTCAAATCGTGAAAAATTTCTGGAGCCTGTGGAAAATGGCGATTTCCGAGCCAAAAAGTGCCCATTTGCGGGAAGTTTTGTTGTTCGCCTTCAACTGGAAGAAAAGTGCCACTGAAGCCCACCGAATGCTCGAGGAAGTTTACAGCGACCACGCTCTGAGCAAATCGCAGTGTTACAGGTGGTTTAAAAAATTCCAAAGTGGTGATTTTGATCTTGATAATGAACCACATGGAAAACCGCCCCAAAAGTTCGAGGACGCTGAACTGCAAGCTTTGTTGGATGAGGACAGTACCCAAATGCAGGAGAAACTCGCAAACCAGCTCCAGGTGTCTCAAGGTGCTGTTTCTTTACGTTTAAACAGCCTCGGAATGACCCAAAAGCTTTCCAGATGGGTCCCCCACGAGTTAAGCGAAAGGCAGCAATAAAGGCGTCTGGTAACCTGCGAAGGGCTGCTCGCCAGGCATGAAAAGAAGTCATTTTTGCACCGAATCGTAACTTCTGATGATAAATGGATCCACTTCAGCAATCCTACGCGCCAAAAGTCGTAGGGCCTGCCCGGCCAATTTCCAAAACAGACGCCTAGGCCCAATCGCTTCGGAAAAAAGGCAATGCTTTGCATATGGTGGAACCGGACCGGCGAAATATATTTCGAGCTCCTGAAACCTGGCAAAATGGTCAATACTAGTCGCTACGAACAACAAATGCACAGTTTGTGAGAGGCGTTGAATGAAAAAAGACCGGAATGGCGTGAAAAGCACAACAACCTGATACTGCAGCATGACAACGCCCCATCCCACAACGCTAGGGTGGTCAAAAACACCATAAAAGACTTGGGCTGGGAACTCTTACCCCACCCGCCGTACTCACCAGACTTAGCGCCGTCGAACTACCACCTTTTCACATTTTTTGGACACGCCCTAAAAAACCAGGAATTTTCGAACTCAGACATACTCCGAAAATGACTTGTTGACTGGTTCGACTCAAAAGGAATAGAAATTTTCAGACAAGGAATTCGAAAATTGCCTGAAAGGTGGTCCGAGTGTATAGCTAATCAGGGCAGTTACTTTGAATAAAAAATCTTTTGTTGTATGGAATTGGTGAACTTTTGAATTCACTGAAAATTTTCGCGTTTCATACTAATAGACCTGGTATATAAGAATATAGCAATAGTTCTAAATATCTCTCTATATATAAGAATATAACACTATATTTTTCAAATAAAACACCTATTATTGTGTTTATTGTAATGTATAAATATTGGGAGAGCGTAACTAATATGTGGAGAAACTTTCCAGTGGTTTAATAAGTTTTGAATATCTATACATATACGTTCATGGAAAAAACCTAAGGAAGTGGAAGGTTTTTAATGTTGCCTTTGTCTTTTTTTTTTTTAGGAGACAGAGTCAATTTTGTTCACACTTGGTTATCACGTGTTTTTCAATAAAGGTCATTGTGTATCAAATATCTTTCAAAGTTATTGTCTGCAAATGATATACATGCTAAAAGGTACAACTTCCTTAAGTTTGGTCCATGATTGTATATAAAATATATACAAAACTGACTATATGTTGAATGTATTAAAGATGCTGTTATGGTATATGGCAATTTGAATATACGTGTTTCATGCTGGAAAAGATTGAAAAATAAAGAGTTTTAACACTTTTAAGGTGATAGGTGCCCATTTATATATAAGTTATAAAACACTGTTTACGATCATAAATATCTACAAGAGTGATTGAAACAAAGATGTTGGGGTACTCGGTAAGTAAGGATAGATCAACAGGGGACCTGAATGTCAAATTATTCAAGAATCTCCTAAATTTGTTTCTCTCTTACTAAGCACATATATATTTATATAATATAAAAATATTGTTATAGCTTGTATAGATGGAAAATTTTCCGAGAGGAAATTGATCCATAGAAGCATAGAGCGCCTCTCCCGTCAAAACCTGACGCCATATAGGCCGCTAGTTTGCGGCAACGGTCAATAGATGGCGTCAGGTTTTGGCAGGAGAGGCGCCCTATGCTACTATAATTTGTATGTAAACAATAAGGTCAAAGTAAATTGATGGCACCATAAATAGGTGTTACTGCCTTGCACCATATCACTTTACATAACGGTTATCTTCAAAGGTTGACCTTTGACCCCGGTAGAGAACACTCCAACTATAAGAAGAACCCGAGGATTTGTTGAAGACAGTTGGATGTTAGGTATCAATCAAGATACCGTCGCATTGAACAATCTCATTAATCGAGCCGCGCCAGCACTTCTTTTTTAGGGTTGTAGCCTTCCTTGTCATTTTTAACCTCTGGAGTGTTTATTCTTCTAAAATTCGCATCAAAGATGGCAAAACAACAACTTTTTGTATAAATATTAGAAACATTTTTGATTAAATTTATTTCAGATCATTACCCGATTATATTTTCTTGCGTCACTAAGAAAAGCCAATTACGTAGGCGTTTCTAACTCCTGGCCCTGCTTAGCGTGATCCCCGAGCTGTACTTCAAATTTGACCAAGTTGACCAGAGAGACTTCATGGCTATTTATGGGAAATGTATATAGTTGAGAGAAAATGTGCGTGAGAACTCTCTTCAGCACACGTTGATACCCTTTTTTTTATTAATAATAACAAACCTCATGGCTAATCATGGTGACAAGTAGTTAGCGACTGATTTTACTGTATATGCACCACATGTCTATATATGTCTACACATATGGTGCATTTACAGTAAAAGCCGTATCTATGTCTACATATGCAGAAAGCAGTCTAAGTTTGGCATTTACAAGTGTTCCAGAAATCCCCGTTTGGTTCTTTGCACTCACTCATGATATTGGAGGCCATTGGAGAAATTCAGAAAAAAAGTTCCCAATGCGAGATTCAATCCCATATTTTAACTATAAACAATCAACAGTTTATATCCATTCGTCCACAAACTCCGACTTAGTAATACTAATAATAACTATGAAGACGTTGAATAAGCCTACTTCTGCCGGGTAGGACTTACTCACCACTACGTCACGACCAGCCAATCACCGTGCTGCCCAGGGGGCAGTCCATCCTCCCTCTCCCATTAGTCTAAATAAAGGAGCTTAATACTTGCCTGTTGTTCGCGTCGACTCCGCGTGCTTCTATTCTATCCATTTCAATCGGCAGATGTAGTGGGATAATTGACTACTTCCTTCCATTATTAGTCCAGCTTCAACTTATAGCCCAACAAACTATTTTCGCACATTTCCATACAGAGACCCTGTCATAAAATGTAAAGGGATAACGTGCTTCTACACAGAGAACACTTCCACAGTAGTCTGTACAAAAGAGTACAAAATATACATACATGTACAGTTCTGACACAAGATAATAGATATAAACATCATTTATATTCCTGGAAAGTGCGGAATAAAATAAATGGACGAGCTGAATCATATTAGTTCTTTATAATGAAGCAGGTCAGATTTAGGTCATGTAAATAATTCATATGTGTATGCCATTTATTAACTGGAATAAGCCACTGGAGTTTGTAGTACAGTGGCAGAGAGAGAATATGTGTTCTCTTACAAAACATATTAATTTTGTAGTAATTAATTATCTTGTGCCTGTTTTCATTATTTATTGTCATACACTCATGGACAAAGCTTATGATAGTTTCTCCGTTTAGCATGTATATCAGTATTCAGATAATAATTCTGAAGCATATTTGATACCTAGTAACCTTTATTGAAGACACACGAGATAACCAATTCATGGACAAATCTTGAACAAGTTGTACATTTTAGCATGTATATCAGTATTCATATAATAGCTCTGAAGAATTTTGATACATTGTGACCTTTATTAAAGACGCACGAGATTACTAAGTGTGAACAAAATTCATCTGTCTCTTTAAAAAACAGTTAGGTTTTGTTCATGATTGTATATACTTGAACTATGATTAGGTTATAGCCTCATTTACAAAGATGGGAAACTATTATAAATAGGTGTAGAATCTAGGTAAAATATTGTAAATTATCAAATTATTCCTGAGGCATTAGTGGAAAAAGATCGAAGCTTATATATGTTCGTAGTATGATTGTAAATATCCAGATTTAGCAACTATATTCCAGTAAAATTTAACTTTTATATTATTATTTTACTAATTATTTTGTTTTGTTTTCTCTCTGAAAGACACATTTATACCTCTTAATATCATCTCAATCAACTAAGCTCAATATATAGCTTGGAAATATATATATATATATATATATATACAAAGATTTCAAAAGCTACTTTTTGATAGTCGAAATTGCTAATGTTACTTTGCAGTAAAAGGTTTTCAAAATAAATATCAAACTCATGAAAATGTAGTTTTAAATTGTATTTATCAGCTTTAATGGTTCAAAAAATTATTAAAAGGAAGAAAATGAATATTATATTAATATTTTTATTTTATATTTTCAACCTGGTGGTTGTAGTAATTGATAATTTTTTCTCCCTTCCTTAACCCCAAGGCTCAATGCCAACAAGTATGGATATTTAACAAAATCTACAAGCATTCCAGGGTCAGGTTTCTTGAACTAATTTATTTCTATAGCTTTCGTGCGCCAATATGCCGTTCAACAGGAGTATGAATTCCATCTAGAAGTATGAATTCCATCTAACTATAGACGGCGTATAATGATAGAAGTCATATTTCTAGTTCTCCTGTTGAAGAGCATGCTGATCCGAAAGTTAGAGAAATAAAAAATAGTTAAATAAACCTGGCTCTGTATTGCTTGTTGATTTTGTTAAATTGCGCAAAGGCAGGGATGTATATATATTAAGAATGGATATCAACTATGATACAATACTGGTACAGAGAATTTAGAACAAGCATAAAATCTGTTCTTCCAAGTGAACAGCAGTTCTTGATTTCTAGAATTGTTAGACGAAGAGTAAAGCCAGTTCAATTTCTATCTTACAACCTATGTAAATAACACAAGATGAATATTACCTTACCCAATTGAGAGAATCTGTATGAGGCATGTCCCTAATAAAGGCTTTGTGTGTGTGATTTCTAGAATTGTTTAGTAAACTACGGACAATCCAGTGCAGCTGTATAGTTTTTTTCTCTCTGTTCCAAGTATAAAGCCCAACTTGCAACATTCAAACGACATAATTGAATACATTGGCTATCTCTCTCATCTATCGATAAGCTCTACCTATTCCCAAAATACACTTTCAAAAAGGCTCAAGATCCACAGACATAGTACCATAATATGATTGAGTGGCGATAAGAAAGAATAAGATAATATCCATAAATTTCCAAACCCCTGAGTAGAAGTGACATAGAGTCGGCGGGAATTAAATAAGAAATTGGTTGATATAGTAGCCATATCCTTTTTTAAACAAACTTCCAGCCAACAAATGATCTTCAAAAAATGAAAATATTTACGGAAAATCATTTTGGAATCTGAATATGGATCCAATTATATACTTATTTGTTTAATGTATATGTTTATTCAATGCTCTTTGTCTTAATTGTTTATTTTCTTTTGATAATTCTGTTACCTACTTCACTACAATTATGAATTATTGTAAATAGTTTCACGCGCAATTATCCAGATCGGATATAGCGTGTCTTGTTTGGCAACTGGTAATAAATAATAATATGGATTCAGTAATATAATATCTTGATTCAAAATAAAATTGTGAAAAGCGTTTAAAACATACATGAAGCTTCTTACAATGAGTTATTTTTTAAAATAAATTATTAATGTCAGAATATATTTGTAGTTTTCAATATAATATCTTATATTGGTTGTTTGTGTAAATAATAATCGGTTTCACAGAGGAAGAATCCATAGAATTATCAATTACGAATTCATCAAACAAGAAAGATGTAATTTTCATCATCATTTTATTAATAAACCACGCGCGATATTAAAATATTTGCGCCTATTACAGTGGAAATAAACAAAACAACAAATCAATTAGAACTTAGAATTAACTATTTACAAATATACATGTATTATTCGACAGAATTCGGAAATATCGTTATATACGGGGCTGCTAACCAGAATGGATTATTCTGAGTATTAATTAGTATTAATTAATTAGAGTAGTAAAGTACTAAAAAAAGGTGGCCCATGGGTGAACAGAATTCATAAAATTTATATAGACAAAGTTGCATATGTAAGAGAGTTAAATGATGTATATATGTAATATAGTATCAGAACCTAATGTTCCATCTCAGTAGATAAGTTGAAAAGTCCAGCCATGTGTTAATAGAGTGAATGAGCCCAGAAGTTACTGCTCTAAGAAGGGAGAGAAGACTTGGGGAATATAAAGTTACCAATTAATTAAGAAATTAACTAAGCAGCAAGCTAAGTGAGGTAATTTAGGCGAAGAAAAGAAATCTTTCGGGAAAGCGGAGAATAGAAACTTCGTCTAATGAAGGTATATAAATACATTAGTGGCGTATATATATACGCTCTTTTAATACGTATATATGATATTGAACAAATGCCACAAGTTTCTTTAAATGAGTTTCTTTTATCTTTATTCAACGTATTCTCAAACTTTCAGACATTTCTGCTCTTCTACAGGTGTAAATAAAACATCTTGTAGCAAAGTATTTATTATTTTATTGACAGAGTATCATTTTTTTATGTTTATATTTTGTTACTCTGTAAACTTCCCTCATTGCTTATCTTTTGTTTAACGTTCTTGGTTTGTTCTTGCCTTAAATAAATTGCTGTGTCATCCTAAAGTTTGTCTTTCCTAATTTACCATGTGGAAATATAAACACCGTTAAGATGCTAACTGATTTATCGGATAAACTGGGTATAATGGCGTTTCTATGTTTTATGTACTCCTGTAAAAGGACAGAGAGATCTTCGAAGATCGAGATTACGTTTAATAAAGATAAAGAAAATTTATCTCTAGAACCCTGTGGCATTTGTTTGATTAATATATAGGGTGTCGGTGGAAGGATGGTCTAAACCAGGCATGTCAAACTCGCGGCCCGCGGGCCTCATGCGGCCCACAACGAATAAATTTGCGGCCCACCAGACAATATATTTTAATAAAAAAAATTTTATAAATAAAAAAAAATAATAAAAATTTGTAGCCTAATTTTTAAAAATTGTAATTTTACATAATTTATTTATTAATAACGAACCACTGGTCGCCATACATAAGTCGTAAGTTTTGATATTATTATACCTACATACATAACGTATGTACATCGCCATAAGTATTGTGTGCCTTAAAGTTTAAAGAAAATATTCTTTCGGAGTACTAGAAAAAAAAATTTAAGTTACGTTCAATAATTTGTGCAGTTATTCTGTGTCTGGTAAGTTAAAAAATATTAATTTTTAAAAATATTTTAAAATATTTATAATACATTCATGAACAAAGGAAAAATTACAAATATTATTTTAATCTAAGTGAAAAAATGCAATGGGGGGAAAAAAAGAATAAATTTTGTAAATAAAGAAAAGGCTAAGCATTTCTCTAAGACAGGCATGTCAAACTCGCAGCCCGCGGGCCTCATGCGGCCCACAACGAATTAGTATTTTTTTTAAATAAACCTACATAAATGTTACTATAAAAATTTAATTACTTGTTTTCTTTTTTTGCGGCCCACATAATCTTATTACTTTTTTATTTGGCCCGTGTTAGGATTTGAGTTTGACATGCTTGGTCTAAACCGTTGGTTTTCAACCGCTACGACCCGGGTTCGATTCCCTCATTGGGAACTTTTTTTCTGATTAAAAAAATGCTCCATTGGCCCTCGATTCTTGCAAATGTCAAACCCCATCAGCGAGTGCAAGTAACCAAATAGGAGTATGGCACATTTGTAAGTGCAAAGTCGAACTGCTTTTCACATTTGTAGACATGTGGTGCACTTACAGTAAAAGCAGTCACCTACTTCTACCCACCATGATTATCATGGCCTGTACCAAGTGTACTAGGGATAAGCAAAAAAAATACTTCTAGGAGATTTAAATCAACTAATATATGAAATTGTAGACATGAATACTAGCGCTAAGCATTGCTACATTAACTTATTATATTATATAGTTATTGAGACAGTTTCCTATTATATTTTACTTTCAGCATGAATATTTATTTATCTTTAAGTTTGTTAGCAATAATTTAAAATTAATATCGAATTGAAATTTCGTACATTTTTGTATATATACAATCATGGATAACACTTAAGGAAATTGTACCTTTTAGCATGTATATCGGCATTCAGACAATAACTCTGAAAGATATTTAATTCACAGTGATCTTTATTGAAGACTCGAGATAGCCAAATGTGAACAAAATTGTCTTTGTCTTCTTTAAAATAACAGACCACTGGAGACAACAAAGACTTTACACTTCCTTCAGTTTTATCCATTAATTTATATACAGTTGAACCTGTCTTGGGACTCACCAAAATAGGGTGCTATAGAGAGGGTGTGCTATAGACAGGTCACTTTTAATGTAAAATGTTTACAATTTAATGTTTAAAATCGGGCGCTATAGAGAGGAAGGAGCTATTTAGAGAGGGCGCTATAGACAGGTTTAACTGTACAACTGAAAACGAATATTTATTATTGTAATAATAATGAATTCGTTAAATTGACGTAATAGACTTCAAGAGAAACCTGGAATAGAAGGAAATGATGGATTTAAAGAGAATTGAGGGTAGATAAGGTCGTACAAGTTTATCTTATCGCATCGTACTACGTATTTAAAATCGGGCGCCATAGAGAGGGAGGCGGTATTTAAAGGGGGAGCTATAGACAGGTTTAACTGTATGTGTAATGAGACGATTCATAAGTTTGATAATAGACTGGAGAATTGAATTTTCGAAAGTACAAAATGATGAGTCAACGAATTTCTTGTACCTTTTATTTATGTATCCGAAATTTCGACAATCTCTACCCTTCTATATGCAAATCTGCAGATATGTATATATAAAACAATTTATTCTAATATAAGAATTAGAACTGATAAACCAAGCCCCTTCCAATATTTTTCATCACAGTAAGGACAGTAGAAGTTTGTTTTATATTTATAAAGAAATTTTCGTTGTTTAATATAGTTCCAATTCGTATATATAAATTGTACGTTATCGTTTTATGGTTTATCCTCTTATTCGTTCATTTTTACCCCTGTAGAAGAACAGAAATGCTGTAGAAAGCTCTTAGCTGATTTTTTTTCAGCATTTCTGCCCTCCTACAGGAGTAAAAATGACCGAATTACAAGTATTTAACTATAAAATAAACCTTACCAAAAAAAATCTTCGTTCAAGATTTTGTACTTTTGATCATATAATGGCTTATCTTTAAGTACAATATTATTTGAGTAATTTTGTATATTAGGTATCTAAAGATCAATTTAAAAGTATAAAATAGATAAAATATGGATAATTAGATGTAAAAGATGATATATAAAAGTCAATATGGATCAAATCGACTTTAAAAAATGATGTTTTCGGAATAGAAAGTAAGAAAACGACAGGCCAAAACACAACCGCGACGTCAAACCCTGGCATATATCTCCATAGAACTGGATAGATAGCCGCGAGGGAGAGAAATTGATTTCCTCTCACTTCTATATTTCCTGGTTTATTCCGATTTTCCAACGGTCTGTGCAACTCTATTTTAAACTGGCCCTCACGTCAACACCTAGTTCTGTAATGGGAGATTGATTCTGGTGGCCAACAAATCCGCTTCAAACCTTCTATTGAATTCTTTGAAATAGAAATGGACATACATTTCATAGCCAACACAGCTTCTGTGTTTACTTATTATCTATATAATGCTGTTATAAACCTGAATTAATTTATAAATTCAATCAAAATTGATATAAATTAAATCTAGTTAAACATGTATACCTCTTGGGACTCACCAAAATAGGGTGCTATAGAGAGGGGGTGTTATAGATAAGTCACTTTTAATGTAAAATGTTTACATTTTAATGTTTAAAATCGGGCGCTATAGAGAGAAAGGCGCTATTTAGAGGGGGGCGCTATAGACAGGTTTGACTGTATATTTATAATATTTAGGAAATCTAAATGTGGATTTAAGAGAATAAGAAAATAGAATATGATGTAGAAGAATTCAATAGGAAGTTTCCAATTATACGGATACCCTCGTTTCTCCAGGAGGTGGTCTCTTATTGGAGATTCGCTTAGATAAAGTCTAGTCATATATAATGAACGCTCAGAGAGCTGGACGTTCAATAAAGAGGTGATCTTCCTATTTAATTTTTTTTCTTATCCTTTTATTAGTCTAAATTAGACAATATCTTGGAGGTTGTGCTCATAAAGAAGTTCAAGAACTCTTCTTGGTTCTCTGTACAGGGATCCTTTGTCTTTTCCAATACAATTTAGTGTATGTTGGGGAGTGGCCTCTTCGGTTTTGCACCTAGTGCACGTGGGGAAGCTTTCCTATTTAATGAATGTTTACAGTAAATGATTTTAAAAAATAGAAAAGATACAATACATATTATAATTGTATAATATCAAACTGCATTAAAGGTTAAGCTTCTTGCACGATCTTATTTCCTTAGCTTTCATGCTAACAACCTCTTCAACAAAAGCAACTAGGAGTATAACTTCTAGCTAACTCTATACTCCGATAAATAAATATATATTTTATCTATACATGCTAAAATCTACTTTATTTACACTTATTACAATTAGTGATATGCACGATTTTTAAAATATGTAAATAAAATGAATTTTTGCATATATAGATAATCAATATTTTCGATGTGTAAAGTTAGCTAGAAGTTATATAGATATTTACTCCTGTTGAATGGCATGTCAGCCCGAGAAAGAGAGATTGATATTAAAATTAATCTTTTAATCGTTCATATAAGATATGGTATAAGATATAAGATATGGTTACAACTCTGAACACTCGGATTTTCCTGGAAAATCTCTTAAAGATTTCTTGAAAAAAGCCATGGTCCACCTGTGCTGTGTGAGCAGAAGAGCTTAAATTGACTTGTTCCATTATATGTATGTTCCATATGTAAATACCTGTTTTCTTTCCTCTTTTCGCTCTCCACTTCTCCCATCCATATTTCCAAAAAATAATTTCTTATTTTCCATAGGATTATTCAAATAATAATCTGTATATATTTACCATGTGTATATAATCTTTCTCCATTTTTACCCCTTTGTATATTTCCCACGTTCATAGGTTTCTCCGTCTTGTAACCCCAAGGAGAATCCTCTGTAAGACCTGTATGTCTTAATAAAGGCTTGTGTATGTGTGATATAAGATATGGTCATATAAGATATATGGTTAAATACAGAATAAATATAAATAAATATACTTATAA
Source organism: Cordylochernes scorpioides (assembly GCA_030710605.1). Classification (NCBI taxonomy): domain Eukaryota; kingdom Metazoa; phylum Arthropoda; class Arachnida; order Pseudoscorpiones; family Chernetidae; genus Cordylochernes; species Cordylochernes scorpioides. Next base: position 30,694,119 of record CP092881.1, on the reverse strand, counting down.
ATGACTGCGGCGTATAATTATAAAGCTATACAACCAGTTTAACCGCATAAGTTTCTTTTTATTTATGAAAAATCATTTTTAATTTCAAAGATAAATAATTTAATATTTCTAACTTTTGGATGACGTATGAAAAGGTTGAATATATGAAGAGTGATGGTCTATATATGAATGGATGACGTATGGAAGGTGAAAAATATGAAGAGTAATGGCGAACGGAAAAATAAAAGTGTCCAGGAGCGGGTTTCGAACCCACAACCTTCTGCTTACCGGGCAGGTGCCATGTCCACTAGGCTATCCTCGATTCCCGCTCCTGGACACTTTTATTTTTCCGTTCGCCATTACTCTTCATATTTTTCACCCTCCATACGTCATCCATTCATATATAGACCATCACTCTTCATATATTCAACCTTTTCATACGTCATCCAAAAGTTAGAAATATTAAATTATTTCTCTTTGAAATTAAAAATGATTTTTCATAAATAAAAAGAAACTTATGCGGTTAAACTGGTTGTATAGCTTTATAAATAAATATGTTTAAATAAGGATATATATATGAATAAATGTAAAAATATATAAAATTTATAAATATACATATATATATAAAATATATACAGGTGGTCCACCGCGGGAAAGACACCGCCACCGATGGACTGCAAGTGAGAGAAAAAGCTATAGAAATAAAATTGTGCAATAAACTTAGCCATGGATTATTTTATATTATAAAATCTAATTCAGGGGGTATGTGAATGTTTATAGAATATTATAATAGATGACAATCTATATAAGACATTTAGATAGAAACACAATATGAAGAATCTGTTGGGTAAAGCTCCGAAAGAAACCAGGAACAAATAAATATATGGACAAGTTTGTCTGAATAATTCATGCTCGACTTTTTTTATATTATCTTCTATGATCATTTATTTATTTATTGCGCTCCTCTCTATGTTTTTATAGCCTCTTAAAACAGATGTGTCTTGAATATATAATTGGAATATTAAATCAATTACACATCTGTCTCTATGTATTATATAAACTTTTTTTACTATCTTTGTTTTATTTTTATGTTCTATCTATAAAAGCCGTGTTTATCGTTATGGTAGACACATATACCTAATGTGAAAAAAATAGCACAAATGTAATATTGTACTGGGATAAGGTACATAAATTAAGAAAAAGGCATCTTCTTATCGTACAACTGAAAGTTGCTAATGGCTTGCGCCATCTATCGGAATAAATATCAACTATTCTGGTTGATTTTTAATTATTTCAGAATTGGCCAAATACCCATTCTTGATTAATAATAGCTTTTCTTGATTAATCAAGAATGAGTATTTGGCCAATTCTGGAATAATTAAAAATCAACCAGAATAGTTTTTATTTATTCCGATAGATGGCGCAAGCCATCAGCAACTTTCAGTTGTACGATAAGAATATGCCTTTTTCTTAACATATACCTAAATGATAAATATTTAATATTGTAGATTTGTTGAAGTCCTTTGATCTTTATATTTTTGTTCGTGTATTTTTCTTTTAAATTGTAAATTAATTGTAGCAGTTGAGGACTCTAGCTGTTACTGTAGCAAGGAAATCCAGGAATCGAGACACCTACTGCTGGAATGCCCACTCTTCTTTAGAGCTAGACAACAGAGAGTAAATAATGTTGTGGATCTATATCAATTTGTAAATACTAGAGAGAATTATTACAGATTTAACTGTTTTTGTAAATATATTTATGATTATCTTTCTAACCTGTGAGGATCAGGTTTCTAATATATCCTATTGTTTCTCTCTTTTTTATCTATTTTCTGTATAATATGTTTATAAATGTTTCTGTTTAAACATGTAAATCGACGCAATTATTTCTAGCCGGGATATCGCGTTTTGTGTGTTGAAATAAAATATATAGAAATGTAAATTAATAATATTGTAGCGTAGAAATTAAGTCTTAAAATATCCTAAGATGTAAAAGTATTTATTGATGACGTCACAGCGACGAGTCGACAATTATTAACAAGTCAGCAAAACTATATACAGCTAGGGAATCTTAAGCAAGCAAGCAAAGAAATATTTTAAAGATGATTTCACAAATACAGAGTAATACATATTTTTATTATCTGTTGAATATTTTCATTGAATAATATTAAATTAAATAATAAAATATTTATTCGCCACAATATTATAAAAGATATATTAGAGAAAGCACAGGATATGGGAGATGAACCTATTTCATTTATGAACGTTTGTACAAGCTGTCGGAAAGTTCCCCTTCAACCGGTACAATACAGTATATAAAAATGGAAGCATCAAAGTACGAATGTTTTTAAACATAAATCAAAATTCTACTGTACTTACTGTGATGAAAAAATATTGGGAGGGCTTGGCTAATCAGAGATGAACCCTCCAAGCAGTTTCACCAATTTAATCTACCAGACCGCTTCTTAGAGCTTATATACTGTATTGGATCATTCTGATTTTATATGCTGCGATGAAGGATGGAATCATATTTAGATGGCACTTCATCGCCTTATAATTAATACAGTATATGATATTGCCATGTGAAAAATTAGGAAAGACAAACTTCAGGATGACACAGCAACTTTATTCAAGGCAAGAACAAACTATGATTGATAAGAAAAAAGATAAACAAAGATGGAAGTTTACAGAATAGCAAAATAAAAACATCAAAAATGATACTCTGTTAATAAAATAATAAATACCTTGCTACAATATACACCTATCCCCCGATTTACACGGTAGATACGTTCCTGAGAAAAACGTGTAAATCGAAAATTAAAAATTTTAAAAAATTAGAAATACAGACACAGTGTGCGTGTGCAGCAAGTCAGCACATAAGCTCGGGATTCCTCGTGAGATGTGTACACAGCGCATGTGTTCAATCACAGTAGCATTTAGTATAGTGCGATAAAAACAAAAAAAAACTTATTTGGGAAACCGTGTAAAAGCGAAAACGTGTAAAACAAGTACCGTGTAAATAGGGGGATAGGTGTATTATAACATACAATATATTATAATAGTAAAGAATTTCGTCTTTCCCGAAATCCTCTCTCCCCATCTTGTGATTCCTCTTCTATTTAATTATTACTATGATTAGCATCGTCTTAATACACACACTAGAATTTATTAAGACACCAATCTTATACAGATTCTCCTCTCTTATTGAAAACTTACAGCAATATCCTCACGATAATCAATCACCATCATGTAGTGGAAGAGAAAACGATAAATTCAAGTTCCTTTTCCTATATTCAGCTTTGTAAAAGTTGTATTGGATAGAGCAACCATTTGACTTGATATGACGCTGGTTAAAATACTTTGTACTGAAGCAAGTTGTCATCTCTTGTCTTAAAAGTATAAATAGTTAAATACATTATCATCAAAATGTTCAGGTTAGGTTGAGTTATATTTAGGATATTGCCCACTCGCGCATATTTTTGTTTGTCATACTCGTAGTCAATAAATCTCTAGTTGTATTGATAACGTTTTAACTTCCATGACCTGGCGTGGGTTATGTTAAACCTTAGCGTATTTATTTTAAAATTATTATCCCTAGTACAAGTGGTACAGGCCATGATAATCATGGTGGATAAAAGTAGGCGACTGCTTTTACCCTAAGTGCACTATATGTTTACACATGTGAAAAGCAGTTCGATTTTTGCATTTACAAATGTGCCAGAGCTCTGTTTGGTTACTTGCACTTGCTAGTGAGAATGGACTTTGCAAGAATCGGTGGCCATTGGAGCATTTTTTAATTATAAAAAAGTGCCCAATGTGGGATTTGTTCCCGGGTCGTAGCGGTCGAAAACCAACTGTTTAGACAACCCTTTCACCGACCCCCTTAGTGTTTACAAGAATAATGTTTTACATGAATTTGTATGAAATAAAACATATTAACATCAGTTGAGTCTCATTAAATAGAAACAAAACAACTCTGTTACAGATTTTTCCCAACAAACCGAAAATAAATTAGTACTTTTATTTTTAAAAGCATTTTAAAACAGTGTGTTGTATAATTTAAATATAAAACTATTTATCATCATGTGAAAAAATAGTACAAAAGTGAGAAATTGTAACGGGATCAGATGGATAAATTAATAAAAAGGAATCCCTGATCATGCAACAAAAAGTTTCAATTTTTATCAACATAGTTGCTCGATCAGAAGATGCCTTTTAATTCATTTATCATCAGTTTAAGTTCTTAAATTTGAATATCTCTTTGAATCCTTTTAGTGTGAGCTAATGAATTTGTAGGAGTAAAATTGAAAATATGTCAATATATTCATTTTTCTATGGTTTGGGAATCAACATCGTCAATGGATACATTTAACAAGTAATCAAATGTTCTCCTATTGTCCACGTTCCACTGAATTTATAGACTGTGGGAATAAATAAGAAATGTCAATGAGAATAAAAATCTTTGAATGTTTGGTTCAATTTTATTCAAAATTTAATTACAACTAATACGAGATCTTCAACTACATTAAATATTGTTAACTAATTAATCATTAGAAAACTATATAAATTACTCAAAACTAATTTCCCATAACTACACTTTACCAGATCCAGTAAATTGCAATTAAGTTCTAAAAGAGACATATTTTTGTACACCATCCATTTTCAATAGAATGAAAGTTAAATCAGTCCATTATGTTTATAATGAACCAATTTTCTATTCAAATATATTTAAAATTTTGATTAAAAAAGGCATATATTGAAGCAAAATATAATACATATACCAATACTTCAGTCGACTGAACGCCAACTTTTTTCGAGGTATTACAATAGATTAAATCCAATATGTAAACAATATGTATCACAATATGTTAAATATCTGGTTATACCATGAAAAAGGTTGGCGTTCAGCCAACTGAAATATTAGTAAATAAATTATATTTTGTAAATATATTTAGTAAATATAATTATATTTGAATGTAATTCTACTGTCCTATAAGCTTATGTCCATAGTTTTCTTGAAGACCATTTCTGAGATTCCATCCTTCAGTGCTGCGTATATAAGCAGAATCGTCCAATACAGTATTAGAGCTCTGAGAAGCGGTCTGGTGGATTAAATTGGCGAACCGCTGGGAGGGTTCACCACTGATGAGCCAAGCCCTCCCAATATATTTTTTCATCGCGGTAAGGACAGTGGAAGTTTGTATTATGTATAAAAGAAACATTCGTGCTTTTAAATCCTTTCAAATTATATTTTGATCCAATATATATATTTTCTAATTAAAGATCTATTTATGAATTGCTCTCTATTTTAAAAATATATATTTGGTCATAGAGGTACAGTCTGCACCACGCTGACGAGGGCCAACAGCCCGAAACGGGTACGTAGTCGACTTTTTTTGGTTTAAAAGGAAATTGGGTTGGCCAAATATCTTTGGAACAAGCTAAATCAACGTTTAGTTGATATTTATTCCACTAGATGGCGCTATGCCATCTAAAATGCTCATGTGAGCGGCCTGAAAATGTCAATTTTGTTTTTAATATCAAAACCTGACCATTTTATATTTTTTCTTTATTTTTGATAAGGTAGTATATGAGGATGTTTGTGAGCAGCGACAGGCCGAGCTATCTCGTTACTGGATAATGGCTGAGGTTTATTCAGGCAGATGGGCACCCAAGCCAAGTACCATCAACCTGAACACAAGATCAAATTGTATTATTCTCAATATGTAAATATAATGAAAGGATTATAACACAGAGATTATGAAGATGTTACATTGCTATTTCGGGGAAAAAGAAAACATGTCGCTACAGTATAGTGATCTTTAGATTCCTATTCCTATAAACAAATTCATAATACTTGTCTTATTCTATCGCCCTACAATGTGTTACGTACCGGCCTGACCAAGGAAATTCAGTAATGTTCACAGACTGTAGTCTACAAGATGTTACGTACCGTCCTGCCAAGAAAAGACAGTAATGTCCACAGACTGTAGTCTACAAGATGTTACGTACTGGCCTGACCAAGGAAAGTCAGTAATGTCCACAGACTGTAGTCTACAAGATGTTACGTACCGTCCTGCCAAGAAAAGACAGTAATGTCCACAGACTGTAGTCTACAAGATGTTACGTACTGGCCTGACCAAGGAAAGTCAGTAATGTCCACAGACTGTAGTCTACAAGATGTTACGTACCGTCCTGCCAAGAAAAGACAGTAATGTCCACAGACTGTAGTCTACAAGATGTTACGTACCGGCCCGACCAAGGAAAGTCAGTAATGTCCACAGACTGTAGTCTACAAGATGTTACGTACTGGCCTGACCAAGGAAAGTCAGTAATGTCCACAGACTGTAGTATACAAGATGTTACGTACAGGCCTGACCAAGGAAAGTCAGTAATGTCCACAGACTGTAGTATACAAGATGTTACGTACTGGCCTGACCAAGGAAAGTCAGTAATGTCCACAGACTGTAGTCTACAAGATGTTACGTACTGGCCTGACCAAGGAAAGTCAGTAATGTCCACAGACTGTAGTCTACAAGATGTTACGTACTGGCCTGACCAAGGAAAGTCAGTAATGTCCACAGACTGTAGTCTACAAGATGTTACGTACAGGCCTGACCAAGGAAAGTCAGTAATGTCCACAGACTGTAGTATACAAGATGTTACGTACTGGCCTGACCAAGGAAAGTCAGTAATGTCCACAGACTGTAGTATACAAGATGTTACGTACTGGCCTGACCAAGGAAAGTCAGTAATGTCCACAGACTGTAGTCTACAAGATGTTACGTACTGGCCTGACCAAGGAAAGTCAGTAATGTCCACAGACTGTAGTCTACAAGATGTTACGTACTGGCCTGACCAAGGAAAGTCAGTAATGTCCACAGACTGTAGTCTACAAGATGTTACGTACAGGCCTGACCAAGGAAAGTCAGTAATGTCCACAGACTGTAGTATACAAGATGTTACGTACTGGCCTGACCAAGGAAAGTCAGTAATGTCCACAGACTGTAGTCTACAAGATGTTACGTACTGGCCTGACCAAGGAAAGTCAGTAATGTCCACAGACTGTAGTCTACAAGATGTTACGTACAGGCCTGACCAAGGAAAGTCAGTAATGTCCACAGACTGTAGTATACAAGATGTTACGTACTGGCCTGACCAAGGAAAGTCAGTAATGTCCACAGACTGTAGTCTACAAGATGTTACGTACTGGCCTGACCACGGAAAGTCAGTAATGTCCACAGACTGTAGTCTACAAGATGTTACGTACCGGCCCGACCAAGGAAAGTCAGTAATGTCCACAGAATGTAGTCTACACGATGTTACGTACTGGCCCGACCAAGGAAAGTCAGTAATGTCCACAGAATGTAGTCTACAATATGTTACGTACCGGCCTGACCAAGGAAAGTCAGTAATGTCCACAGACTGTAGTCTACAAGGTGTTACGTACCGGCCTGACCAAGGAAAGTCAGTAATGTCCACAGACTGTAGTCTACAAGATGTTACGTACTGGCCCGACCAAGGAAAGTCAGTAATGTCCACAGAATGTAGTCTACAAGATGTTACGTACAGGCCTGACCAAGGAAAGTCAGTAATGTCCATAGACTGTAGTCTGCAAGACGTTACGTACCGGCCCGACCAAGGAAAGTCAGTAATGTCCACAGACTGTAGTCTACAAGGTGTTACGTACCGGCCTGACCAAGGAAAGTCAGTAATGTCCACAGACTGTAGTCTACAAGGTGTTACGTACCGGCCTGACCAAGGAAAGTCAGTAATGTCCACAGACTGTAGTCTACAAGATGTTACGTATTAGCCTGACCAAGGAAAGTCAGTAATGTCCACAGACTGTAGTATACAAGATGTTACGTACTGGCCTGACCAAGGAAAGTCAGTAATGTCCACAGACTGTAGTCTACAAGATGTTACGTACAGGCCTGACCAAGGAAAGTCAGTAATGTCCACAGACTGTAGTCTACAAGATGTTACGTACTTGCCTGACCAAGGAAAGTCAGTAATGTCCACAGACTGTAGTCTACAAGATGTTACGTACTGGCCTGACCAAGGAAAGTCAGTAATGTCCACAGACTGTATTCTACAAGATGTTACGTACTGGCCTGACCAAGGAAAGTCAGTAATGTCCACAGACTGTAGTCTACAAGATGTTACGTACTGGCCTGACCAAGGAAAGTCAGTAATGTCCACAGACTGTAGTCTACAAGATGTTACGTACAGGCCTGACCAAGGAAAGTCAGTAATGTCCACAGACTGTAGTCTACAAGATGTTACGTACCGGCCTGACCAAGGAAAGTCAGTAATGTCCACAGACTGTAGTCTACAAGATGTTACGTACCGGCCTGACCAAGAAATGTCAGTAATGTCCACAGACTAGTCTACAAGATGTTACGTACCAGCCTGACCAAGAAATGTCAGTAATGTCCACAGACTATAGTCTACAAGATGTTACGTACCAGCCTGACCAAGAAATGTCAGTAATGTCCACAGACTATAGTCTACAAGATGTTACGTATAGGCCCGACCAAGAAAAGTCAGTAATGTCCACAGACTATAGTCTACAATGTGTTACGTACCGGCCTGACCAAGGAAAGTCAGTAATGTCCACAGACTGTAGTCTACAAGATGTTACGTACCGGCTTGACCAAGGAAAGTCAGTAATGTCCACAGACTGTAGTCTACAATGTGTTACGTACCGGCCTGACCAAGGAAAGTCAGTAATGTCCACAGACTGTAGTCTACAAGATGTTACGTACAGGCCTGACCAAGGAAAGTCAGTAATGTCCACAGACTGTAGTCTACAATGTGTTACGTACCGGCCTGACCAAGGAAAGTCAGTAATGTCTATAGACTGTAGTCTACAAGATGTTACGTACAGGCCTGACCAAGGAAAGTCGGTAATGTCCACAGACTGTAGTATACAAGATGTTACGTACCGTCCTGACCAAGGAAAGTCAGTAATGTCCATAGACTGTAGTCTACAAGATGTTACGTACTGGCCTGACCAAGGAAAGTCAGTAATGTCCACAGACTGTAGTCTACAATGTGTTACGTACCGGCCTGACCAAGGAAAGTCAGTAATGTCCATAGACTGTAGTCTACAAGATGTTACGTACAGGCCTGACCAAGGAAAGTCAGTAATGTCCACAGACTGTAGTATACAAGATGTTACGTACTGGCCTGACCAAGGAAAGTCAGTAATGTCCACAGACTGTAGTCTACAAGATGTTACGTACAGGCCTGACCAAGGAAAGTCTGTAATGTCCACAGACTGTAGTCTACAAGATATTACGTACTGGCCTCACCAAGGAAAGTCAGTAATGTCCACAGACTGTAGTCTACAAGATGTTACGTACTGGCCTCACCAAGGAAAGTCAGTAATGTCCACAGACTGTAGTCTACAAGATGTTACGTACTGGCCTGACCAAGGAAAGTCAGTAATGTCCACAGACTGTAGTCTACAAGATGTTACGTACTGGCCTCACCAAGGAAAGTCAGTAATGTCCACAGACTGTAGTCTACAAGATGTTACGTACTGGCCCAACCAAGGAAAGTCAGTAATGTCCACAGACTGTAGTCTACAAGATGTTACGTACAGGCCTGACCAAGGAAAGTCAGTAATGTCCACAGACTGTAGTCTACAAGATGTTACGTACTGGCCTCACCAAGGAAAGTCAGTAATGTCCACAGACTGTAGTTTAAAGATGTTACGTACTGGCCTGACCAAGGAAAGTCAGTAATGTCCACAGACTGTAGTCTACAAGATGTTACGTACCGGCCTGACCAAGGAAAGTCAGTAATGTCCACAGACTGTAGTCTACAAGATGTTACGTACTGGCCTGACCAAGGAAAGTCAGTAATGTCCACAGACTGTAGTCTACAAGATGTTACGTACCGGCCTGACCAAGGAAAGTCAGTAATGTCCACAGACTGTAGTCTACAAGATGTTACGTACCGGCCTGACCAAGGAAAGTCAGTAATGTCCACAGACTGTAGTCTACAAGATGTTACGTACCGGCCTGACCAAGGAAAGTCAGTAATGTCCACAGACTGTAGTCTACAAGATGTTACGTACTGGCCCGACCAAGGAAAGTCAGTAATGTCCACAGACTGTAGTCTACAAGATGTTACGTACCGGCCTGACCAAGGAAAGTCAGTAATGTCCACAGACTGTAGTCTACAAGATGTTACGTACCGGCCTGACCAAGGAAAGTCAGTAATGTCCACAGAATGTAGTCTACAAGATGTTACGTACTGGCCCGACCAAGGAAAGTCAGTAATGTCCACAGACTGTAGTCTACAAGATGTTACGTACTGGCCCGACCAAGGAAAGTCAGTAATGTCCACAGAATGTAGTCTACAAGATGTTACGTACTGGCCCGACCAAGGAAAGTCAGTAATGTCCACAGACTGTAGTCTACAAGATGCCGGGATCAGTCCGGATGATGGATGAGGAAGGTAAATTGTGTAGAAAAACTGCCTAGAAAAATATTACTAAAGTGACGGGAAATGTCTGGGCTCATCTGAGATTTCCATTCTATCCTATAATATATCCATTGGAGCTTGGAAGATAGTTTTTTTTTCTTATTTCCCGGGCTAATCTTGGAGCTATCGACCTATACAATCTTACTACATTTATTTCCCAGAATTGTTGCTTCTATTACTGGGAGAGACTTCTCCACTATATTCTACAGTTAATATCCATTTTCTCCCATCACATATAAAGGTTTTATTGAATTTTGAAACTATTGGTGCCAATTTCAATTACAGATAGCACTCTGTTCCTCTTGACATTTATAACGATTTCGAATAAGAACACTGCTTGCGCGCTTATTGGCTAATGAATTCAATGCTGATTAACAAGTTAAGATAATGTTTTTTATTAATTCTAATAACGTGGTACACATTTAATAATAATCTGGGAAGTAGTTAGTTTTATCAAATTGGAATCACGCGATAGTAGGGAACTATTCAACAAGATCAGAAATGTAACGATATTACTATGTTTATGTTATCGTGTCAAATGAAGAGACTCAGATGTCTCCATGCATCTCTATCACAACAGCAGCAATGACTATATTACTATGAAGCGCATATTAAAGTTTGGCATAAATATGTTTGATATTCGCTGTTTGATTTATATGTGATATAAGCACATTTTTATTTTGGAATAAATAAAATAACAACAAATTACTTTTTTTTAATTCCTAATATACAAGTATTGTATTACTTGTATTTGCGACCTATTATTGATCTTTCCAAATAATTTATTATGATTTTAAAAAGGAAAAGTCTAAATTTTTATCTAAGTATCTTTGTGAAAGTAAAAATATATATTTTAATATGCTAAATATTTACAATGGTGGAATCTTGAAATAAACAAATAAAGCGAAATTCTAAATTATAATAAATATCAAATTTCCATTCTCTCTCTCGTAAAATTTATCTCTTTTGATTTTGTCGTTATTTTTATAAATGTATTTAAAATAAAAGTATTTCAGGAATGAATTTATGAATCGGATTGATGTTAGATTTTGTAAAATACCTTATAACCTTATCAATACTTGATCCTCTTATTTTGTTTTTGTATATTTTAGTGGAGAGAGAGAGATTGAAACTACCTTATTGCAATGTTCATATAAGAATTTAGAAATTATTTAGAAATTAACTCTTTTTAGCATTGTTCTAATTGAATAATTCCCTAATATCTAGCATATTTTCATTCTAAAATATTCCTTAAAACTTTCTTTTATCTGTAAATTGTTTTATTAAATACACACAATACTTTACAATTTGATTTCATTTAGCTAAATTTCCATATCAACCATTTATCCATATATAAATTGTGTTGATATTTTTTCTCTTTTTCATCTGTACATATTTAAAATATCTTTCTTTCATTTCTTTCAAAATTTTGTTTATTTTAAAGTGCAAATATCCCTAGGGGGATATAGCGCTCTAATTCACACACACAAAGCCTTTATTAAGACGTTAGTCTTATACAGATTCTCCGTACAAGGTGCAATAACAGGAAAAGAGCAGTACAGGAAACCATTAGTTCAGCAACTATATACAATTATTAGTAATAAGGAAAAGTAAGACTTAATATGAAAGGTCGACGCCATCGCCTCAAGTCTTCAATTCCATAAGCGCGGAGCAGAAATAGGGACTAAGTTATTTAGTTCGCCATAAATATAGCATCCAGACGCAAAAGGAGGTTTACTCCAGCACAGCCATCCATATCACCAGCTCCGCAATCTCATCGTCGAGCTCTAAGTCGAAATAAAGGACAAAGGATATAAGATTATATAAAGTTAAATATAAAATAAGTATATTTATATATACAAGTAACAGAGTCATCAATCAATTCTTAATTCTGTCATCGTTTGCTTTTGTGAATGGAATAAATACCCAAATATGGCCATTTCTCATAAGCATCGATGGTTTAGTGGTAAAATACTCGCCTTCCACGCGGGCGGCCCGGGTTCGATTCCCGGCCGATGCATTTTTTTTTTTTTTACAATTTTCAAAACTAATTTATATATTATACAAGAATGACATCCACGGCGCCAATTTATAATTGTAACGAATAATATTTTAATAAAAGCATTTAATCGGGTTAAACCCGGGCGTTGCCCGGGTCATTCGGCTAGTATAAGAATAAATAAGAAATTATATCAATAGATTTAAATCTCCCGTACATAAATGAAATCATTGAAAAGGTTTCTGGATATGAGTTTCTTTTTATATTATCTTCTGAGGAGAATGAGGGCGAGTGACTAAAACATCGAGAATTTAAAATAATATTAATTGATAAGTAATAATATCTTTTCCAAAACACATTGAAGTTGAATTTTATAAGGAATTCACCTTTTCTATCAGCAAAATTAGTCTGGCTATTGTTATTCCCGTTTAAGAAATGTCTCGGAAAAGAGGTTTCACTTACTATCGAATTGGTTTAATTTTAGATCATATCTTTCAACATTTTATATCTTCTTTAGATTCACATTTTCCATTAATATATTGAATTTTCAAGGATTTTGCTTAATGCATTGCAAGAAGAAAGAACAATATGGAAGTTTTAAATGAAGTTTGAGTTATTAAATGACAATGTGACATTGTAAAATTGACATTGTTTCATGTGTTTGATATCATATCGCTTAATATTTATACCTACTTGAGGTTTACATTTTTCAGTAATATATTAAGGTTTCAAGGATTACTATAATGCATAGCAAGACTAATTAATAATATAGAAGGGTTAAATGTGAAAGTTAATAAATGACAACGTGACATTGTAATATTGATATTGTTTCGTTTGATTACATATCGTTTAATACTTTAAATATTCTTTTGATTTACATTTTCAAGTAATATATTGAAGTTTCAAGGATCACTAATAATAACAAGAAGAAAGAATAATAAAGAAGGTTTAAATGAAGTTTGAGTTATTAAATGACAACGTGACATTGTTTCGTTTAAGATCCTATCGTTTAATATTTTATACCTACTTTAGATATACATTTTCAAGGACTATGTTATAGTTTCAAGGATTACTAATGCAAATAAAGAAAAAGAATAATAAAGAAAGGTTAAATGAAAGTTAAGTTATTAAATGACAACGTGACATTGTGATATTGACATTGTTTCGTCTTAAATCATATATTTTAATATTTTATATCTTAAACGATATGATATTAAACACGAAATAATGTCAATACTACAATGTCACGTTGTCATTTAATAACTCAACTTTTTTTTTATTTAAAACTCTTCTATATTATTCTTTCTTCTTGTTATGCATTATAAAGGGTCATTGAAACTTTAAAGGATTACTGGAAAATGTAAATTAAAAGAAGAATCAAAAGAAAATCAAGTATATTAATAATATTATAAAGTATATATAATAAAATATAAAATCAATCGAATTCATAATTTTAATCCTGAAATACTTTTATATCTTATTTGATTCATAATATCCAGTAATATACTCAAGGATTACTAATTCATAGCAAGAAGAAAGAATAATAAAGAAGGCTTAAATGAAGTTTGAGTTATTAAATGACAAAATGACATTGTAAAGTCGACATGGTTTCGTGTTTAAGATCATATCATATTTATACCAACTTTAGGTTTACATTTTCCAGTAATATATTGAAGTTTCAAAGGATCACTAATGCATAGCAAAAAGAAAGAATAATATATAAAGGTTTAAATGAAGTTTGAGTTATTAAATGACAACTAGACATTGTAATATTGACATTGTTTCGTTTAAGATCATTTAATATTTTAAATATTATTTTGATTTACATTTTCCAGTAATATATTAAAGTTTCAAGGGGATCACCAGTGCATAGCAAAAAGAAAGACTAATAAAGAAAGAGTTAATAAATGACAACTTGACGCTTTAATAACGTATCTTGTATAGCTCCAGCCCTGCGAACAGAGAGGCACTTGGGCAAATTGAGTGGTAGGGATCAAAGAAAGTGCCCCTCCAGGGTTCTAAGTATTGGATGAAAGGCGGTGGCATGTCTCCGTTGCTATGGGGATGAGAGACAAACAGAGCCGTGTCAACAACGTCCTTTCGTCACTGCTAGACAGATCTCTATCTTACCTTTCTCTATAGTAGGGGATTGATTAGTATTACGATTTCCTTATTTATCGTCTATAATGGTCCCAATTGTCTCTCGTAATGAGGCTTGGGTAACTGACCTATGGATAACTCTGTTCCTCATCGAACGCATATCTCTTCCCGAAATGCCCCAAATGCGGTTCCCTGCCTGCCAGTCCTGAACATCTATTGAATTGTATAAATCTTCCAAAAAAGACCTCGGGGGAGACCCCATGACTAAACTAGAAAAGCTGAGACAATGGGACTTAATGGAGATCGTTTAAACGACTTGAGGAATAGCAACAACTCTGTCCCTCATCGAACGTCTATCCTTTTCTTCTAACTATGGAACTAAGATATCATAACTTATACTACTACTAATATACTGTTCTACATATGCCTTTACACACTTACTCGCTCTAGTCAAAGCTGAATCTAATCATATGGCTATTTTTCACTACTTTTCTGCAAAGACCTTTCCATTTTGAGGTACCTATACTCTGGAAGTGAATTCAGCTGCCGTCGTTACCTATCCTTTATCTTTAAATTCAAGTCAAAAATTTATGTTTTTCCCTATAACAAATTTTCAACATTCATTGTTTGAACAGAACACTGGGAAATGCCAGAAAGTTATGTTTTACTATGTCAAATGTACAACATTCATTGTTGAACAGAACACCAGGACATGTCAGAAAGGCGAGAAAGTTGTATTCCGAGAACAGGCAAGCTATCAAACGACAAAATTACTTCCGGCGGAAGACACGACACGTCTGCTCCATATTTCTCCATTACACGCCCAGGTCTCGGCTGGCAATGATTTGTACTCCACAGAGATTTGGTATTTATAGCTCGACGTCCTGTTGGTGGGACAGACGACAATTATTACTACTGTTATACATAGAGTCGGCCATCAATAAATATAGATAGACCGTTGACACTTTCAATAGGTTTTACTTTCAGTTTCACAATGAAAAGTCAGTTTCTCAATGAAAGATATTACAGTGACCTTTATTGAAGACACACTAAATAACCAAGTGTGAAAAAATTGCTTCTGTATCCTTCAAAATAACAGATGACAGGCGACATAAAAAAAACGGTCCACTTCCTTAAGATTTATCTATGAGTCCAATGTTATAATTTTATTTATTTCTTCCAGTAATAAAAGAAAAATCTATGTAAATCCTGATGTACTTCCTCAGATAGCTGTCAGTTTAATATCTTCTGTGACTCTCACACAGAGGCATATATTTCAAATACAAAATATTAGGGAGAATATATACATGATAGTATAGTATAAAGGTGAAATTACACTTGTGTGAATCGTGTTGATAAAGTATAAGAGATAATCACATACTATCCTACAAATAAAGGTTGCTGACAGCTTACACTACGCTGTTGAGGGTCAACAACCTGAAACACGTACGTTATTAGCTTTTCTTGATTAATCAACAACAACAACAACAACAAAAGCCTTTATTTAGGGCATTCCACCCCATACAGGATTCGCCGTATTTACACAACAACAAGAGGAGAGGGAAGAGGAAACATTTACAACAAAATAAAGTTTGTCTCACATTCAGTTACCTATTTACAGATAGGTCATCCTCCAGTATCCTTTGCCCTGCATTCTTTCTCATGCGCCCAGCTTCTGTACAGAACTTAAAGTATCTAACAATCAGTAATTCATCATCCAGAGCTGAAGAGAGAAGTTGACATATGCGATGGTATCTAAATTGACCAAAGTTAGGGCTTGGGAAAATTTCAGTACGTTTTTCTGTTAAGAGAGGGCATTGGAAGAAATAGTGAACCAAATTATCATCCATGAGATCCTTACAAAGTAAACAGTTCCGGCCATTTTCTTTCCAGAAGTATTTTCTTTCTTCCCTGAAAAATTGCCATAAAACTCTATGTAGTGCAACTAGTCTTTTGTTGGGAAGCGAGATATTTAATCGTAGGTACTCCTCTGTCATGAATGATTCACTTAAAAAATTCTTGATTAATCAAGAAATAGTATTTGACAAATTCTAGAGTTTTTAAAAAAATCGACGATTAGTTGACATTTATTCCGATAGATGGCCCAAGCCATCAGCAACATTTATTTTCACGATAAGGAGATGCATCTCTCTTCAGATATGAATGTTTTTAGCAACATTAGCTTCTTTATTCAAAGTAATTTTGCTTACTGAATAAACTCAATATTGCCTAATTTTATATCTTTTATTCATACTATGATTGCAAAATTTCTTTTATATTACAGCTAAACCTATCTATAGTGCCCCCTCTAAATAGCGCCTTCTTCTCTATAGCGCCCGATTTTAAATACGTAGTACGATGCGATTCACGTTAAAAGTGACTTGTCTATAGCACCCTATTTTTGTGAGTCCCAAGAGGGGGCGCTATAGACAGGTTCAACTGTAATATAAAATGTTTATATAAACTCTATCTATTCTGGCAGTTTATAGAAAAATATTATGTTAATTCTTTGTTAAATATAACTTTTGATAGCCTCTCTCGTATCAATTATTAAAGAGATGTCAGTTACAAATATAACCCGAGCAAACATTCTATATATAAATTCAAAGTCTGGGATCATTTTAGACATATTATTTATTATCAAAAATCGACATCTTCAAAATTAGAGTACTTTTATCCTCTGTTAAAACATCTTTGTACTTTGTAGCTATAAAAGAATCTATAATACGATGCACTAGCGCGCCATCTGCTATCAAAATTCGAAACTATCTTAAAGGCGTAAGATTCTTTTTGATATTAAACAATTTCTACTGCCCTTACTGCAATGGAAAAATTAATATCAAAAAGAATCTTATGCCTTTAAAATAGTTTCGAATTTTGATTACAGGTGGCGCGCTAGTGCATCATATTATAAATGTTCTAATAAAAGAAACAATTTGATATTTGCGGAAGAGCGATTGCTCGAAGCATATTATATATTTATAAATGTATGTAATTCTACTGTCCTCAAAGCTTATGTCCATAGTTCTTCTAAAATACCCATTCCAAGAGTCTAGCAACAGTATCACTATAAAAGGAAATTCCAAAAATGCAATATAACAGCGGTATGGTAGATTAAACTGGCGAAACCGCTGGGAGGGTTTACCATTGATGAGCCAGGCCCTTCTATTAATTTTCCCATTGCAGTAAGGGCAGTAGAAATTGTTTAATATCAAAAAGAATCTTACACCTTTAAAATAGTTTCGAATTTTGATAGAAGAATCTATCAAATATACTGTTAATAAATCTGAAAAGAGCTTTATTTAAATTGTATTTATTATAGAACGACATCTTAAAATTATTCCGCCTGTGTTTCTTTTGAAAGAAAAATTGAACCTTGTGACAATTCATCCTTTCATACTTCATCCCTAAGGTTAGAATTAATCGTTATTTCTCCTTAAAATAAATTTAGATTTTTTGTTCAAAAGAAACACATGCGAAATCATTTTCAGAAGTCGTTCTACAATCATAAGCCGTATTATATTTTATTATGAATTATATTCATTGTTTAAATATTTCTTGTATAATTATATAATATTATAACCTTTTGAAACAAAGCCCTAGAATCCTTATTAATTCAGTTAAAATATAAAAGCAGGGAATTATATTTATTATAAGTATATATGTACAAAGTATCCAAATAAATCACCAAGCCGTTTAGGGTCTGTTTAAAGAAATAGAGGAAGGAGTGAAGTAGTAAAACTTAGGAATGTGCCACAGAATGGGGCGGAAATTACAGTTGGGGAATGTATAGACTTTGTTAGCTACTGACAGGTATGCCACGATAGATCCTGTCTATGTATAGACAGTTGGCCTTACCTCTCTTAGATAAATCATTGTTTTTAATCGCATTATCAATAAATATTATGTGAATAAATTAGTTAAGTTATCAATTAAAAAGTTTAAAACTGAAAGAAAAGGGAAAATGAAAATATAAAGTATATCAATCGATTCAAATCTCCTGGATATTAATCAAGCAAATGCCACAGGTTTCTGGGGAACGGTTTCTTTATTAAACATGATCTCAAGCTTTCGGGTATCTCTGTCCTTCTACATGAGTACATGAGTACATATAAGGAAACCTGTAGCATTTATTTGATGTAAAGTATGTGTTTAATATTTTAAATTATATATGTTATATTAAAATATTTTATTTAAAATTGTTATATTAAAATATTATTTTATTTAAAAAATTATATATTTCATAGATACAAATACTCTGCTAAATCGACCGCCAGAGGTCATGCTTCCCCTATAAAAACTCGTTGTTGTTCCCCGATGGCCGGCTCAAAACATTTGTACATTATATAAATAATATTTTGTTTTTCTTATTCTACTCGCCTTAAGCCAGGCATTACTTTTATCAAATGATGTTCTTTTATATATTCCTTTATCACAATTAAAGCAATTACTGATCAAAACTCTTTTATTATTCCCACGACTGCAAAGAACAATATCGCAACATACTCATGTATACAAAAATCAAGCATCAAGTAATAATTCAATATAAATATCATTCTAAAATACAACAGAAATATTTTAGTTATAACATATATAAAAAAAACAATTAAGGGCTGATGCGAAGTTCACTCAAAATATTCGGCAGTTACGCCACATTCATGCGAAACATAAGAAAAAAGTGGGAAGATATGATGAGAGTAGGAGTAGAAAAAGAGCTAAGACAGGACCATGATAATGTATAATCAAGCAACTAAAAAATAAGGTTTAAAAGATTTTAAATATATATTTTTTTCATTTTCAATAAGTGTAAATAATAAAACAAATTCTTAATGAAAATTGGAAATATAACATAACACTGTATTGTTGTTTTAAAAATATTTTAAGATGAAAACCCTAATGGTTTAACAGGGATGGAAAGAGATTAGTTTCAGATAGGGTCTTGTCAAAAGTTAACCTGGCGGCTGTTTCGACCCTTAATACATTAACCAAAAAAACTATCCGTTTATTTCTGTTTATCACCCAGTACAAAACGTGAAGGTGGGTTTATTAGATGGAAATAAACAACATTTCCTGATAAATTCAGATAAAATCCAACCTGTATACCATGGTCTCGTACTATGGCCCTCATAGGTATAGGGGCGGTTTTGTGTTCATAACTCATTATTTATCATCAACTACAGGTTTTGTACTGGGGTGATGGAAAAAATTCAGTTTTAAATGTATATTTAAATGGAGAGGTGTGCCTTTCTTTCGGCACTAGAATATCCTCCGCACTCAACTTTGTCACTGGCCCACCGCTACTGGTCCTGTAGGCGGATCAGGCCTGTCATCCTGGAGGCCTTCACTTTCATCCGGCGGCCCCCTGACCTGCAGGGATGGATCTTTGGGCATGACCTGGAGGACGACGCCCTGGCCATCCTTGCGTCTGCCAAGACCCGTATCTTCAAGCACTTCCTGGGCCTGGAGATACGGGGCGTCCAAGAAGACCCTCTCATCGTCTGGAGGAGGACTCTGGCAAGATGGTGGAGCCTTCCTCAATCATAATTTCATTGTATTATTATCATTATTCTTCATTCATAATTGACTAGTAGTCAATAAAGTATGTTTTACCGTCTCTCTCTCTCTTAAAAATATAAACCCTGGTTATATATTTGCGACTTTGCACTTACATATAAGACCTAGACTCATGGAAAAAACTTTAAAAAATGGAAAGTCTTTAATACCGACGTTTGTCTGTTTTTTTAAGGAGACATAGGAAATTTTGTTCACACTTGGTTACCTCGTGTGTCTTCAATAAAGGTCACTGTAATATCTTTCAAAGTTATTGTCTGAATCCTGATATACATGCTAAAAGGTAAAACATCATTAAGTTTTATCCATTACTATATATAAAATGTAGGTTTATTTAAGATTTTGACGGAACTGAAGCAACATATTAAAATGAAAACCACTTGGATCAAATTTGATGCGAGAAATCAGTGTTGTTTAGCAAGAGTTCCTGCAATCTCCAAGTTTCAGGTCGATGCAACTCCTCTTTCATCATTTTTGACAAGTTTAGCAAGCCAGCTCAGATTACATTCTATGCCATACCTCTCAGTTTCAGCACGGTGTGGATTCATCTTGAGACTTTTCTTCTTTAGAAAAACTCATGTTTTGCTGTACAAGTGTTTGACATGATTTATGTTTAAATTACAATTCGAAACTTTATGCTGGAGGTGAGTAATTTGATAAAGAATAGTTGGCATCATTACATCTATTTTAACTGATGAGGCTTTTTAAAATATCTATAGTAGAGAATAAAATTTGGTGTGAAACTACTTTATTAATTGCAACGATTATATATCTTCTATATATATATAAATGAATGTTTGTATGTTTGTCTGTTTGTCTGTCTGTATGTCCGGTATACAAATTCGCTATAGTTCACTAATTCAAACCAAAATTTCCATACATAGGTAAAAGAATACGGGGAAGACGATAGGCTTTTTAAAAAATATATAAATCAATTATTAAAACTATATATTTTCAGTCAGAAAATGATGATGACGATATTGCTGTATCAGGTTTGATTATCAGATACAAAATTATATCGGGAAAAATTCCAAAAAGCAGAGACCACGGGTGAAACCAGTTCATTATTTTGTATACAGGAACAAAATTCTAACAGAAAAACATTCATTCGAGCAGAAAACAAAAGCCAGATCATCTTTCTATAAAAATATCGCTTCTCAGACACAAAGTTTGGAGCGGGACGTTTCACAAAAGTGACATCCGCGGCGCCAATTTATAATTGTAACGAATAGTATTTGAATAGGGTACATTTAATAGGGTAAAACCCGGGCATTGCCCGGGTCATTCGGCTAGTAGTTATATAAGCTTAGATAAACTAGATAAATATTGTTGAGAAAATACACTCATGGACAAAACTTTAAAAAGTGAAAACTCTTTGATGTCGCCAGTCGTTTATTTATTTATCCATTTTTTTGAGGAGACAGAGGTCACTGTGTATCAAATAACTTTCAGAGTTATTTTCTGAATACCGATATACATTTTAAAAGGTACAACTTTCTTAAGTCTTGTTCATGATTCTTTAAAATAAAGATACTTCGGCCAGTAAATCTTTTTATTATCTCGACGTTTCGACAAAAATATTTTGTCATCGTCAGGAGAAAACAAATATTAAAACATTTGGCAAGGTGTTAAAAATTATTCTAAGGTTCCAAGGGCGTTCTCACGCGATATTTGGTTGTCCATGAGTATAAAACAAGCGATGTTGGACAATATTCCATATTTACAATATATGAAAGAACGTAGATATGTAAGTTACTTTAATGACCTTCATTTTGCTCGCTCCTGTTTAAAGTTTATATTTTGAATGAAGGAGGAGGGTCCAGGAGGAATCTGTGGATTCAGTAGGACAGAAATAACCCGGGCGGTTGAGTGGGGGCTGGAATTAGAGCTGTTACCTCAGGCTGACGTGACTGTAGACTATATCATCAGGAACTAGGAAATACATACCTCGTCATTTAACCAAACACGTCGACAATTGACAATAAACATTATTTTATTGATATTTAGTCAAAACATACAAAGGTTATATTACGATACATTAACGCGCTATCTGTTATGAAAATTTTAAACTATTATAGACGCGTATGAATTCTTTTATATTAAACAATTTCTACTGCCCTTACTACAATGGAAAAATATTTTTAAAAGAATCATACGCGTCTATAATAGTTCCGAATTTACATACAAAAGTGCACATTCTGCACTTAAAAATATATAATTAGACATATAAACAACTATATATAGAAACTAGCCGAATGACCCGGGCAACGCCCGTGTTTTACCCGATTGAATGTTCTGATTCAAATACTATTATAATTTGGCGCCTTAAATAAAAGCATATGTTAGTTAATAACTATAGCCTATGTGCTTTATCTGTCTATGTACTGTTGGCTTCCGTAGGCGTCTCTTACTGGGAAAAAGAAAGAGAGGATTCCATTTGGTTATTAACTAATATAT
Organism: Cordylochernes scorpioides; assembly: GCA_030710605.1. Taxonomy (NCBI): domain Eukaryota; kingdom Metazoa; phylum Arthropoda; class Arachnida; order Pseudoscorpiones; family Chernetidae; genus Cordylochernes; species Cordylochernes scorpioides. The sequence continues at coordinate 30,671,516 of CP092881.1, read as the reverse complement.
GCATTTATTTAAGGAGCGACCCGCTCCAACACAATAGTTACAAAAATGGGGGGGGGGGGGGGGGGGCAAAGGAGGCGTGATCGTAGCCGACCAATAGGAGGGCGCCATTCCAAAAAAAAAAAGCAAACCGTGACAGAGGCGACGAAGAATGACGCTCGTAACTGTATATAGAATAATATGTAAATAGCGCTTCTGCCACTGCTGCAGAGTTTGGTGGAAGATCGACACCATGTCTCCAGCGATACTACGGGACAGGTAGATCAATAAGATTATTTTATGATATAAACTTGTTCCGCTTATCGGGCAGATGCCATTGTCTACTAGGCTACCCTAGATATAAACTTGTGTCTGAATGCGTTTATGTCAAATGTCGAGATACACTCCCATCAGGCGCACATCAAACCAAAGAAATCTCCTCAATAGAGAGAGGTAGTTACCATAGAATAGGGCTATGGCGTTGTCAAGAAGGATTCTACCAAATGTAACTTTTATAATAAAGTGACCAACAAGTGGGTAGAAGTATGGCACAGAGAATGAAATTATTAGAACTTTGTCCAAAGTTATGTATGAGATCTCTAGTAGTGGTCTCCTGAATATAAATTCCGTGTTCAGATCATTATGTAAATCAAATGTCTTGTATTTTGAAATATATATATATATATTGTGATCATACACTCAGAGATAAAACTTAAAGAAGTGGAAAGTCTTTGATGTCGTCGTTGGTCGTCTGTTTTTTTTTTAAGGAGTCAGAGGTAATTGTATTCACATTTGGTTATCTCGTGTGTCTTCAAAAAGGTCACTGTAATATCTTTCAGAGTTATTGTCTGAATCCCTATATACATGATGAAAGGTAGAACTTCTTTAAGTTTTGTCCATGAGTGTATATAACGACATATAATTCGATATGAAAGTATATTAAAAAAAAATGCTCCGATGGCCCCCGATTCTTGCAAAAGTCCAACCCCACCAGCGAGTGCAAGTAACCAAACGGGGCTCTGGCACATTCAGTAGTTGATATTATACAATAAAACAAAGAAATAATTTTCCGTAATATTTTAATTTATTTCCTTACATTTTCTGCTTTTCGAACCGTTTGCTTTGTCGTTTTATTTCCTGTTTTTTTTTTTTTTGCTTATTGCTAGAACACGTGAAACAGGACATGATAATCATGGTGGGTAGAAGAAGACGGCTGCTTTTACTGTAAGTACACCACAGGTCTACAAATGTGAAAAGCAGTTTGACATTGCACTTACAAATGTGCCAAAGCCCCGTTTGGTTACTTGCACTCGCTGGTGGGGTTGGACTTTTGCAAGAATCGGGGGCCATCGGAGCTTTTTTTTTTTTTAATCAGAAAAAAAAAGTGGCCAATGCGGGATTCGAACCCGGGTCGTAGCGGTCCAAAACCAACGGTTTAGACCATCTTTCCACCGACCCGCTATTTTCATTTGTTTGCCCCCCAGAACCTTGTTTTCACCAATCCATTGGTTACAGACTTTAGTTATAGGCTTTTTGGTTTTATAGGCTTCACCTCTTCCTCCTCTTCATTTTTTTTTATGTTCCGCATATATAACACATAACTGCCAAAGTTGGCTTTGTGGCTTTGTCCCTGACTCAAGTCAGCAAGATTGCAGAGATGGAGGTAGTGCATAATTTTTGTGTCTATTTAGACAGGAGAGGTACCCTTTTATATATTGGTATTAGGCAATCGGATCATGTATCATATTAATTATAGCATTAAAAAAAAGTCTAAGTAATATTTTTCATGAACCTATTTGAATTATAGTTTGCCTGCAAATAATGTACCTTTTAATTCTTTTCATTTCTCATCACAAAAATTTCACGCATAATTTAATTGCAGTTCAGACAATCATTATAAATAAACTACTCTCACATACTTTCTCTCTATCAAAACATTATCAAATAAAGAAATTAAAAAAAGGCATTTCCTTATCGTGCAAATGAGAGTTGCTGATGGCTTGCGCCATCTATCAGAATAAATGTCAACTATTCGTTGATTTTCAATTATTCCAGAATTGGCCAAACACTTATTCTTGATTAATCAAGAAAATCTAACCACGTACGCATTTCGGGCTGTTGGCCCTCATCAGCGCGGTGCAAACTGTACCTCAACTACCAAAAAACTGGTCATTCAGGCCTCCTGAAATGGGTAGTTAAAGCCAGATTGGCGTGAAAACTTATTTGATAATTAGTTTTCAATTTAAAAATGAAAAATAGTGTTGAGAATTATAACAAAAGATTCTATCACTTATAAGAAATCTACTCAGGGTTTTAAAAGATGGCAAAGAACTAAGATGTGCGAACATATTCTCGGAACAGACGACATTATGATGCAATTCCCGTAACTCGATGTCGGCGACCAATCTCGTTTCCCCAACGACGGATTATACCTCCCCAGCGCCATCTCTTAGCACTTTCATAAACTATTTTGGGACTCTCCCTCTACCATCCTGTTTCTTCATCATTTTCTTAGGTTCTAGCTATTTTCTCATTCTCTAATCTTTAATTAATATCTATATTTATATTTTATATATTTAAAATTAATATATAATTATGTTTATAAAGTTCATAATATATTATATCAAAATATCCTATTTTATATAAATTTTATTCTCATTATATTATATTTATAAAAAATTTGATCATTCTTTTTAGGACGTCATTGTCATCTTTTGAATGAATATATTTTTATTTTAGTAATTATTAAAAAAAACAATGTGAATATAAGGTTATCCCAAAAGTTCGTGTTTTCTTAAAACGTTGTTTTTCTTATTACTTGGTGAATAATATTATTACGGCGAATACATAATAATACAATTACTTTATACATAATACAAAGACATCATACATAACGGCGTATAATATTAGTATTTCAGTTATTTCAAGTGTTTACGAACTTTTGGAGCAACCTTGTTATGTATATTAAACATTTAATAAATATATAAGTATGCTAGAACAAAATAAAAATTACCGGGGATTGTAGATGACATAGAGCAAGGGCATGTTCTATGTTTTATACTTTCAAACGTAGTATGTTTGTAGATATAACTGGGAGGTCTAGAAGTAATCACCTCCCTGTCATAAGGTAGAGACCATATTGTGCGAAAAGAGCGCTGTTATTTTTTATTACCACAAATACATACAGCTTTATTAAGACCACTGGTCTTATTCACCACAGAAAGAAAGCATAGATGGAGCTCCTATACTCCAGGCAGCACAGAACCCAACAATAATGTCTTTGAATCACACACATACAGCTTTAATAAGACCACCGGTCTTATTCACCACAGAAAGGAAGCATAGATGGAGCTCCTATACTCCAGGCAGCACAGAACCCAACAATAATATCTTTGAAACACACACATACAGCTTTAATAAGACCACCGGTCTTATTCACCACAGAAAGGAAGCATAGATGGAGCTCCTATACTCCAGGCAGCACAGAACCCAACAATAATGTCCTTGAAACACACACATACAGCTTTAATAAGACCACCGGTCTTATTCACCACAGGAAGAAAACATAGATAGAACTCCTATACTCCAGGCAGCACAGAACCCAACAATAATGTCCTTGAAACACACACATACAGCTTTATTAAGATCACTGGTCTTATTCACCACAGGAAGAAAACATAGATAGAACTCCTATACTCCAGGCAGCACAGAACCCAACAATAATGTCCTTGAAACACACACATACAGCTTTATTAAGATCACTGGTCTTATTCACCACAGGAAGAAAACATAGATGGAGTTCCTATACTCCAGGCAGCACAGAACCCAACAATAATGTCCTTGAAACACACACATACAGCTTTATTAAGATCACTGGTCTTATTCACCACAGGAAGAAAACATAGATGGAGTTCCTATACTCCAGGCAGCACAGAACCCAACAATAATGTCCTTGAAACACACACATACAGCTTTATTAATACCACCGGTCTTATACAGATTCACCATAGGAAGAAATCATAGATGGAGTTCCTATACTCCAGGCAGCACAGAACCCAACAATAATGTCCTTGAAACACACACATACAGCTTTATTAATACCACCGGTCTTATACAGATTCACCATAGGAAGAAATCATAGATGGAGTTCCTATACTCCAGTCAGCGCAGCACCCAACAATAATGTCCTTGAAACACACACATACAGCTTTATTAATACCACCGGTCTTATACAGATTCACCATAGGAAGAAATCATAGATGGAGTTCCTATACTCCAGTCAGCGCAGCACCCAACAATAATGTCCTTGAAACACACACATACAGCTTTATTAATACCACCGGTCTTATACAGATTCACCATAGGAAGAAAACATAGATAGAACTCCTATACTCCAGGCAGCTCAGAACACAACAATAATGTCTTTGAAACACACACATACAGCTTTAATAAGACCACCAGTCTTATTCACCACAGGAAGAAAGCATAGATAGAACTCCTATACTCCAGGCAGCACAGAACCCAACCTCCAGGTCCGACGCATGTCCAGTGGCCACATCGTGCATAGGTTTTTTCTTACCATGCTCAAAGTTAAAAATAATGTTTTCAATACAAATATTAATAATATAGCTGTAACTTGAAAATATATAAAGAATTTAATAGTTCTTGGAATTGTTCAAAGAACTTTTCAAGATAGACAAATGCAAAGTTCTCAATTATAATATCAAATCCTGATCTGATTCATTGAAAACAGAAAAAATATGATTTTAGTTCAGAAAAAAAACCTTTTTATTGAGTCAGCAAATTAAAATACATATAAACAACTTTAAAATTTAATTTACACTCATACAGTTATTATATAAATGTGCTGTTTAGATGTTTTTTTATTTCAACAGAGATAACTATTTTTTCCATTTTTTAATGTCAAGCATACCTCACAATGAATATTCCCATCCCTGGACACTTTATTTTTCCGTTTATCATTACTCTTCACAATTCATCCTTTCATACTTCATCCCTAAGGTTAGAAATTATCGTTATTTCTCCTTAAAATAAATTTCGATTTTTCGTTCAAAAGAAACACATGCGGGATGATTTTCAAATGTCGTTCTACAATCATAAGCCGCATTATATTGTATTATAAAAATATATTTTTCAGTTTTTTCTATACGGTAAAATAACCATATGCATAAGTATAAAATAATTTCTTAAAATATAAATTTCCATATTATCTTAATAACCTCATTTACAATTAAATTCTTTGTTTCAGATAGGAAAATATAATATTAGAAATTAACTTCCATATGTGAAAATAATACAAAAGTGAATTTGTACTTGGAGCAGGTGGATAAATTGATAAAAAAGGACATCTCCTGATGAGTAAAAGTTTCTGATGACTTTCTCCATCTATCGGAATAAATATCAACTATTCGTTGGTTATTTGGTCAATTCTGGAATAATTAAAAATCGATGAGTAGTTGATATTTATTCCGATAGATGGCGCAAGCCATCAGCAACTTTTAGTTGCACGATAAGGAGATGCCTTTTTCTTAATTTCCATGTGTGTGAGTGGAATTGGAAATGTGAGAGAAAAAACAGACATTTTCTAATTATATATATATTTACCAATTCATAATTCATTTTATCTCTGGTTTTTCCGAGTATAGAAAGTGATCTTTCAAGGTAAAAAAAAAAAACATTCAATGCAAAACCAAAATCAAATTCCGAAATTAAGCTACGTACAATAGAATACAAGATATAATACACCAATCATAGTACAAATTTTCTACTATAAACAAAACTCTCTCCCTACTGTCATTGCTGATATGGAAAAAAAAATTGGAAGTCCTAGCTCATTAGTGATACACTCTTCCAGCGGTTTCTCCAGTTCTCGAGCAAACCCAAAATTAAATTCTGAAAGTGAACTACGTAGAATACAAGATATAATACACCAATCATAGTATACATTTTCTTCTATAAACAAAACTCTCTCTTTACTGTCATTGCTGAAATTGGAAAAAAAAATTGGAAGTCCTAGCTCATCAGTGATAAACTCTCTCAGAGGTTTTTCCAGTTCCCAAGCAAAACCAAAATTAAATTCTGAAAGTGAACTACGTAGAATACAAGAAATAATACACCAATCATAGTACAAATCCTATAAAACAAAACTCTCTCCTTACTGTGATTGCTGATATTGGAAAAACAATGGAGAAGTCCTAGCTCATCAATGATAAACTCTCTCAGAGGTTTATCCAGTTCTCAAGCAAAACCAAAATCAAATTCTGAAAGTGAACTACGTAGAATACAAGAAATAATACACCAATCATAGTACAAATCCTATAAAACAAAACTCTCTCCTTACTGTGATTGCTGATATTGGAAAAACAATGGAGAAGTCCTAGCTCATCAATGATAAACTCTCTCAGAGGTTTATCCAGTTCTCAAGCAAAACCAAAATCAAATTCTGAAAGTGAACTACGTAGAATACAAGAAATAATACACCAATCATAGTACAAATCCTATAAAACAAAACTCTCTCCTTACTGTGATTGCTGATATTGGAAAAACAATGGAGAAGTCCTAGCTCATCAATGATAAACTCTCTCAGAGGTTTATCCAGTTCTCAAGCAAAACCAAAATCAAATTCTGAAAGTGAACTACGTAGAATACAAGAAATAATACACCAATCATAGTACAAATCCTATAAAACAAAACTCTCTCCTTACTGTGATTGCTGATAATGGAAAAACAATGGAGAAGTCCTAGCTCATCAATGATAAACTCTCTCAGAGGTTTATCCAGTTCTCAAGCAAAACCAAAATCAAATTCTGAAAGTGAACTACGTAGAATACAAGAAATAATACACCAATCATAGTACAAATCCTATAAAACAAAACTCTCTCCTTACTGTGATTGCTGATATTGGAAAAACAATGGAGAAGTCCTAGCTCATCAATGATAAACTCTCCCAATCATACCATTATGGTACTGCATGCGTGTTTATTTTATTATATCGAACTTTTTTTTGCTTATCCCTAGTACACGTAGTACAGGCGATGATAATCATGGTGGGAAGAAGTAGACGACTACTTTTACTGTAAGTGCTCCACATGTCTACACAGGTGAAAAGCAGTTCGACTTTGCACTTACAAATGTGCCAGAGCCCCGTTTGGGTACTTGCACTCGGTGGTGGGGTTGGACTTTTACAAGAAACGGGGCCCATTGAAGCATTAAAAAAAAATTAATAAGAAAAAAAAATTGCCCAATGCGGCAATCGAACCTAGGTCGTAGCGGTCGAAAACCAACGGTTTAGACCATCCTTCCACCGACCCCCACGTAAATCATGCGTATATATATTCAGCATCCTTAAGAATTTCTTGATTAAGATATTTATCGAATCTCTATGAACATAAGCCTATAGAACAGTAAAAACACTAATTAACCAGGTTATTCTAAAAATATTTCCTTCACAGTAAGAACAGTAGAAAAGTTTTATTTGCAAAAGAGAGAAAGCAATCTATATAAATGATATCATTTTTTAGATGTAAATGGCGCGCATATTGCCTTATGGTTATCGGATATCAATATCTTCGCCAGTATGTTTCCAAATAATCCAAAATGGGCAATAGCTGACTGCGCTAGTCCTCCGAAAAGGATGGTATTGGAGTAGGAGATGTTTCCAGACAATGGTACCGTCTAGTGTCCAGGCTACGTACTTACTAGTCGCGTAAAATGTTATAACCATTCAAGCATGCAGGGCCACTAGAGTGCTTTACATACAGAATATAATGCTAGTATTTTTTTTTTCTAGAAATTTATGCTACTTTTGAGTGGAATCTTTTTTCTTTTTTTGCATACAATATATCCAAGATGGTTCTTTCCAGAATTCAGCACTGTGCAATTGAATTATCCGGGAAAACCGTTTTCTAAAGCTCATTCATTACAGAAAATATTATGTATTGGAAAATTGCGTTATACCAGAATACGGTGCTGGTAAAGTGATATCTTCCCAGAATAAAGTGCTGGTAAAGTGATCTCTTCCCAGAATCCGGTGCTAGTGAAGTTATCTCTTCCCAGAATACGGTGCTGGTAAAGTGATCTCTTCCCAGAATACGTTGCTGGTAAAGTGATCTCTTCCAGAATACGGTGCTGGTAAAGTTATCTCTTCCCAGAATACGGTGCTGGTAAAGTTATCTCTTCCCAGAATACGGTGCTGGTGAAGTGGTCTCTTCCCAGAATACGGTGATAGCAAAGTGATCTCTCCAGAATACGGTGCTGGTGAAGTGATCTCTTCCCAGAATACGGTGCTGGTGAAGTGATCTCTTCCCAAAATACGGTGCTGTTAAAGTGATCTCTTCCCAGAATACGGTGCTGGTGAAGTGATCTCTTCCCAAAATACGGTGCTGGTAAAGTGATCTCTTCCCAGAATACGGTGATAGCAAAGTGATCTCTCCAGAATACGGTGCTGGTAAAGTGATCTCTTCCCAGAATACGGCGCTGGTGAAGTGATCTCTTCCCAGAATACGGTGCTGGTAAAGGGATCTCTTCCCAGAATACAGCGCTGGTAAAGTGATCTCTCCAGAATACGGTGCTGGTAAAGTGATCTCGTTCCTGAATACGGTGCTGGTGAAGTGATCTCTTCCCAGAATACGGTGATGGTGAAGTGGTCTCTTCCCAGAATAAGGTGCTAGCAAAGTGATCTCTTCCCAGAATACGGTGCTGTTAAAGTGAGATCCCTCCAGAATACGGTGCTAGTAAAGTGATCTTTTTCCAGAATATGGTGCCTCTAATGTACAATTCCTCCAGAATACGGCAAATAAAGTACAATCCCGCTAGAGTACGGTGCTAGTAAAATTAGCTCTTCTCAGAATACGGTGCTAGTAAAGTACATTCCTCTCAGAATACGGTGCTATTAAGTGCACTCCTCTCAGAATACGGTGCTATTAAAGTACACTCCTCTCAGAATACGGTGCTATCAAAGTACCCTCCTCCTAGAATACGGTGTTAGTAAAGGTCAATCCTTCCAGAATACGGTTCTGTTAAAATGCCATCCTTCTAGAGTACGGTGCTGGTATAGTACACTCCTCTCAGAATACGGTGCTAGTAAAGTACAATCCTCTCTGAATAAGATGCTAGTAGAACGCGATCTCTACAGAATACGATGCTAATAAAGTGCGATCTTTGCAGAATACGGTGCTAGTAAAGTACAATCCTCTCAGAATAAGGTGCGATCCTGGTTAAAATAGGATCCTCTCATCGAGCCGACCATTGATCGGAGCTGAAGTTCGTCGATGCAGCCGCCGCACCATTAAGAAGGATGGCAACACGCAGGGCCTGCTCCCACGGGCGGGGCTGGCAGAGGGCCAATCAGGGCTCACTTTTTTACCAACGACTTCAAGGACTATTCCTTATTCAATATAGAACCCAAGTCATCTGGTTCAAAATGGCCTCCGCCTAAGACCATTTTTCTCTTAAGTTCCTCTATGAATAATACAGATTTTCTTAAAGACCTTTTTCATAGAAAAAAAAGAAGAAAGAGTGCTCTCTCATTGAATTTCTAATATATTCTCTAATAATGGTTATGGAAATTTTCAGAGAGAATCATGATAGACAGTGACAGACGATTAAATATAATCTCACACAATCTTCCTCTATATTCTCCATAGCTCTGCAAATTGGCCTGTAGATATGCAGATATGTATATTGGAGGGCACGCTACAGTTTTTGCAACAAATCTAAGAAATAGACATTTTTATGCAAAATTAAACATTGAATTCCCATACATAAACTCGCCATATATCACAGAATATATTTTATAATATTTCATATACAACAATGAAAAACATCAAATAGAGGGCTTGTCCGAAAGCATTTTATATTTTCTCCCAATATAAAGTTACAATGTTATCTCCTTTTATAGTAATTATTGAAATTCTCAAACATGAAATAGAATAATCAAATTTTTCATTCAGAGAAATTATCTAAAATAAAATAATGTTGCTTCTTGATTTGCACACACATTTTCATATTGAGTTTATTTAATCCATATAAATAATTTCCTATTTGATGATCATCCGGAAGCATTCAATACCACTATAAAATATGCCTTAAAAGTAATCAAAAAAAGGTTGAATTTCCAACAACCTTCCTGATTCAAATTCGGTAGTTTTTCTTAACTGGGCTTCTATTAGAATAACTTTTACAGGTAAATGCCGACTTCTAAACGTTGAAGGTTTCGGTTTATGCAAATTTCTCCCTGACATGTGTAATGGAGGGAAGCTCAAAAGAATGTATAATACATATACTTAAATATGTTTTAAATGATAAAAATGATGGGGAATCCACACATAGTTTCAAATAGAGTTCATTTATCAATGTAGGTTTACAATATTTTAATTTTAAAGTGTACAAAAGGCAACTCTCCTTTTTTAACAGATGCATTAAAATGCATTCATCAAATGCATTACACCAATGCATTCATTTGATATTCTTTTAACTGAGCGCGTAAATTCGGATAAAAAACAGCACCACTTCTATGGAATCCGAACACAAGCTAACCTGTATTTTGTATCATTGTCAGTAACTATATTAACCAGTATTATTGTTAGTAAATGAGCGGCCATACTTTCGTAATATTCTGGCGCTCGTCAGCGTGGAGTAGGCTGTACCACTGCGACCAAAAAGATTTTTGGTCCCAGAGGCTTCTTGAGAAACCAAGAACACCTGACCCACTATTTTAAAATTTTTGTTTCTATTGTTTTTTTCATAAATAGTTATATATTCAAATTAGTAATTTGGCGAAACCGCTGAGAGGGTTCACTACTGATGAGCCAAGCCCTCTCATTCATTAAATCATATCATTGCAGTAAGGTCTGTAGAGATTTAAAAAAGAAACGCATTGCCAGTAAATTTATTTGTGTAAAATTTTAACGATAGAGGGCAATAAAATTTAATTTACTAATTCTAAGGGAAGAGTTGCGAATTCTGAAGAATCTGCCAGAGCTATAGTCAGAAACAATATGGCATACAGGTTGGGTTTTGTTCGAAAATTTCAAAACTGGTGCGATGGTTTATTCATTGATCCGAAATTGTGAGCTTTACTTGAAATAAATGAAACTATTGCATTGTTTTTATGCATTTAATAAATTCATTTTAATTCCTAATACTACAAAGGAATGACAATACATCCAGATGACACAAGAACCTATAGGACATGCAACAACTGTCCTGGTGTGGAACTAACACCTACCCACATATTCTCATGCCCAGCAATGGTCGCAACCTTGCAGAAAATTGACATTGACACAGAGAAGCAGCTTTACACACCCAAGATAGTGGACATTGCTGCTGCTGTAATAGAGATGCATGGAGACATCTGAGGCTCTTCATTTGACACGACAACAACAACATTTTAATTCCTTTATTAAAAAGATAGTTATATTTTATTGCAGATGAACAGCATCCTGCCGCCCTTTTTCTAATAGCTCAAAGTTTTGTTAAATATTTTGAAAAAAAAAAGAATATATTTTATTTATTGATAAATTAATTATGATAAAAAAAATAGTACAAAAGTTAAATTGTACTGGAATCAAATGTATAAATTAAGAAAAAGACAAATACCAGCTTTTTTTATCGTTGAGGTACAGCTTGCATCACGCTGATGAGTGCCAATAGCCCAAAACACCTACGTGGTTAACTTTTCTTGATTAAGCAAGAAAGGACATTTGGTCAATTCAGTAATAGTTATAATAATTAACGATTAGTTTATATTTATTCCGACAGATGGGGCAAGCCATCAAAAACTTTTTTTTACACGATATGGAGATTGTATTTTTTTTAATATTATATTTGAAGTATTCTATTTCAAATAAAAATTGAAGACTCTACTCTAAGTATAAAGGTGATATTTTAAAATTGTAGCAAACAGGTCTTGCACAGTGAACCATAATTTGATTGTTTGGATCATTCCAATGAAATTATACCATGATTGAATTTCCTCACAGTATTTTAGTTTCTTACATTTTATAACCTTGTGTTGGTGAAGTATAATGTATTAATATATATAATATATATTAATGTATATATAATGTATTAATAAATCGTCGAAATATTTCTAATATAATGAATATTTGAAATACAATACACAGATGTTTTCTTTCAATAAACATTATTATAATACAATATATTGCGGCTTATGATTGTAAAACGACATTTGAAAATTATCCCGCATTTGTTTCTTTTGAACCAAAAATCGAAATTTTATTTTAAAGAGAAATAACGATTATTTCTAACCTTAGGGATGAAGTATGAAAGAATGAATTGTGAATATATGCATTATATTATGCATAAAAAATAAATATATCAATATTTTGACATTAATTCTACTAAATTGTAGGTAAAAATGTGCGAAATCTGTTATATGTTTATTCAATATATGAACATATATATATGAGAATTATTATTTGCATATAGATTCATTCAACAATAGAATGAATACAATATAATATAATGCGGCTTATGATTGTAAAACGACATTTGAAATACTATCCCGCATGTGTTTCTTTTCAACGAAAAATCAAAATTTATTTCAAGGAGAAATAACGATTATTTCTAACCTTTTTGGATGAGGTATGAAAGGGTGAATTATGAAGAGTAATGATAAACGAAAAAAAAAAAGAATAATAGAATGAATATAAATTTTAACTTTCTCTGGTAAACACTAGGTTTTCGAATTTCATCAAAATTTAGAATATTCTTTTCACTATCAAACATTTCACCATTCAGCATACAAAGTAAAGAAGGTTTCGAATATTCCCTAAATTTCTCTTGAAATTTCACTAATTTGAATATATAACTATATTTATGAAAAAAACAATAGAAAAAAAAAATAGTAGGTCAGGTGTTCTTGGTTTCTCAAGAGGCCTCTAGGACCAGAAATATTTTTGGTCGCAGTGGTACAGCCTACTCCACGCTGACGAGCGCCAACAGCGCAAAACGCGTTCGTGGATGGCTTTTCTTGATTTATCAAGAAATTGGGTTGGTCAAAAATCAGGGAGCAGGCTAAATGAATGAATAGTTGATTTCTGTTCCACCAGATGGCGCTCTGCCTTCTGAAAAGCACATGTGCTCCTGGTCAGGATATGCCTTTTTTATTTTTAATAACTATTTATATAATCAAATTAAATATATATCAAAATATTTTGAAAAAGAATAAACAAAATAGTTATAAATGTATTTATATATATAGTCTTTAAGCATTTTTATTTTCCAGTTCCCAACATACACAATCTACTATTGAATTATAGAGAAGCTATAAATATATTTTAAATAACTGGTGAAAAAAAAGAGAGAAATTTAATCATAAACAACATATCAAAAATTGAATTTGACAAAGTCGGTGTAGAGGTAAGTCAACTCTCTATCTCAAATATGTTAATTTCCAGATATTATTTTTGCTGAATCAAACATTTTAATATTAACGAAAAGTTGAATTTATTAAAATGTTCTTACTAGATTATTTGTTAGCATTCTTTAAATGGTCTTTCTCCAGTTTAATCGAACAGAAATTTCTAATCAAAATTTTGCTGGTAGGATATTGATTTATAAAACGAGAGGTCAACTCTATGATCAAAATAAACGAGAGTCATTAGTTCCGAAACCATATACTTCTGGTAGGCTATCTGGAATTTCCTAAGCAGGTGTAGTTGCTTTGTCATCAACCCGAATCCTCTAGTTTTCGGAGACGTTCAATAGATTGAAGTTAGTTTAAAAGTTAAATTTCACACACAAAACACACACACACAAAAGCCTTTATTAAGACACACAGGTCTTACAGAGGATTCTCCTTGGGGTTACAAGACGGAGAAACCTATGAAAGTGGGAAATATACAAAGGGGTAAAAATGGAGAAAGATTAAATACACATGGTAAGTATATACAGATTATTATTTGAATAATCCTATGGAAAATAAGAAAAAATATTTTGGAAATATGGATGGGAGAAGTGGAGAGCGAAAAGAGGAAATAAAGCAGGTATTTACATATGGAACATACATATAATGGAACAAGTCAATTTAAGCTCTTCTGCTCACACAGCACAGGTGGACCATGGCTTTTTCAAGAAATCTTTAAGAGATTTTCCAGGAAAATCCGAGTGTTCAGAGTTGTAAGGTAAACACCGTTAAAAGTTAAAATTTGATTGAGGTGTCTTTACCTTTTATAGACGTTATAAGAAATAAAAACATTAAATCCCGAATGTTTCCGTTACACATAATACAAACTTCTGCTGACCTTACTGCGATGAATTTATTAGGAGAACTTGGCTCATCAGTGGTGAACCCTCCCAGCGATTTCGCCAATTTAATCTATCAGACTACTTCTTATAGCTCAAATACTGTATTGAACGAAACTACTTATATTGGCTACACTGAATGGTGGAATCTTAGAAATGGCATTCAAACAAACTATGGACATAAGTTTTTAGGACAGTAATATCACACACTAATATTATAAATATAAATTACTAAGCGTTTTGAAGTAATATGTAAATACAATAAATTGACAATAGATTTTTATTTTGAAAGGCGTAAAATTGACCGTTTTAAATCAAGTTCTATAGGCCTAACTTGTGGGTTTGCATTTTTAAAAACTCTCTTTTTAAAATAATATATATCGTTATTCTATTTTATCGTTAGATACTTTTAGTATATATAAGATGACAGGTTCTAAAATTCTGAATTTAGGCTTTCTGGGATTTTAGAATTTCATTCAAAAATTTATGTTTCAAATATACAAATAAAGCTATATTAAGAAAAAGGCATCTCCTTATCGTGCAACTGAAAGTTGCTGGTGGCTTGCGCCATCTATCGGAATAAATATCAACTATTCTCGTTGATTTTTAATTATTCCAGAATTGGGCAAATACCCACTCTTGATTAATCAAGAAAAGCTACCCACGGACGCGTTTCGGGCTGTTGGCCCTCATCAGCGTGATGCGAGCTGTACCTCACCGACCAAAAAATTGGTCATTAAGGCATCCTGAAAAATCATGAAACGGGTAGTTAAGGCCAGAATTGCGTGAGAACGCTACACAATGTGAAAAAGAAATAGTACAAATGTGATATTGTACTGGGATAAGGGGCATAAATTAAGAAAAAGGCATCTCCTTATCGTGCAACTGAAAGTTGCTGATGGCAAAATCAACGAGAATAGTTGATATTTATTCCGATAGATGGCGCAAGCCATCATCAACTTTCAGTTGCACGATAAGGAGATGCCTTTTTCTTAATTTATACACCTTATCCCAGTACAATATCATATTTGTACTATTTTTTCATAAAGCTATATATTTTGTGATTCAATATTCATTTTTTATATTTGATGGAAATAATGACTGATGAAAAATGTTTTTATACAAATAAAAAGAGGTGAAAGACATGACTTTACCTATCTATAGTTCGAAAACATTGTTTTTTAGATAGACCTCCAGTTCTTGTTATGTTTGGAGTTATAAGTTTCCATTTATTTTCATCCAAATCAGAATTGTTGTAGAGATTGTCTATTCTGAGCATATGCACTAATACAAAACTTAAGGAAGTTGAACCTTTTAGCATATATATATCTTTTTTTTTTTTGCTTGAAAGCTTTATTTTACAAATCAAATAAAAAACAAGTAATGAAAAAAATATTTTATAATTCTAATACGCATCAGGTTAATATTGTAAAGTTATCAATTTATATAAATCAGCCTTCAAAACTAATTTTAATTATATAATTCGATATTCAAAATAATTTTTAAAATCCTCTTTGTGTTTTATTCATATTTCAAATCTTCAATTTTTAAAAAATAAATATATTTTAGAAAAAGTTGCTTTAATTCCTTTTTCTTTTATTAGAAAGTTCTTTTTTACATAGAATATAATTTTCTCATTGTGTGTATTTTTCAATTAAAGATTTCCATGAAAAAAAAATACTTCAATGCAAATTGTGATATTACATTGTTTTTCTTTTAAAATAACCCTTGAATATATTACTTTTATTATTTAGAAGTTATTTTATTTTTAAACCAAAAGATTGCATTTCAATTTCAGCCAAAATGGCGTCTAGCTCACGCAAACCAAGCGAAAAGTTGACCATTCATGATGTCTGATAATAAATATTAATGGCAACGCTAGTCTGTGTAATTTAATACTTCTCACTGACCGCTACTCCTTTTCTTGCCGGAGCTCCTCTTTATTTATTTAGAAATGTTAAAATAACTGCTCTCTCGCCAGGAAATATCTTCTGTTATATTTCAATTCTTTTAACAGCAGTTTCTGCAGTCTGCAGTTACTAAGCATTATTTCCACCTACATTTTCGGTGTGTATACCATTTTAAAATATAACTTTTATATTCGTAATTGTTTTTTATATAATGTGATCGTGAGAGATACTGTGCTTGCTAATTATGTTATTATGATTTTATAATAATTTTCGAAATATCCTTTTTCATCAATATATTATTTCCACCTACATTATCGATGTCTATACCATTCTTGAATATATCTTTTTTAATCCAAATTGATTTTTATAAATTGTGATCGATACTATGCTTGCTAATTATGTTATTATTATTTTTGAATGATATAAATATATATTTTTCGTAAAGATAGAAGTTGCCTGGCCGGCATTCATACTTCGTAAATTAATAATACTTCGACTAGTAAGTCTTTTTATTATCTCGACTTTTCGACAAATTCTTTTGTCCTCGTCAGGAGCAAATGAAAATTAAGCATTTGGGAAGGCGTTAAAATTTAACGCTTTAATTTTTATTTGTTCCTGACGAAGAAAAATATTTTTGTCGATACGTCGAGATAATAAATAGATTTGCTGGCCGAAGTATCCTTTTTTCAAATCAAAGATATTAACCAAACAGACAAGATCAAGAACCAGGTACAACCAGGGAAACAGGACAGAGACTGAGGCAGTAATAATTGAAAGTTAGGAGAAGGCTGGTCTATATAATCCCGGACTAAACCAAACAGACAAGAACCAGGTACAACCAGGGAAACAAGACAGAGACTGAGGCAGTAAAGATTGAGAGTTAGGAGAAGGCTGGTCTATAATCCCGGGCTAAACCAAACAGACAAGAAACAGGTACACAACCAGGGAAACAGGACAGAGACTGAGGCAGTAATAATTGAGGGTTAGGAGAAGGCTGGTCTATAATCCCGGACTAAACCAAACAGGCAAGAACCAGGTACAACCAGAAAAACAAAACAGAGACTGAGGCAGTAATAATTGAGGGTTAGGAGAAGGCTGGTCTATAATCCCGGACTAAACCAAACAGACAAGAACCAGGTACAACCAGGGAAACAAAACAGAGACTGAGGCAGTAATAATTGAGAGTTAGGATAAGGCTGGTCTATAATCCCGGGCTACACCAAACGGACAAGAACCAGGTACAACCAGGGAAACAGGACAGAGACTGAGGCAGTAATAATTGAGAGTTAGGATAAGGCTGGTCTATAATCCCGGACTAAACCAAACAGGCAAGAACCAGGTACAACCAGGGAAAAAAAAAACAGAGACTGAGGCAGTAATAATTGAGGGTTAGGAGAAGGTTGGTCTATAATCCCGGACTAAACCAAACAGGCAAGAACCAGGTACAACCAGGGAAACAAAACAGAGACTGAGGCAGTAATAATTGAGGGTTAGGAGAAGGCTGGTCTATAATCCCGGACTAAACCAAACAGACAAGAACCAGGTACAACCAGGGAAACAAAACAGAGACTGAGGCAGTAATAATTGAGAGTTAGGATAAGGCTGGTCTATAATCCCGGGCTACACCAAACGGACAAGAACCAGGTACAACCAGGGAAACAGGACAGAGACTGAGGCAGTAATAATTGAGAGTTAGGATAAGGCTGGTCTATAATCCCGCACTAAACCAAACAGGCAAGAACCAGGTACAACCAGGGAAACAAGACAGAGACTGAGGCAGTAATAATTGAGAGTTAGGATAAGGCTGGTCTATAATCCCAGACTAAACCAAACAGACAAGAACCAGGTACACAACCAAGGAAACAGGACAGAGACTGAGGCAGTAATAATTGAGAGTTAGGAGAAGGCTGGTCTATAATCCCGGACTAAACCAAACAGACAAGAACCAGGTACAACCAGGGAAACAAAACAGAGACTGAGGCAGTAATAATTGAGAGTTAGGATAAGGCTGGTCTATAATCCCGGGCTACACCAAACGGACAAAGAACCAGGTACAACCAGGGAAACAGGACAGAGACTGAGGCAGTAATAATTGAGAGTTAGGAGAAGGCTGGTCTATAATCCCGGACTAAACCAAACAGGCAAGAACCAGGTACAACCAGGGAAACAGGACAGAGACTGAGGCAGTAATAATTGAGAGTTAGGATAAGGCTGGTCTATAATCCCGGACTAAACCAAACAGACAAGAACCAGGTACAACCAGGGAAACAGGACAGAGACTGAGGCAGTAATAATTGAGAGTTAGGATAAGGCTGGTCTATAATCCCGGACTAAACCAAACAGACAAGAACCAGGTACAACCAGGGAAAAAAAAAACAGAGACTGAGGCAGTAATAATTGAGGGTTAGGAGAAGGCTGGTCTATAATCCCGGACTAAACCAAACAGGCAAGAACCAGGTACAACCAGGGAAACAAAACAGAGACTGAGGCAGTAATAATTGAGAGTTAGGATAAGGCTGGTCTATAAATCCCGGGCTACACCAAACGGACAAGAACCAGGTACAACCAGGGAAACAGGACAGAAACTGAGGCAGTAATAATTGAGAGTTAGGATAAGGCTGGTCTATAATCCCGGACTAAACCAAACAGGCAAGAACCAGGTACAACCAGGGAAAAAAAAACAGAGACTGAGGCAGTAATAATTGAGGGTTAGGAGAAGGCTGGTCTATAATCCCGGACTAAACCAAACAGGCAAGAACCAGGTACAACCAGGGAAACAAAACAGAGACTGAGGCAGTAATAATTGAGGGTTAGGAGAAGGCTGGTCTATAATCCCGGACTAAACCAAACAGACAAGAACCAGGTACAACCAGGGAAACAAAACAGAGACTGAGGCAGTAATAATTGAGAGTTAGGATAAGGCTGGTCTATAATCCCGGGCTACACCAAACGGACAAGAACCAGGTACAACCAGGGAAACAAGACAGAGACTGAGGCAGTAATAATTGAGAGTTAGGATAAGGCTGGTCTATAATCCCGGACTAAACCAAACAGACAAGAACCAGGTACACAACCAAGGAAACAAAACAGAGACTGAGGCAGTAATAATTGAGAGTTAGGATAAGGCTGGTCTATAATCCCGGACTAAACCAAACAGACAAGAACCAGGTACACAACCAAGGAAACAAAACAGAGACTGAGGCAGTAATAATTGAGAGTTAGGATAAGGCTGGTCTATAATCCCGGGCTACACCAAACGGACAAGAACCAGGTACAACCAGGGAAACAGGACAGAGACTGAGGCAGTAATAATTGAGAGTTAGGATAAGGCTGGTCTATAATCCCGGACTAAACCAAACAGACAAGAACCAGGTACACAACCAAGGAAACAAAACAGAGACTGAGGCAGTAATAATTGAGAGTTAGGATAAGGCTGGTCTATAATCCCGGGCTACACCAAACGGACAAGAACCAGGTACAACCAGGGAAACAGGACAGAGACTGAGGCAGTAATAATTGAGAGTTAGGAGAAGGCTGGTCTATAATCCCGGACTAAACCAAACAGACAAGAACCAGGTACACAACCAAGGAAACAAGACAGAGACTGAGGCAGTAATAATTGAGAGTTAGGATAAGGCTGGTCTATAATCCCGGACTAAACCAAACAGGCAAGAACCAGGTACAACCAGGGAAACAAGACAGAGACTGAGGCAGTAATAATTGAGAGTTAGGATAAGGCTGGTCTATAATCCCAGACTAAACCAAACAGACAAGAACCAGGTACAACCAGGGAAACAAGACAGAGACTGAGGCAGTAATAATTGAGAGTTAGGATAAGGCTGGTCTATAATCCCGGGCTACACCAAACGCACAAGAACCAGGTACAACCAGGGAAACAGGACAGAGACTGAGGCAGTAATAATTGAGAGTTAGGATAAGGCTGGTCTATAATCCCGGACTAAACCAAACAGACAAGAACCAGGTACACAACCAAGGAAACAAAACAGAGACTGAGGCAGTAATAATTGAGAGTTAGGATAAGGCTGGTCTATAATCCCGGGCTACACCAAACGGACAAGAACCAGGTACAACCAGGGAAACAGGACAGAGACTGAGGCAGTAATAATTGAGAGTTAGGATAAGGCTGGTCTATAATCCCGGACTAAACCAAACAGGCAAGAACCAGGTACAACCAGGGAAACAAGACAGAGACTGAGGCAGTAATAATTGAGAGTTAGGATAAGGCTGGTCTATAATCCCAGACTAAACCAAACAGACAAGAACCAGGTACAACCAGGGAAACAAGACAGAGACTGAGGCAGTAATAATTGAGAGTTAGGATAAGGCTGGTCTATAATCCCGGGCTAAACCAAACAGACAAGAACCAGGTACAACCAGGGAAACAGGACAGAGACTGAGGCAGTAATAATTGAGAGTTAGGATAAGGCTGGTCTATAATCCCGGACTAAACCAAACAGACAAGAACCAGGTACACAACCAAGGAAACAAAACAGAGACTGAGGCAGTAATAATTGAGAGTTAGGATAAGGCTGGTCTATAATCCCGGACTAAACCAAACAGGCAAGAACCAGGTACAACCAGGGAAACAAGACAGAGACTGAGGCAGTAATAATTGAGAGTTAGGAGAAGGCTGGTCTATAATCCCGGACTAAACCAAACAGACAAGAACCAGGTACACAACCAAGGAAACAAAACAGAGACTGAGGCAGTAATAATTGAGAGTTAGGATAAGGCTGGTCTATAATCCCGGACTAAACCAAACATACAAGAACCAGGTACAACCAGGGAAACAAGACAGAGACTGAGGCAGTAATAATTGAGAGTTAGGATAAGGCTGGTCTATAATCCCGGGCTACACCAAACGGACAAGAACCAGGTACAACCAGGGAAACAAAACAGAGACTGAGGCAGTAATAATTGAGAGTTAGGAGAAGGCTGGTCTATAATCCCGGACTAAACCAAACAGGCAAGAACCAGGTACAACCAGGGAAACAAAACAGAGACTGAGGCAGTAATAATTGAGGGTTAGGAGAAGGCTGGTCTATAATCCCGGACTAAACCAAACAGACAAGAACCAGGTACAACCAGGGAAACAAGACAGAGACTGAGGCAGTAATAATTGAGAGTTAGGATAAGGCTGGTCTATAATCCCAGACTAAACCAAACAGACAAAAACCAGGTACAACCAGGGAAACAAGACAGAGACTGAGGCAGTAATAATTGAGAGTTAGGATAAGGCTGGTCTATAATCCCAGACTAAACCAAACAGACAAGAACCAGGTACAACCAGGGAAACAAGACAGAGACTGAGGCAGTAATAATTGAGAGTTAGGATAAGGCTGGTCTATAATCCCGGACTAAACCAAACAGGCAAGAACCAGGTACAACCAGGGAAACAAGACAGAGACTGAGGCAGTAATAATTGAGAGTTAGGATAAGGCTGGTCTATAATCCCAGACTAAACCAAACAGACAAAGAACCAGGTACACAACCAAGGAAACAGGACAGAGACTGAGGCAGTAATAATTGAGAGTTAGGAGAAGGCTGGTCTATAATCCCGGACTAAACCAAACAGACAAGAACCAGGTACAACCAGGGAAACAAAACAGAGACTGAGGCAGTAATAATTGAGAGTTAGGATAAGGCTGGTCTATAATTCCGGGCTACACCAAACGGACAAGAACCAGGTACAACCAGGGAAACAGGACAGAGACTGAGGCAGTAATAATTGAGAGTTAGGATAAGGCTGGTCTATAATCCCGGACTAAACCAAACAGACAAGAACCAGGTACACAACCAAGGAAACAAGACAGAGACTGAGGCAGTAATAATTGAGGGTTAGGAGAAGGCTGGTCTATAATCCCGGACTAAACCAAACAGACAAGAACCAGGTACAACCAGGGAAACAAGACAGAGACTGAGGCAGTAATAATTGAGAGTTAGGATAAGGCTGGTCTATAATCCCGGGCTACACCAAACGGACAAGAACCAGGTACAACCAGGGAAACAGGACAGAGACTGAGGCAGTAATAATTGAGAGTTAGGATAAGGCTGGTCTATAATCCCGGGCTACACCAAACGGACAAGAACCAGGTACAACCAAGGAAACAAAACAGAGACTGAGGCAGTAATAATTGAGAGTTAGGAGAAGGCTGGTCTATAATCCCGGACTAAACCAAACAGACAAGAACCAGGTACACAACCAAGGAAACAAGACAGAGACTGAGGCAGTAATAATTGAGGGTTAGGAGAAGGCTGGTCTATAATCCCGGGCTAAACCAAACAGGCAAGAACCAGGTACAACCAGGGAAACAAGACAGAGACTGAGGCAGTAATAATTGAGAGTTAGGAGAAGGCTGGTCTATAATCCCGGACTAAACCAAACAGGCAAGAACCAGGTACACAACCAGGGAAAAAGACAGAGACTGAGGCAGTAATAATTGAGAGTTAGGAGAAGGCTGGTCTATAATCCCGGACTAAACCAAACAGGCAAGAACCAGGTACACAACCAGGGAAAAAGACAGAGACTGAGGCAGTAATAATTGAGAGTTAGGAGAAGGCTGGTCTATAATCCCGGACTAAACCAAACGGACAAGAACCAGGTACAACCAGGGAAACAAGACAGAGACTGAGGCAGTAATAATTGAGAGTTAGGAGAAGGCTGGTCTATAATCCCGGACTAAACCAAACAGACAAGAACCAGGTACACAACCAAGGAAACAAAACAGAGACTGAGGCAGTAATAATTGAGAGTTAGGATAAGGCTGGTCTATAATCCCGGGCTACACCAAACGGACAAGAACCAGGTACAACCAGGGAAACAAGACAGAGACTGAGGCAGTAATAATTGAGAGTTAGGATAAGGCTGGTCTATAATCCCGGGCTAAACCAAACAGACAAGAACCAGGTACAACCAGGGAAACAAGACAGAGACTGAGGCAGTAATAATTGAGAGTTAGGATAAGGCTGGTCTATAATCCCGGGCTAAACCAAACAGGCAAGAACCAGGTACACAACCAAGGAAACAAGACAGAGACTGAGGCAGTAATAATTGAGAGTTAGGAGAAGGCTGGTCTATAATCCCGGGCTAAACCAAACAGACAAGAACCAGGTACAACCAGGGAAACAAGACAGAGACTGAGGCAGTAATAATTGAGAGTTAGGAGAAGGCTGGCCTCTAATTGTGGGCTGAGACGAACCATTAACAAACAATTATCGTTTTTGTAATGAGGTGGAGAGATATGGTCGTTAGGACATCTCAGGAGACCTCCGCCTATCCGAACTCGGCACGTAGGTCTTACAAGATTCTCTAGGTCAAATTATGACTTATTTACAGATTGCCTCAGCATTGTATATGGTGTTGGACGCTAGAATGTAACCAGAAGTGTTTGACTTGAAATTTATGATAGAACATTAAAGCAACTTATGTAATTGATAATTGAAGAATCTGTGTGAACTTTGGTGAGTTTTCAGTCGAATCTCCACTTTTATATTTGTCTCGATCTCTGATAGACCTCAAATCTTATTGTAGAAGTAATCAAACTTTATATTAGCTCTGAATTAATAAAGGAAATTTCTAATTTAATCTTACAGCTAATATACTTGAGTAGAAGGTTCAACTTTTTAGAGTATTCGAATTTAAAGTATTTTTAGCATTTTTATTTTAAATCTAATGTGCTTTAACAGAACTTATAAAATATAATTGGGGAAGTGAAGAGGTATTATGGTTCTGGTTCATCATTATTGAACCAAGAAAGGATGATCTAAACCATTGGTTTTCAGCCGCTACGACCCGGGACTGAATCCCGCTTTGGGTACTTTTTTATTATTAAAAAAATGCTCCAATGGCCTCCGAATTTTGCAAAAACTAGCCCCACCAGCGAGTGCAAGTAACCAAACGGGTCTCTGGCACATTTTTAAGTGCAAAGTCGAAATGCTTTTCACATGTGTAGACATGTGGTGCACTTATGGTAAAAGCTGTCGCCAACTTCTACCCACCATTATTATCATGGCCTGTACCACTTGTACTAGGGATAAGCAAAAAAACTATTGAACCTTCTTTTAAAGTTTGTACACTTCAACTAAATAATGTTCTATTAGTTTATTAAGCGCTTGTTAGGACCATTTGGGTCCTTAAACAGTGTTATGTATGCCAATACTAACTAACCTCTTTGAAAAATTGACAGTAAAAAAATGTAGTGTTCTCATATTATTCGGTGATCAACGATGCTACTGCTGAGTTTTAATGCTGATATAGGGGTTTGGAAACATAGAAATGTCTGGAGTCAGCTTAGAATGGCCAGATTGCCATGGAGACAGACGTCCGGGAACGAGGGTAATCTGTTGACGACACAAGAGTTGGAAGATCAATCTTCCGCTTTAATTGTTCCCTCGTTAATCTTCGCGCCACAAACTTTGGCGCTCGAGGATAGCTCCACTCTTGAAGCTCTCAGAGAAGAATTTGGAAATCTCTGAATTGATAGGTCAAACAAAGGAATCTCTTCAACCCGATATTTTGTATGTTTACTATGCGCTTTAGCTTTGTAGTCTTCTTTAGCTATTGACTATTAGTAGCATTGGTGAGGCCCAAACGGGGCTCTGGCACATTTGTAAGTGCAAAGTCGAACTGCTTTTCACATGTGTAGACATGTGGTGCGCTTACAGTAAAAGCAGTCGCTAACTACCCACCATGATTATCATGGCCTGTACCACGTGTACTATGGATAAGCAAAAAAAAAGTAACATTGGTTAACTCCACTCTTGAAGCTCGCAGAGAATAATTTGGGACTCTCTGAATTGATAGGTCAAACAAAGGAATCTCTTCAACATTGATATAGTGTATGTTTACTATGCACTGTAACTTTGTAGTATTCTTCAGCTATTGACTATTAGTAGCATTGGTTAGCTCCACTCTTGAAGCTCGCAGAGAATAATTTGGGGCTCTCTGAATTGATAGGTCAAACAAAGGAATCTCTTCAACATTGATATTTTGTATGTTTACTATGCGCTGTAACTTTGTAGTATTCTTCAGCTATTGACTATTAGTAGCATTGGTTAGCTCCACTCTTGAAGCTCGCAGAGAATAATTTGGGGCTCTCTGAATTGATAGGTCAAACAAAGGAATCTCTTCAACATTGATATTTTGTATGTTTACTATGCACTGTAACTTTGTAGTATTCTTCAGCTATTGACTATTAGTAGCATTGGTTAGCTCCACTCTTGAAGCTCGCAGAGAATAATTTGGGGCTCTCTGAATTGATAGGTCAAACAAAGGAATCTCTTCAACATTGGTATTTTGTATGTTTACTATGCACTGTAACTTTGTAGTATTCTTCAGCTATTGACTATTAGTAGCATTGGTTAGCTCCACTCTTGAAGCTCGCAGAGAATAATTTGGGGCTCTCTGAATTGATAGGTCAAACAAAGGAATCTCTTCAACATTGATATTTTGTATGTTTACTATGCGCTATAGCTTTGCTTTCTTCTTTAGATATTGATTATCTCTCTATCAGTAGCATTGGTTAGCTCCACTCTTAAAGAGAATTCAAAATCTCTGAATTGATTGTCCAAACAAATAAATCTCTTCAACATTGATATTTTGTATGTTTACTATGCGCTATAGCTTTGCTTTCTTCTTTAGATATTGATTATCTCTCTATCAGTAGCATTGGTTAGCTCCACTCTTAAAGAGAATTCAAAATCTCTGAATTGATTGTCCAAACAAAGGAATCTCTTCAACATTATTATTATGTATGTTCACTATGCGCTGTAACTTTGTAGTATTCTTCAGCTATTGACTATTAGTAGCATTGGTTAGCTTCACTCTTGAAGCTCTCAGAGAATAATTTGGAAATCTCTGAATTGATAGGTCAAACAAAGGAATCTCTTCAACATTGATATTATGTATGTTCAATATGCGCTATAGCTTTGCTTTCTTCTTTAGATATTGATTCTCTCTCTATCAGTAGCATTGGTTAGCTCCACTCTTAAAGATAATTCAAAATCTCTGAATTGATTGTCCAAACAAAGGAATCTCTTCAACATTATCATTATGTATGTTTACTATGCGTTGTAGATTTGCAGTATTTTTAATCTATTGACTATCAGTAGCATTGTTTAGCTCCACTCTTAAAGAGAATTCAAAATCTCTGAATTTATAGGTCAAACAAAGAAATATCTTTAACATTGACATTGTGTAAGCAAAAATACGAGAATCATGGGACGAGTGTCTTTTGTATTGACATTGTGTATGTTTACTTTTGGTTGTAACTTTGTCGTTTTCTTGAACTATGGTATATCAGCAGTATTGGTTAGCTCCACTCTTGAAGATAATTTAAAATTTCTGAATTGATAGTTCAAACAAAGGAACTTTAGAATATCATTAATATTGTTTATATATCCATTCTAAAAGATAATTCGAAATCTCTGAATTGATTGTTCAAACAAAGAAATATCTACAATAACAATAATGTGTATGTAACTATGCGCTGTAACTTTGTATTCTTCTTGAACTATTGAATATATCAGCAGTATTGGTCAACTCCACTCTTAAAGATAATTCAAAATCTCTGAATTGATAGGTCAAACAAAGGAAACTTTTCAACATTGATATTATGTATGTTCAATATGCGCTGTAACTTTGCAGTCTTTTTGAACTTTCAAATATCATTAGTATTGGTTATTTATCCACTCTAAAAGAGAATTCAAAATCTCTGAATTGATTGTTCAAATAAAGAAATATCTACAATAACAATATTGTGTATGTTTACTTTTCGTTGTAGCTTTGCAGTCTTTTCTAAATTTCAAATATCATTAGTATTGGTTATTTATCCACTCTAAAAGAGAATTCAAAATCTATAAATTAATAGTCAAAATAGTTCGTTGTAGCTTTGTATTCTTCTTGAACTATTGGATGTAAGCAGCATTGGTTAGATCAATTCTAAAAGATAATTCAAAATCTATTAATTAATATTCAAAATAGTTCGTTGTAGCTTTGTATTCTTCTTGAACTATTGGATATAAGCAGCATTAGTTAGATCAATTCTAAAAGAGATTTCAAAATGCTAGAATTGATAGTCTAAACAAAGGAATCTCTTTATCATTAATATTATTATCTATTTACTTCGCTGTAGCTTCATAGTCTTCTTGAGGTCATTGCATCGATTTTTGACAACCACGACACAGGTTCGAATCCCGCATAGGGCACATTTTTCTGATGAAAAAATACTTAAATGGTTCCTTAATTTTGCAAAATTCCAACTCCCCCCCCTCGACAGATAAGTACAAATAACTTAACGGGGCTCTGGTACTGTGTAAAGGAAAAAGTCGAACATGATTTTTCTACATGTGGTTAACTTACTATTGCCAACTGCCAACCATGATTTTAATTACAGGTAACATGTGTATACTTGGTGTAAATAAAAAAGATATTTAGTATGAAAATAATGGTTTCCTCTACAGTCGAATAGACGCTGGAACTCTGACGGTAAAGGTAAACTTTATTTGAATAGATTCATATCCTCCCGTGATAAAGAGAACAAAATTTTCCATCTATTTTCTTTAGTAATTGTAAATCAGTGTTATATTTCAATCTATTTAAAAATATATAATTATATATTCAATATATTTATAATTTCATGTATTTATACTGTCCTCAAAGCTTATTTCATCCAAAAATACCATTTCCATGAGTTCAGCGTCAGTATTGGTATAAAAGAAAACCCGAAAAAGGCAATATAACAGCGGTATGGTATAGATTAAACTGGCGAAACCGCTGGGAGGGTTCACCACTGATGAGTAAAGCCCTCCCATTAATTTTTCAATGTAGTAAGGGCAGTAGCAAATTGTTTAATTTTTGAAATAATCATACGCGTCTATAATAGTTTCGAATTCTCATTTCAATCTGAATAGAGTAAACAAAATAGTTTTCAATCAACCTGGATGTTACATCTATGTTATCTTAATGTTTTCCGCACCAACATATCTATATATACACATATAGATCTACTTCCACACAGCGAATATAAAAAGAACTTCAATTGCCCATTAGAGATTCAGCTCCAGTCCTCTCAGCACGCCATGATAATCATCCTGTGGGATGCACCAATCAGCTTCACTTACACCTACCTAGTAATTTGTTGAAGTCAGGAAGTCTAGCTTGTCTTTCTTTCCATTAGAGAAATTTGTAAAATTAAACAAATGCAAGTTCATTGAATTGCTATTTTTTTTATTTCAACTTTTTAGCAATTCAGATAATTTGCACTTATTTGATTTTATAAGGTATATTCGCTAATTAGAAAGATTTACCTATATACTTTAAAAGTGCAATCAATAATCTTATTCAAGTTTGAAAACAGGTTTTACAATTAATGCAGAATGTTTTATGTAGATTCCTAATATTGACAAAAAATAGCTATGCCACATCACTGTAATTTATTTTTAGAGCTTTAAAAATATCGATTTGACAATACATTTAAATCGGCAATATATGCTTTATATGAAATACCTAGTTTCTGACTCGGATATTCTTCGTGGTGTCATCTTTTAATTAGATAATGAACTATATAAATTACATTTTAATGGATAAATTAAGAAATGACATTTGAAAATATCCTGTATGTGTTTCTTTTGAACGAAAATTCGAAACTTATTTTAAGGAGAAATAACGACTTTTACAACCTTAGGGATTAAGTATGAAAGGATGAATTGTGAAGAGTAATGATAAACGGAAAAATAAAGTGTCCAGGGATGGGAAACGAACCCACAGCGTACCGCTTACCGAGCAGATGCCATGTCCACTAGGCTACCCTAGACATATTTTTCCGTTCGTAAATATTATATAAAGTGATTTTTATACAATATTGGAAATTTCGTTAATTCTCCTTAAAATAAGTTTCGAATTTTCGTTCAAAAGAAACACATGCGGGATATTTTCAAATGTCTTTCTAAAATAATAGGCCGCATTATATTGTATAAAATTAAGAAATATATGCGGGATTCGATCCCAGTTCATGGCTGACGAGAAGGTTTCAAAGGCTTATACTACATGCTCACCAAACACCTAATATTCTTAGGGGAACTTTTGTTGGGTCGTTTTTGAAGACAACTCTCAGCTTTATAAAATAATTTATTAAACTTTAAAAATTTTTAGATATAGAGAGAGAAACGAGTTAATTACCTCGTATTTAAGGCAACAAAAGAATCATCTAATTTTCATACATCGTTCTAACCAGATTCAACTTGTGCAAAACAGACGACAAAGCAAAATAAACAAACTAATAATAGAGAGTAAGTTCCTATTTTTTACAAGCTTTCAAACTCAAAGAATAATCATTTTTTTGCTTCAATTTTTCTAATATTCGAATGAATATTTAAAAGGTTTAACGGCAAAATTTAACAACGGAAACATGCGCTTCGGCTTCTAGGACGTCATACACTTGCTGAGAAAACAAGCAAACAACTAGGATAACGAACCTGATATTATTCATCATTTATTTATTTATTGATTTGGTATATATGTAGTAATGTAAATTGTTGTTATCATGTTGGATGAATGAAGTGTGGCATGTTGGTTGCAGTCGTGGTGGCCACAATGTTTAGAGTGGGTTCAGAGGCGTGATTGGGATTACACAAAAAGACGAGACATGTTGGATGTCACCATATATATATTATATATAAACTAAAATGCAAATATTTTATATTTTAATAGCATGTATTTTATTTTCATCATTGACTATTAGATTCTATTTGATAGAAGAGAGAGAGAGAGAGATCAAAGTGGAATCGAAGAAGGCCATGAAGGCGATCCCGAAAACAGACTACCAGAGGTGTTTTGCCGACTGTAAAAAAGGTGGCTGAAGTGCATCGCGGCCAACGGGGACTACTTTGAAGGGGAAATTTTGAATTTGGTAGATTAATAAAGTTTTTTTCAACTTATGAGCAAAGTGTCGAAACTTTTTGATTAGAGTAGTATGTGTAATTTGCTTCAAGTAATTCAAAATAAAAACTACTTGATAAGTAAATGATTATATTTCCTTTTTCACGACAGTACCTTTAATTCTCTATCTTTTTCAACAACAAAACAAAATATTCATAACATATATATGCTTTAATATAAACTCTATCTGATGTTTCACTGACCTGATTTAAGTAATTTATATATATAGAACTATGCGGCGACGGCCAATAGATGGCGTCAGTGTTTGACGTTTATTTTGACGGGAGAGGCGCCCTGTGCTTCTATGGATCAATTTCCTCCCGGCAAATTTTCCATCTATATTCTAGCCATAGATTTGGCCCAGCCACCTTGCCAGCAAAATACCTTTTAGTAGATTGTGAAGATTCCATTATATCTCGTGCAGATCTCATGAAATGAAGTCCGCCCTAAACTGACGAGGGCCATTAGCACGAAACCATAGATTCTAGGTGGACGCTTCTCAATTTGCCAGAGCTGGTGTTGTGGCTTTGTCACCGACCCGAGGCCGCTAGTTGCGGCGACGGTCAATAGATGGCGTCAGTTTTTGACGTTTATTTTGACGGGAGAGGCGCCCCGTGCTTCTATATATAGAACTACTAGACGGGTGACCCGGGCTTCGCCCCGGGATTGACCCGTGTGCATATCTACCCGAGTGATATATATTTAGATAAGATTTTTTTATAATTGTTTGTTATTAGCATTATCTATTTGTTTGCATCAGCATAATTTAATCTAATCTTTGATAGAGGGCGCTGTTCGTGAGCTAAGTAGAATAATTTGAATACATAGTTTTATTAATTGATTTATATATTTTTTTAAAATAGCCTATCGTCTTCCCCGTATTTTTTTACCTATGTATGGGAATTTTGGTTTGAATTAGTGAACTACTGCGAATTTGTATACCGGACATACAAACAAACAAACAAACATTGATTTATATATATATAGATATCAACATTTGTGTGTGTTTCTTTACACAGTATAATATACAATAATAATATACAAAAGTATACAGTTGCCATCACAGTACGTTCCCCTTCTATCCTAAAAATCTTCAAAAGTCTCCACTAAATCCTTTGAACTGTATATAGTTGATTCTTTATATTTATTCAATTACGTAAATTTCTTTTAAGATATCTTTGTACTATATTATATTTGAAGTTAGGATCAGACATGACGTGGCCACGCGGTGCTATTGAAACGAGGGCGATAGGGGCGTGGTAATTTTCTTTTCTTTTATTTTGTTTATATTAAAAACGATATATAATCTCTCCTTGTTTGTACACTATAATTAGCTGAAGAAGGGCTTGCCCGAAAGCTTCTTTTATCGCGTTAATAAAAAAGAGTTGCGGCGATATATGATTCCTTCTTTCTAATTTGTTCGAAATCCGCAAACCGTTTACTATGAATATAGTACACTACACCTATCCCCCGATTTACACGGTACTTGTTTTACACGTTTTCGCTTTTACACGGTTTTCCAAATAAGATTTTTTTTTGTTTTTATTGCACTATACTAAAATGCGATATTCTACTCTATACTACCTATGTTGAAAAGAATATTGGAAGGCTCTGATTCATGAGGGGGCGAACACCTATTCAGATTTGACAGTTTAATATACACCTATCCCTCGATTTACACGTTTTTCTCAGGAACGTATCTACCGTGTAAATCGGGGGATAGGTGTATTTAAATATAGTTAATTATAATATAATAACAGACTTAAAATAACAACATGTTGATGGTGTTTAGTAGAACTAAATAAAGAAACACAAATGTTAATGTAGTTCTATATATAAATTAATTATATTATAATGCACTAGCGCGCCATCTGTTATGAAAATTCGAAACTATTTAAGACACGTAAGATTCTTGTTCATCTAAAATACTCATTCCAAGAGTCTAGCAATAGTATCACTATAAAAGGAAGTTCCAAAAATGCAATATAACAGCAGTATGGTAGATTAAACTGGCGATACCGCTGGGAGGGTTCACCACTGATGAGCCAGGCCCTCCCATTAATTTTTCCATTGCAGTAAGGCAGTATAAATTGTGTAATTTCGAAAAGAATCTAACGCGTCTAAAATAGTTTCGAATTTTCATAAATTACTTAAATCATAATTAATATAAAATGACAATTCTATTCACGGCTTAAAATTATTGTATATATATATGTATAGACAAATGTAAAGGCATACATGTATGACAGCGTAAGTGTCCTTAGGGGGTCATAGTGCTTTAAATTGATATTAAATTTAAAATATTTAATATAAAAGTGTTTTATATAAAAAATGAATGTTTTTAAAATTCGAAACTATTATAGACGCGTATAATTCTTTTTAAGAAATAAACAATTTCTATAATATATACACACACACACAAAAGCCTTTATTAAGACACACAGGTCTTACAGAGGATTCTCCTTGGGGTTACAAGACGGAGAAACCTATGAAAGTGGGAAATAAAAAATGGAGAAAGATTATATACATATGGTAAATATATACAGATTATAAGAAAAAATAAAAAATATATATAAGAAAGAAAAAAAATTGGAAATATGGAATTTCTATATTATAAATTCTATTATATAAAGAATCATACATGTCTATAATAGTTTCGAATTTTGATAACAGATGGCGCGCTAATGCATCATAATATAATGAATGTTTCTCTAAAACAGATAAAATGTTTCTAAAACTTTAAATATTATTGTTGTATTGTTTAAATTAGAGTGACAATAAGAAGGTCGTTAGAGATTGTGTTATATGGGCTAGTAAGAATGGGGCAGTTTAACCAAGTTAGAGAGCTCTGACAAAATTACAACGTCGCCAGAACTTACCATCTTATCTTAATGTTTAAACTTGCCTAGATAGAAACTGAATTGCTTCCTTAATAGACTTCACCTTCCGGCTACAACACAATTCCGTAAATTTGATTTGTTTACAGGTATTCAGTGCCATTTTAATAACATGCTTCCACTTATACTTCTCTTCTTAATAAAATGTTTATTTTTCATAATTCAAACTATTTTTTTGTAATAACACATTTCTATTTATATAAAAAAAGGGAGATATATAAACGTTGGCAGACATTTTAAATAGAATTCTTAAAAGAATTTAAATACGTGATGATAAAATATAAACTTGACATTTATTATATATATGTTTACAAGATAAACACCTTCTTCTTTTTTAATATATATATTAAATATAATGAATGCATAATAATTATCTATCAATTATTTATTAAGAAATTGGGTTGGCCAAATATCAGGGAACAGTTAAAAATCAATGTTTAGTTGATTTTTGTTCCACCAGATGGCGCTCGGCCATTGTGCTCTTGTTTCAAATAACATTATGCATATATTTATATATATATCCATTATATCTCTCTCTCTCTCTCTCTATATATATATATATATATATATATATATATATATATATATATATATATATATATATATTGTAACTATTGCTGTTATTCCTGTATATACCCTCTTCTACTTGGAGAAGATGTATAAGACCAAAAGGTCACAACAGGGACTTTTGTTGTTGTTACTACTGTTATTCTTGTATGTACCCTACATTTCTGTGCTTGGAGAATCCGTATAAGACTATATTGTCTTAATAAAGCTTTTTGTTGTTGTTGTTGTATATAAATAAATGTTACGAATGTATATATGACGAAGACCAACAGCCTGAAACCCGTACGTGAAGATGAGTTGGCCCAATTTCACGGAAGAGTTTAGTTTATTTGTGTTCCGCTAGATGGCGCTCTGACATCTAAAATGCTCATGTGAGCGGTCGGTATATGCCTTTTCTGTTTTTAATATATTATTATATTGAAAATAAAAAAGGCATTTCCTGACCAGGAAAACATTTGCTTTTTCAGAAGGCAGAGCGTCATCTAGTGGAACAGAAATCAACTAAATATTGATTTAGCCTGTTCCCTTTAGCCTGCTTTCTTTATAAATAAAGAAATTGGGTTAGCCAAATATCAGGGAACAGGCTAAATCAATGTTTAGTTGATTTCTTTTCCACCAGATGGCGCTCTGCCTTCTGAAAAAGCACATGTTCTCCTAGTCAGGATATGCCTTTTTTATTTTTAATATCAACACCGACCTTTTAATTTATTTTTTTAATTGTTTTTTTTTTTACATATTATTATATTTTGAAAATAGAGCAATCCATATTTAATTCATTAGATATTAAAAAGGCATATATTGGATTTAATTTTTTTATTAATAATAATATTTTATTATTATTTTTTTTATTATAAATAATATTATAATTAAATTTAAAACTTTCATTAAACCAATATATGCCTTTCAATTATTTAATATATTATATATATTAAAAATTTTGAAATTCTTAAAGTACTGGCTGTTGTTTTATAT
Source organism: Cordylochernes scorpioides (assembly GCA_030710605.1). Taxonomy (NCBI): domain Eukaryota; kingdom Metazoa; phylum Arthropoda; class Arachnida; order Pseudoscorpiones; family Chernetidae; genus Cordylochernes; species Cordylochernes scorpioides. The sequence continues at coordinate 30,636,948 of CP092881.1, read as the reverse complement.
GGCCGTTCGTAGGCCAGGAAAATGATTTTGTTATTTTGCTAAGAGAATGTATAGCTTTCAGAAAAAAAAGAATATTTTATTTTTACTTCGAAATATACATATTGTATATAATACATTGAAGATAAACTCTCTGACGGGATTGCATCGATCAATATTTCAAAAAGACTTCTCAGCGCAAATTTTCGATATATAGTTCATCACAAAATCTATATGTGAATAAATTTTCTGAAGTGGTCTATATTTGGGGCTTGTTTCCTCCGTTTTTGAAAGCAATATTCCTAAGGGACGACCTAATCCCGGAAGAAGCTTGAAGTTGTAACTGATAGGCCTTAGGATGGATCTTGAAGCCGTAGAGACGTGCAGTGAACTGGTTGGTTGGTTTTTTAGGACGAGAGTCGGGGTGCACCATGAAGAGCATGTGTGGGAAGCCAGTACCGAAGTACGCTCCATCCGTGTTGTTGTGACGGCTGGCTTTAGGGTTGTAGACGTCCATGCACTTGGGGCAGTAGAGCTTCACCATCGCCTCGCCCGGGACGTCAGAGAGACCTATCGGCAGGACAGCTTGGTTTTCACAGAACACTCGGGGACACGTGCCGAACTCGGCATTCTGGAATTTCTCCAGCATCTGAGCGATGCCTCTGTTAGTGAGGATATACCGGGCATGAATAAGTCCATAGAGAATCTCGGATGCCTGTTCCACCAGCTCCGTGCGGCTGATGTTGTCGTCCACGTCCTCGTCAGGCTCAAGGTCCAGAATCATATCGAGGGCCTGGCGATAGTGCGGCACCTGCTCGCTGAGTCCTGTCAGGTTGAACTTGTCCTGGATGTAATCCTCGTCCACCTCACAGAAGAGTTCGTTCCCTCGCAGAGAACAGAACCACGTGATCCACGACACTTCTTCCGAACTACTCATCTTTTATCGACGCAATTTGAAGTCCTTCTAATAGGTTCCCAGGTTTGGAGAACAAGGTGCGCGTGGTACGATACAATACCGCTCGTGAAGCAAGTAACACACACGCGGAGCTGAGCTCTAGCCGCCTAACATTTAGACACGAGTATTGGCTAGGATTAAAATGAGCTACTTAATGGACATCACTAACATGGAATTGGATATTTCCATTCAAATAAAGAAAAACGTTACTAAACTATTTATATATTTCAGCTTATCTATACAGCATACATGATCCGATGTAGAGGCAAGCTACTAAACCAAAATAATTTCAAATAAGCGTAAGCTGATTAAGGTCTATAGCCAATCGAAATATTGGTTGATAAATTTAACTTTCAATTCAAACACAATATCTCTATTGATATAAATACATGACATCAAGTACACTATTGGATCAAACTTAAGGAAGTTATACTTTTTAGCATGTATAGTCCGGATTCAGACAATAACTCTGAAAGATATTTTATACACAGTGACTTTTATTGAAGACATACGAGATAACCGAGTGTAAACAAAATTGCCTATGTTTTCTTTAAAATAATGATGATAATAAACAGACAACCGGCAACGTAAAATAATTTCAACTTTCTCAAGTTTTGGATGTAGACATCAACTTTCTCAAGTTTTGGATGTAGACATCAACTTTCTCAAGTTTTGGATGTAGACATCAACTTTCTCATGTTTTGGATGTAGACATCAATTTTCTCAAGTTTTGGATGAAGACATCAACATAACCATAACTATATTATAAGATTATAATCTCAAAAGGAGCTTATTCTATAAAACATGTTTATTTCGCTGTAAGTTTTGTCCATGAGTGTATGTGTGAGGTCTCGTTGTCGAATTGTCAATTTCCATATGTCCAGCAGGTATATTTAGAGGGCGACATGAATGGATCCACCCCACCGAGGGGCGGGAAGCCGGATTTAGACCGACGATGGTGGTGGTGGTAGCTAAAATGGGAACAGGGACCGGGAAGGTTGGTTTCACAGGATCCTGTCATTCCAGCCAGAACTTCCTCACCTCTTCACACGGAATAATCTCTTCAGTTCTCTATATGTTCCCTTGGTTAAATAATCTCTCTTATCAAGATAGTTGGTTTGACATAGCTGATGTCCCGCTTTTTTTTTCAATTATATATTATTAAGATACTTTAATTAAGTAAATATTGAGGCTGCCTGGCCGGCATTCATATTTCTTGTAATAAAAGACACTTCGGCCAGTGAATCTTTTTATTGTCTCGACGTTTCGACAAATATCTTTTGTCCTCGTCAGGAGCGAACAAAAATTAAAACATTAGGCAAAGCGTTAGAAATTATTCTAAGGCTGCAAGGGCGTTCTCACGCGATATTCGAAATTTTGTACAACATCTAAAGCACGAGTCAAAAACAAATATTTAACTCACAAAAAAGACTATGATCTTTTAAATAAATTATTTAAATATTTATAATGAGAAATTATAAAACAAAAATAAATATAAAAATCAAATAATATTTACAAAGATTTTACAATAGTATAAATAAATCTATTTCTATTATGTACAATTTATACCTACCATTTTAACTAATCTTTAAATTTAAAAACGAATTGTACTGTGTTGCGGAATATCTTCAAATATATTTATAGATCTTTTCCCCATTTCCCGTGATACCCATCCCTCTAAAAATAATCTTTCTTTTTTAAATTTTATATTCCTATGAAATATCTCAATATCATTCCAATCTGGCCTATGTCCTGAATATAATGCATGTTCCCCAATTTTGCTTAACGCCCTTCTCCCCATTAAACCCTGTTGGTGTTCTTTAATCCTGATCTCTAAATTACGGCCGGTTTCTCCTACATAAATTTTGTCACATTCTGTGCATTTAATCCCATAAATCACATTATCTGGTTTTCTTATGTTAATTCTATCTTTCATTATGATATTTCTAGTTAAAAATTGCACAGACCGAGATATTTATAAAAAAGAGATAATGAAAATTAGAGCAGAACTAGAACAATCTGATTATCCAATTGGTTTTACAAACAAATGGATAAGAAGATATGAAATAGATAGGCCAAATTTAAATAGGAATAAAGACGATTACAATAATATAATAATTCCATATATCAGAGATGTCGACAACGAAATATCTAGAATTTTGAGAAAATTTAAATATAATATTTGGTATAGCACGGGGACAAAAAGGGAATTTTTAACTAGAAATAACATAATGAAAGATAGAATTAACATAAGAAAACCAGATAATGTGATTTATGGGATTAAATGCACAGAATGTGACAAAATTTATGTAGGAGAAACCGGCCGTAATTTAGAGATCAGGATTAAAGAACACCAACAGGGTTTAATGGGGAGAAGGGCGTTAAGCAAAATTGGGGAACATGCATTATATTCAGGACATAGGCCAGATTGGAATGATATTGAGATATTTCATAGGAATATAAAATTTAAAAAAGAAAGATTATTTTTAGAGGGATGGGTATCACGGGAAATGGGGAAAAGATCTATAAATATATTTGAAGATATTCCGCAACAGTACAATTCGTTTTTAAATTTAAAGATTAGTTAAAATGGTAGGTATAAATTGTACATAATAGAAATAGATTTATTTATACTATTGTAAAATCTTTGTAAATATTATTTGATTTTTTATATTTATTTTTGTTTTATAATTTCTCATTATAAATATTTAAATAATTTATTTAAAAGATCATAGTCTTTTTTGTGAGTTAAATATTTGTTTTTGACTCGTGCTTTAGATGTTGTACAAAATTTCGAATATCGCGTGAGAACGCCCTTGCAGCCTTAGAATAATTTCTAACGCTTTGCCTAATGTTTTAATTTTTGTTCGCTCCTGACGAGGACAAAAGATTTTTGTCGAAACGTCGAGACAATAAAAAGATTCACTGGCCGAAGTGTCTTTTATTACAAGAAACTTTAATTAAGATATAGAAGTAGACAATTGACAATTTAAAAATTATATTGAATCCTCAATTAATTGTTACTGAAAAAAAGAATGGGAAGTAGAGACTTAGAGCAATAGAGGTAGAACGCCATTATGTTGGATGGGATAGGTCATTAAAGCTAACAGAAATTCACTAGATGAGCTGCAAAATATGGAGGCTAACAGATCAAATTTTGGAGAATATTTGTACAGAGTTACCAAAATACGAACTCAACTTGATGGACACTAGCGACAACAAATTTAATCAGATGGATCTCAACTTGCACAATATCAACATCACCAGTGATTTCAAATAACTAAAGTGATATTTTGCTACTTGTAAGTGCAAGTCGAACTGTTTGTTTTATTTGCGTAGAATGTCATACATTTACAGTATGGCAGCCAAAAAGTCATTATTATCATGGAGCATCCAATAGGTGCTTGGGATGAATATCAACAACAACAACAACAACAAAAGCCTTTATTGAGGACCTCTCGTCCTATACAGGATTCGCCAGTTTACAGAGTAATTGAAGAGAAGAGAACTAAGAATACAGAGAGAAACCTATATGTAGTAGGTATAGTATAGTATTTCTACACTGTGACTATATACAACAGAAGCAACAAGCCTCTTACTGGGCTCAAAGTCCCATACAGGATTCGTCATTCTAATCCTGACAAAGATTATTTACATATAATTATTTACATCAATTAGATTGTGTATTTAGCTTTCCCTTCTCTTCAGTCGTCTTCCAAAATTTGAACAACGCAAACGCTCCGGCTCTGTTTCTCACCACCTCATTCAACAGGAATGAGGGATGAATATCAACAGTTTTGTTTCCACATATAGTAATCTCCTTACACGTTTTTAATTTATTCTTCATCTGATTTTCCAAATGAAACTTCTATTTATCATGCGTGGGCGATATGTATTATCGCATACATATATTCAAATGTATATTTGTGTAGTATGACTGTGAATCGTCTCAGCTTAAAGTCACCGTTATGTATGTATATGCAAGAGATTTTCTCGGATATATGCGTACACAATAATATCGTATAGTTTCCTAAATGGACGAACAATGTCGTCAATATATAGAGAAGCTATTTCCAAAGATCATTTCCTAGCTGACACCCCAATATATGGAAATTAAATAGAAAATAATAATTCAAGTGTGAATAAACATTCTAATAAATATTTCATTAAATATTTAACAACTCAACTAAAAAGAAAAAAGGCCGAGTTTCAAAATATAAAAGCCTTGCTTTTCCTCTCTTCAAAAAAATATACTCAAGATAGCTATTTAAGAATAAGAAAACCAGGTCTGCAAAAGTGCTTCTTTTCTTATAAAAAGAAGCTCTTCACGACTTTTGTTTCTTCTTCTGTTGCGTCTCTCAATTTACCAACAGAAATGCGTTGGCAAATAAGGCTTTTATTGCCAACACAAGATAAGGTACAAGACTCGTCTAACGCACTGCCGTTCTAAAACTACAACGGTATTTATATGTTACAAAGCACAATTAATAACTATGCAAAATATTGCTGTCTCCTAATTACATAACCAACTATGCAAAGTAGTGTTATCTTCTAAAGGCATAACCAACTATGCAAAATAGTGCTATCATCTAAAAGCATAACCAACTATGCAAAATAGTATTATCTTCTAAAGGCATAACCAACTATGAAAAATAGTGCAGAAACAATATAAGTAAATATGTTAATACAAAACATCTTCTATAGTGAACGGGGAGATTATCGTTGTCTTAAATAGCTATTTTAGAAAAATCACCCTATGTTTTCTTCAGTATCTTCCAAAATAACTTCCCCCCTCAATTACATATTTACTCTCCATTCCTAGAATACTTTTATCGAAGAGAAGAAGGACTAGAATCTGTCTAGTGATGGACTTCCGTGTCCCGCATGGTCAAGACATAGACTAGGTCCAGCGTGCTGGCAAGTCGCCAGATCCCGCCAGGCGGCGCTGCCACCCAGTCGAGGACTATGCTCCAAGCCAGTGCAGGGCTAGGTGCTGTGAAAGAAAATCTACTTGGACCCTCGCTGCTTGTACTCCAACTGGCCGTACCAGACCATCAGAAGTAAGTTTTTACCTGTCATCGCTTGGAGTCATTCCATCACCTGCGACTATTTTGCGACGTGACATTTGGAACTTCTAATATTCTCTCTCTCTTGTCCTATTGTCTCCTTTCTCTCTCTATCTCTCTCATTCTCAAAATCTCGTTCTTCAATGTTATAAAATTTCACTCTTCTCAATATATTTTAATCCATCGTTTTATAAAACAACCCGATATTTTAGTTATCTGCATACACATTAATGGAATCTATAAACATAATTATAGTTGGAGATATATTGGTATCTAATACACTATTCAATGAAGAATCAATAAACCTGAAGGAATCTTTTATAAAGAGATATAATAGACATATCAATAACAAACATTCAGAATGTATTTTTCTATGTAAATATACTTTTTATTGATTTAAAATAATAGAGAACAAATACCATATTGATTGAATAACATATCAATAAAATTTGCATATTCAAAATGTTTCCGTATCAAACTTTAATTTAGATGATATGAAGTAAACAGAGAAATACATCTCGTGCAGTTCTGTTTGTTTACAAAACACATAGCGACAGGATTTGTCGAGAGTTTGATTAAAAAAGTAACCAAAGATATAAAAATTCTAAAATGTTTAAATTGTAATATATTATTTACACACAATGTAGGCTTTTCCTTTCTATCTAAGTCTTTTTTTTTTAAATTCTCTCTATTTAACCTTACTCCTCCCACACACTCGCTCTACTTTCGGAAAAAAACTTTAAGAAAACTTTAGGATAAAAATAAATTTTGAAACTTGTATTTAACGTAATTTTGTAATCTCTTCTCTGTGGTTTAATTCGATAACCTTTACTTATATACGAATATATATCGAATAAACATACTTGTATTTATTTTCAATGTAAATAAACAATTTTTATGTAATTATAGAATAAATATTGCATATACAGTTAAACCTGTCTATAGCGCCCCCTCTTGGGACCCACCAAAATTGTTCTATAGAGAGGGGATGCTATAGGAAGGTCATTTTTAATGTAAATCGCATCGTACTACGTATTTAAAATCGGGCGCTATAGAGAGGGAGGCGCTATAGACAGGTTTAACTGTATTTACATATCTTCAAACATAGTTGTTCATATCAGAGATTTGCATAGCTATATAAACACGTATATACGGTATAGAGAGTATGACACTCTCTTTATTTATTTATATCATTACTTGATGTTGACCTTCGACAAAGATTGTCCTCATTTTGTTTTTGTCCCAATTCAGTGATTTGTCTGAGTTGGTGGGTCCGTTAAGAATCTACTTATATAATTGCCTTATTCTGTCTGTGTGAAGTTCACTGTGTGAAGTTCACAGATAGATTTTGGTCAGAATATAATATAAAAAGCCAACAATGAAGAGTAAATATGATATAAAAAGCCAACAATGAAGAATGAATGTAAGATAAAAAGACAACAATAAAGAGTAAATGTAATATAAAAAGCCAACAATGAAGAATAAATTTAAGATAAAAAGCCAACAATGAAGAGTAAATATAATATAAAAAGCCAACAATGAAGAATAAAGGCAATGTGACACGGCAATGTGACACGGGAAAAATGTTCACTAGATAAAACTATGATTTTCTAATGTAGAAAATTAGGAAAGACAAAATTCAGGATGACACGGCACACAGGGACCGGGAAAAAAGGTTCACTTTATCGAGAGATTCGAATTTACGAGTTTCAAATTATCAAAATATATCTTTTTTTTTTTTAAATAAGTTTTTAGAGAATTGTTTTAACAAATGTTCGCTAGACAAACCTTTACTCGGGTAAAACCCCGGGCGAAGCCGAGTACGTTTTATAAGTTTATAGAGAATTGTTTTAACAAATGTGTTCGTTAGACAAACATTCACTCGGGTAAAACCCGGGCGAAGCCGGGCACATCCGCTAGTTAAATATAATCAACGAGAAAGATGAATGTCTTTTATTTGAAGCTTATAAACAAGGGAAGTCTCTTCATACATAATTATCTTTAACAGTACACCTATCCCCCGATTTACATGGTACTTGTTTTACACGTTTTCGCTTTTACGCGGTTTTCCAAATAAGTTTTTTTTTGTTTTTATCGCACTATACTAAATGCTACTGTGATTGAACACATGCGCTGTGTACACATCTCACGAGGATACCGAGCTTTATATGCTGACTACATATTTTAACCTGTCAATGCATTTTATTTTTATTTCTGTGTACACCTATCCCCCGATTTACACGTTTTTCTCAGGAACGTATCTACCGTGTAAATCGGGGGATAGGTGTATTATAAGATATCCTATATTTATTATATATATCTCAAAGCTCGTCAGTTTACAATCTAATACAAGAATATTTCTCCTACGTTATTTCTATATTTTTAGCAAAAACAACAACGAAAATCCTTATTGAGACATTTCAGTCTTATACAGATTCTTCGAGTAGAAATGTAGGGTACATGCAGGAATAACGGTATTATTAACAGTAATCAGCAATGTTATTTACAATGTATCAAATAAGGGGGGAAAGGAAGGACTTAGCATAAACTTATATACAAGCAGTCGAGAACGAGCAGTTATTTTTCTTAAAGAACGATAATTAGTAGTATTGAGACAGAAATGTACATAATTATTAGGCATCCTTATTGGTTTTATACATGGATGGATCAAGGGTAAAGGGCTGTCTAAAGTCGGAATATAAATTCTTAAGAAGATTAATTAATTAGTTCATTCACCCAGTTTGGTCGTATTGAACAGCTTGATGAATTTGTAGACGATAAAGAAAAGTATAAAAATTTTGATCAATTTTGCAAATTTATTTACAACTTTCTTTTAAATTGGAAAAGGGAGAGGGAAGAGAAACTTAGAAGGAAAAGAATTACGATGCTTGCTTTGTGTGTTTTGCTTTGTTGTTTGTTTTTCTCTTTGGACAATTTTCTTTGGTTAATTATGTAAAATATTGAATTGAACAGGATTGTATATAGCCGATTTGTTGTGATGTAGAGAGAGATATCGACGCAAATATCCCTAAGGTTTGGGATATCGCTTTTCATGATGTTAATAAAGGTTAAATTGACCCAGTTGTTCAGTAGAAGCCACCAGATTGTTCAAGTAACTTCAAATTTTACTCGTAGTTTTATAAAATTGTAAATATTTGAAATGAAGCTTCCTATCTTTTCAATCGATTTTATCTTTATTTATTTACGTTTATAATTGTTCAGTGACTTTTTTGGAGAGGGGTCCCTCATTTCTTCCTAAGGTGTTATCAAACTTGACCTGTGCTAACATCTCATAAAACCCATGTAACACTAGAACCTTCCTGTAATGGATACCTTGTTGCAGAGACAAAATTTCCTTTATAGAGAGGTTCTATCTCTTACCCGAAAGTTGCTAATTAATATAAATGGTCAATAAAAGGTATTTTATAAGATACATTAGCGCGCCATTTTTTTATAAGAAATTTGAAATATTTTCAAACGTATGATTCTTTTTTGTTTATACAGTGTTAGAAAATCGACTGAACATGCCTTAAATATTGATTTGGTGAAGTTATATGGCGCTAATTGTATTTCAAATTACTTATGGACAGAACTTGAAGTTGTCCATTTTGGCCTGTATATCGGGATTCAGACAATAAATCTGAAAGATATTAGAGTAACCTTTATTGAAGATACGTGAGATAACCAAGTGTGAACAAAATTGCTTTGGTTCTTCAAAACTTAAGAAAGTTGTACCTTTTAGCATGTATACCGGGATTCAGACAATAACTCTGAAAGATATTAGAGTAACCTTTATTGTAGATACGCGAGATAACCAAGTGTGAACAAAATTGCTCTGGTTCTTCAAAACTTAAGGAAGTTGTACCTTTTAGCATGTATACCGGGATTCAGACAATAACTCTGAAAGATATTAGAGTAACCTTTATTGTAGATACGTGAGATAACCAAGTGTGAACAAAATTGCTCTGGTTCTTCAAAACTTAAGGAAGTTGTACCTTTTAGCATGTATACCGGGATTCAGACAATAACTCTGAAAGATATTAGAGTAGCCTTTATTGAAGATACGTGAGATATAACCAAGTGTGAACAAAATTGCTCTGGTTCTTCAAAACTTAAGGAATTTGTACCTTTTAGCATGTATACCGGGATTCAGACAATAACTCTGAAAGATATTTGATTCACAGTGACCTTTCTCGAATACACACGAGATAACTAAGTGTGAACAAAATTACCTCTGTCTCTTAAAAAAAAAAAACACTACCGGCGATGACATAAGATTTAATCTTTAAGTTTTATCCATGAGTGTACATTTTTAACGATTTAGTAAATATTTTTACACATGAAAATACCATCCTTATGCAAAATATTGCCATAAAACACAAAATTCGAGTACAAATGTTTATTTTTTGAATAAAACAAACTTCTATTATCCTTATTGCTATGGAAAAATATGGTAAGGGCTTGGCTCATCAGTGGAAGAACTTCTTAGAGATTTCGCCAATCTAATCCACCAGACCGCACTTTAAAGGTCTCTAGTACTGGGACGATTCTGGTTATGTATGTCTAGCTGAAGGATGGAATATTATAGTATTTAAGCAAACTATGGACATAAGCTTTTAGGGGAACAGTAGAATTACATTAAATTCATATCGCGTGGCTACAATTTCACCAAGCTCGCGTAAAAATACAACGAAAATTGTTCTATTACAACCGTCAACACGTGTTTGATGACGAACGACGAACTCAATTTTAAAAGTGACAAATTCACTTTCAAAATGCTTTATACAGATGACGCGTTATTGCCTTATACACTTGTATATATTTGAATATTTCAACGCATATTTATTGAAAAATCAGCTCTAGAAATATCAATATTAATAAATTGTCAATAATACACATTATTTATACTCAAATAAATAGATATATTTTTGAAATATATCTATTTATTATGAAAAAGGCATCTCCTTATCGTGCAACTGAAAGTTGCTAATGGCTTGCGCCATTTATCGGAATAAATATCAACTATTCTCGTTGATTTTTAATTATTCCAGAATTGGCCAAATATCCATTCACGATTAATCAAGAAAAGCTAACCACGGACGCGTTTCGGGCTGTTGGCCCTCATCATCGTGGTGCAAGCTGTACCTCAATGACCAAAAAACTGGTCCTTCAGGAATCCTGAAAAATCATGAAACGGGTAGTTAAGGCCAGAATTGCGTGAGACCGTGACACAATGTGAAAAAATAGTACAAATGTGACATTGTACTGGGATAAGTTGCATAAATTATGAAAAAGGCATCTCCTTATCGTGCAACTGAAAGTTGCTGATGGCTTGCGCCATCTATCGGAATAAATATCAACTATTCTCGTTGATTTTTTAATTATTCCAGAATATATCTATTTATATAAATGTGGCGAGATGTTGATCTTATTTATACATGAATGAAAAATACTCAATAATTATTGAAAATCAAATAAAAGGTATGTATCTAATATAAATATTTCTTTAATATGTCTATTTATAGAGAATTGATATGGGAGAAAAAGATTTATTCTGAATTTTAGAGAGTATAGATATTATAGAATGGTAAGTTTGAGAGAGGAAAGTTTCAGCATCGAAGAAAGGCCGAGGAGTTGCTATTTGTGCAGAGTCTAGCAACTGATTGAGTAAGAACATTTGTCTTTCAGCTCCTTGATCTGGTCTCAACTTGGGTCAACTAATTGTCTTAGTGATCGCTCAGTACAGATAGCAGTGTTCTCTTTGCTGCTCTTCTTCTATCATCTTTATCGGTATATAACGTCATTCTCATTTTCAAACTTTCATGAAATATGTTTCACTTGTGTGAACAAAATTACCTCTGTCTCTTAGAAAAAAACACTACCGGCGATAACAAAATACTTAATCTTTAATTTTTATCCATGATTGTACATTTTTAACGATTTAGTAAATATTTTTACACATGAGAATACCATCCTCATGCAAAATATTGCCATAAAACACAAAAATCGAGTAAAAATGTTCATTTTTCAAATATAACAAACTTCTTTTGGTGAGGGCTTGGCTCATCAGTGGAAGACCTTCTTAGAGATTTCGCCAATCTAATCTACCAGACCGACCATATATGTGTGTATTTTACATAGGAATTATGATTTTATTAACACCACAAATATATATCCAATATATATCTAATATATCAATTTAAACCAATGTGAAGAGATAGCATTAGCAAAATTTACCATATTGATATCTGTCAAAAAAATTCCACATGTCTGGGGAGATAAGTTTCTTTGTTGTTGTTGTTGTCGTGTCCAAAGAAGAGTCTCAGATGTCTCCATGCATCTCCAACACAGCAGCAGCAATAGCCACTATCTTTGCTCTTCATTGGAAAATGGGTGCCGTTGCCACGTTAGTCACCTTGGAAACGAACCAGAATTTGGTCGAATATTCCAAGGGTCCAGGGGGGACCATGAGTTTCTTTCATATTTATTGAACGTATTCTCTCCAGCTTTCAGGAATCTCTGCCTTTCTATAGTCTATTATGTGTTTTTATATACTCCAGTAGAAAGACAGAGATGCCTGAAAACTCTAGAATACGTTATTATTCCTAGTACACGTGGTACAGGCCATGATAATCATGGTAGTTAGCGACTGCTTTTACTTTAAGTCCACCTCATGTCCAAATATTTAAAAAGCAGTTCGATTTTGCACTTACAAATGTTTAAAAATGTGCCAGAGCCCCATTTGGTTATTGCATTCGCTGATGTGGTTAGACTTTTTCAAGAATCGGAGGCCATTGGAGCATTTTTTTAATTAGAAAAAAAGTACCCAATGCGGGATTCGATCCCAGGTCGTAGCGGTAGAAAACCATTAGTCTGGACCATCCTTCCACCGACCCCCTTCGAGAATACATTTAATAAAGATAAATGAACTCATCTCTAAAGAACTGTGGTATTTGTTTGATTAATATTCAGGAGATTTAAATCAATTCACATATTGGTATCTCCCTAAGTTGTGTTTGTGTGTGTGGGGTATAAGATTGTAACCTATTCTCTTGACACTAAGCAAAGTGTGTGTATTATAACCAATACACTAAGAAATATTATAACCAAGTAGTTGTTATTTGCCTCTGAACGCCATGTTACCAAGAAAATGTGGTTAAAGAATCGATTCAATCTAACTAGGTTGAATAAAAGATGTTTCCTCTATAAATTATCCATGCAGCCTGGTTATCGGGATGTTTTATTAGATTATATGTGACACCCAGTAAATTTAATATACGGTGGAAGGGGGGATTCTATCGATCACAGAGTAATTAACTCGCCAATTAAATTAGAACATTTTGAAAAGAAGCTTAATAGGACCATCTCTTGTCGCGTTATACCCCAGGGTCTTCCTTCCTTGTAATCTCATTATGATCTCAACTTAACAGGGTCTTTCTTTTTAAGAGGATCGCGTACTCTGATAGGGTACAAGTCATCGCTTTCTAACGCCACAGAATCAAATATGCAATTAAATGTATAAAGGTGTCGTTCCTTGATTGAAGTGCGTCTTTTGATTGGTTGATAAATTCAAAGTTTATAGCATGATGGTTTCCTATTAGTTAAAAGAGGTATAAGCGTTTTATTACTACAACCAATAGAGTATAACTCAGCGCCTTCTAGCGCTACATAAATAATCAAATATGTATAAAAGTAGCTGTTCGTTGATTGAAGTGTGTCTTTTGATTGGTAGGTAAGCCGCAAGCTTTCTAACACAATGGTTTCCTATTCGTTAGAGAGGTATAAGCGTTATGTAACTACAGCCAATAGGCTACAAGTCAGCGTCTTTTAGCGCCACAGAAAAAATCAAATCGTTCGTTGATTGAAGTGTGTTTTGATTGGTTAATAAGACGCAAGATTTCTAGCATGATGGTTTCCTATTGGTTAAATAGGTATAAGCGTTGTATGACTACAGCCAATAGGATATAAGTCATCGCCTTCTAGCGCCACTTAAATAATCGAATATGCAATTAAATGTATAAAGGTAGTCGTTCGTTGATTGAAGCGTGTCTTTTGATTGGTAGATAAGACGCAAGCTTTCTCGTACGATGGTTTCCTTTTGGTTAAAAGGTATATACATTGTGTGTTACCAACTACAGCCAATAGGGTACAAGGCATCGACTTCTAAAGCTGCAGAAAGAATCAAATATGTATAAAGGTGGTCGTTCGTTGATTGGAGCGTGACTTTTGATTGGTTGATAAGACGCAAGTTTCTAGCGTGATGGTTTCCTATTGGTTGAAAAGGTATAAGCGTTGTATTACTACATCTAAAAAATATAAGAGCCTTGTCTTCAAATATATTTTGCGTCTTATCGAACAATAATAAACATTTCGCCCAACTTCATTTGTTAAATAAATTTCGCTGGCGATATGGCTCTTCGTAGGCTATTAACTAAGGATACAATCGCTAGATAATTGACAATTTGAACAATTTATATTGATTATTCTAAACAATAGTTACAGAGAGAAATAATGATCAAATAAAGGATATTATATAATAAAGGGTAAATAGAGGGTGGATAAAATATAGGGAAATTTATATAGTTGTATATGTGTACAATATCTTCAGCAAGGGAGGCTTCCCCACCTTGAGTGTCCTCCTCCAGACAAGGAGGGGGTCTTCTGAACACTCCTCAGTCGCTACAGAGAAACTGTAGAGAAAGGTTGGCAACGCCTTTCTTTAATCAATCGTATCACTGGCGAGCTACGGGGGTCATTGGACGTGTGGTCTAAATCGTTGGGTTTCGAACATAACGACCCGGGTTCGAATCCTGCACATTCAAACCTACCAGCAAGTGCAACTAAACAAACTCTATAACACTTGTAAGAGCAAAAATCGGACTTTTCGCGTGTGTAGACATATGGTGCACTTTTAATAAAACCAATCGTTATATTTTGCCCACCATGATTATCAACGTCCATTTGGACTATAAAGATAACCATTTGTATTTATAGAATACACTCATGGACCAAATTTAAGAAAGTGTAAAGTGTTTGATATTGCCTGTCGTCTTTTTATTTTTCTTTTAAGGAGACAGAGGCAATTTTGTTCACACTCGTTTATATTGTGTATCTTCAATAAAGGTCACTGTGTATCAAATATCTTTCAGCGTTATTATCTGAATACCAATATACATGCCAAAATGTACAACTTCCTTGAGTTTTGTATATCTATATATATAAAAATGAATGTTTGTATGTTTGTTGGTTGGTTGGTTGGTTTGTATGTCCGGTATACAAATTCGCAGTAGTTCACTAATTCAAACCAAAATTTCAATACATAGGTAAAAAATAACGAGGATGACGATAGGCTATTTTAAAAAATATATAAATCAATTATTAAAACTATATATTCAAATTATTCTAAATAGCTCATCTAGAACGCGGTGGAATCTGATGGCGGGGCGCGCCCATTGGACGGCCTGCGACACGTGGCTTCCCTGTGCGCGCGTATGCGCCGGGAAGGCACTCGCACGCCGGCAGCCGACGGGAGCTGTCGCTTGCTCGCCGGGAGTCAACGGGCGCGCGCATGCGCCGGGAAGCCACTCGCCCGCCGGCAGCCGACGGGAGCGGTCGCTTGCTCGCCGGGAGTCAACGGGCGCCGACATTTACTCGCTGGCAGCCAACGGGCACATGTTTAATGTGTTTGAATAATACATTTAATCATGTAAACCCGGGCGTTGCCGGGCAACCCTAGGAAGCAAGATGTATACAAGGTGTAGACAAGATGAAGATCTAGATGAAGATTAAAACGTTTTTAAAATATATTCGCACTCGGGTAAAACCCGGGCGTTGCCCGGGCCATTCGTCTAGTTAGTGTATATTAATGAATATTGGTATTTTGAACTGTGATGTGTAAAATGGTTAGGTATCTCTTAGGTCATCTACCGACCATTATTGATATATTAAACAAGCATGTAAATGCCTGTTCGAAGGTTTTTATTGTAAGCTAATCAATCCTAAGAATAGTATGTCTTCCCGCACTTAAATTCATCCAAGACGATCCATAAAATAGCCATAGGGTTCAACTGTTGGTAAGCTTTGCCTTTGTTTCTCATTGCAGTTGGTTTACGAAGATAGATGTATTGTGTTTTATATGTTATAAATGTAACACTAGAGTACTCTTATCTTAAAGGATTTAGTATTCCTCTAGTTACACACACATACAGCTTACATACACCAATGGTCTTATACAGATTCACCACAGGAAGGAAGCCTAGATGGAGTTCCTATACTCCAGTAAGCGCAAAGCCCAACAACCTCCAGGTCCGACACATGTCCAGTAGCCACAGAATTCACCGTGCATAGGTTAACGTATCACTGAAAAGGCGAGTGTGGAATCAGCCGCGTTTTAGTCTTCGGTTTCGTCATCCAAATGGACCACGACATTCGACATTCCTCAAATTATTAATTACTTACAGGACATAACAATTAGCAAAAGATGATATACACATCAGCCTCGAACACTCGGGCTTTATATAAACAAAGACGTGATGATGACATCTTATCACAAAACAGTCGTGGACTCTTTTTAACCTGGCGCTTTTTCAATAGGCCCTTCAATCAGTATTTTAAGTAGGCTATTATTTCTTGGCACACGACCCTTCCAATTCAAGTTTTTGTTTTCTTAAGATGTTAATGAAGCATCTGTTATCACCGATTCCTGACAAAACCTCACATTCTGCTTATATATGCAACACTGTAGGATGGAATTCTGGTTATTGTATTCAAGACAACTACACTCATAGACAAACTTAAGGAGAATGTAACTTTAAGCATCTATATCGGTATTCAGATAATAATTCTGAAAGATATTTGATACACAGTAACCTTTATTGAAGACACGAAATATAACCAAGTGTAGAAGCACAGGGCGCCTCTCCCGTCAAAATAAACTTCAAAAACTGACGCCCTCTATTGACCGTCGCCGCAACTAGCGGTCTCGGGTCGGTGACAAAGCCACAACACCAGCTTTGGCAAACTGAGAAGCGTCCACCTAGAGACCATGGTTTCGGGCTAATGGCCCTCGTCAGTCTGGGGCGGACTTTATTCCATGAGATCCACACGGGATCTAATGGAATCTTCACAATCTGCCAAAGAGATCGCTAGTTGCGGCGACGGTTAATAGATGGCGTCAGTTTTTGACGTTTATTTTAACGGGAGAGGCTTCCTATGCTTCTATGGATCAATTTCCTCCCGGCATATTTTCCATCTATAACCAAATGTGTATAAAATTGTGTCTATCTACTTAAAAAAATAAGACTACCGGCAATATCAAAATATGAGGCTTCTCTAAATTTTGTCCATGTATGTATATTATAAATAAATAATGAAACTATATGGTTAGTATTAAACAATACCACAGGTTTCTGATGATGAGTTTCTTTTTATTTTATTAACACAGTGCCAAGCTTTCTGGTATCTCTGCCCTTCTACAGAAGTAAACAAATAAACGAATAAAACGGTGCCTGATGCCAAAATATTACAAAAATCTGTGTACATATGCATATATACATCTATATATTCGGATAGATTTAGCATATTATTTGAGCTTAGAATATATTCCTATTCAGTTAGTATATATTTGCATATTGACTATTAATTTATAATTATAATTAAGTTATATGTCTAACTGGCATTGTCCATATTGTTTGCGGAAGAGCATTTTTAGATGCAAATATTTATATTTATTTCTACGGTCTTATAAGCTTATGTCCATAGTTTTCTTGAAAACCATTTCTGAGATTCTACAGTGCTGCGTATATAAGAACAGTCATCCAATACAGTATTAGAACTCTAAGAAGCGGTCTGGTGGATTAAATTGGGGGTTCACCACAGATTAACTAAGCCCTACCAATATATTTTTCATCGCAGTAAGGACAGTAGAAGTTTGTATTGTGTATAAAAGAAACATTCGTGCATAAATCCTTTCATTTTATATATAGTAAGAGCGCGTTATTATTTTGTATTAATATTGACAATTGTTTGATTTATTATAGTAATTATAGCTTGAATAATAAGTCAATTAAGCGGTGTTTAGATAAATAGATACACAGGGGCGACGGCATGTTATAAAATGTTGATGTTGGCCTCAGCCCATGCCACTTATAGACCGTGTCGATCTTCTGATTCATAGGCCATCGTCTGGCCATCAATACTTCTTTATACGTAGTGGCTTGGAGGCCTTTCTCCCGTGTTGTTGCTTACATCTGGATACTTAGTTACAAGACATTTTATCTGATACAAGACGTTTAATTCACCATGCCGCTTTTAATATCGTTCCAATACTCTGTATTAGATGATTGTACATATATATTTGACACACTGTAGAGTGAAGCCTTTGTTATTTATTGTATTCAAGAAAACTACACTCATACACAAACATGACGTAATTGTACCTTTTATCATGTACATCGGGGGTTAGACAAATTGGCGAAACTGCAAAGAGGGTTCACCACTAATGAGCCAAGCCTTCCCAATTTTTTGTATCACATTAAGTACATTGTAAATTTGTTTGGTTTGAAAAAATAAGTGCTTTTAAATTTATTGAATTTATTTAAGCATTCCTACAGTGTATTTGATGTTATTTTGCTTCTAAAATGACCTGTGTAGCCATTATAAATGATCTATTTAACCGTTAAAGAAATGACCTGTGTAACGGTTAAAGAAATTACCTGTGTAAACGTTAAAGAAATGACCTGTGTAACCGTTAAAGAAATGACCTGTGTAAACGTTAAAGAAATGACCTGTGTAACCGTTAAAGAAATGTCCTGTGTAACCGTTAAAGAAATGACCTGTGTAACCGTTAAAGAAATGTCCTGTGTAACCGTTAAAGAAATGGCCTGTGTAGCCGTTAAAGAAATGACCTGTGTAACCGTTAAATAAATGAACTCTGTAACCGTTGAAGAAATGACCTGTGTAACCGTTAAAGAAATGAACTCTGTAACCGTTGAAGAAATGACCTGTGTAACCGTTAAAGAAATGACCTGTGTAACCGTTAAAGAAATGACCTGTGTAACATTTAAATAAATATCCTAAGTAACCGTTAAAGAAATGACCTGTGTAACCGTTAAATAAATTACCTATGTAACCGTTAAAGAAATAACCTGTGTAACCGTTAAAGAAATGACCTGTGTAACCGTTAAAGAATTGACCTGTGTAACCATTAAAGAAATGAACTCTGTAACAGTTAAAGAAATTACCTTTGTAACCGTTAAAGAAATGACCTGTGTAACCGTTAAAGGAATGACCTGTGTAACCGTTAAAGAAATGACCTGTGTAACCACTAAAGAAATTACCTATGTAACCGTTAAAGAAATAACCTGTGTAACCGTTAAAGAAATGACCTGTGTAACCGTTAAAGAAATAATCAATATTATTCAAAATCTGAAAAGGTAAAAACGACAAATCTTGAAATGTCTATAGGCCGTATGTAGCAACAGAAGTTTAAATAATTTCTTTTTACTTACTTATGGAAGGAGATAATGTGGATCCAAACACTTTATAGAGAGAAGGAATTATTTCTGCTAGAATTTCCTCTGACAAAGCCGTTGTTGGAATCATTCCAAAATTCGGCCCAGTTTTTTCTCAAGCTCTTGATTAAAAAGCAATGGGCGATCCATTCTATTTAATCCTATATTCTCCTCCGTTGTTTTCCAATTGCATCGTTTATTCATGATTGAGAATTTAATGAGGCCTTTCCCTTCAAATCTCTCCCTTCCTCCACTAAATGGAATATTTAAATTGGTCGAGCTCCTTTTGCTATGAATAAAAGATGGCATTCTCTTTCAAATATTTATTCTTACTTTAGAAAGGTTTATTAATATCATTTTGCTTATGTTTCTAAACAATAGAGATGGTATCTGAAAATAGCCTATGAGATTGTGCATCTATACTAGACACAATTTTTTTTTTTCACGATTTCGGTACACAATGTGAAATATTGACAATATAGAATCAATACTGAATCCCACATTGGGCATTTCCAATACTAAATGGACGTTAATATATATTTTAATTTTCTTTTACAAGTCAACACCACCCACCAATGAATAAAGGTAGCTAAATGAAACTCCTATAACGTGTGAAACGTTCATAATCCTCGTGGTGTGAACTATACTCGTATTTATATATATATGGATATTTTGCCGGGAGGAAATTAGTCTAAAGTCTAAAGGGAGAGGCGACCCTTGTCTCTTTAGATATACAGGGTGCTTCAAAAAAAATGTATACACACTTTGAACTTCCATAGAAAATTTATTTACCGTTCTACAAAGTTAAATTTCAGGAAAATAGAAAACTGAAAGTCCAATATAAATGAAACATAAATAACAAATGTTAATACTGTTCAAATTGGTGACCTGCAGCATCAATACAATTCTGAGTACGAGTCACCACAGATTCTGTACATCGTATCAAAACGTACAATGAGATTTCTCTACACACTGCTTGAACCTCATTCCAAAGAATGTCTAGGTTACGTGGTTTACGTTTGTACACCCCATCTTTTACTGTGCCCCACAAGAAGAAATCCAGTGGTGTAAGGTCTGGAGAGCGTGCTGGATAAAAATTTGTCGGGCCAGTGGATAGGACGCAGGCGGCCAATCGAGTTTCCAGCACGCTCTCCAGACCTTACACCACTGGATTTCTTCTTGTGGGGCACAGTAAAAGATGGGGTGTACAAACGTAAACCACGTAACCTAGACATTCTTTGGAATGAGATTCAAGCAGTGTGTAGAGAAATCTCATTGGAAGTTTTGATACGATGTACAGAATCTGTGGTGACTCGTACTCAGAATTGTATTGATGCTGCAGGTCACCAATTTGAACAGTATTAACATTTGTTATTTATGTTTCATTTATATTGGACTTTCAGTTTTCTAATTTCCTGATATTTAACTTTGTAGAACGGTAAATAAATTTTCTATGGAAGTTCAAAGTGTGTATACATTTTTTTGAAGCACCCTGTATATATATAAAATTCTATTCATGATAAAATTATGAAAAACGTTTTAAAATTACAAAATATTTTCTTAAATTGAGTTTCTTTTTATTTCAAAACGCATATTTAAAGCGATAATCGCTCTTTAACGGGCTTAATAAAAAATATCGACCATATCCTACAAGAAATATTTACAAATAAAGGATATTGTTTTATTAAGCCCGTTGAAGAGCGATTATCACTTGAAAGCTAGCGTTTTGAAATAAAAAGAAACTCATTGTGAGAAAATATTTTGTAATTTTAAAAAATATATATCTACATATGTGTTGAAAGGTCCTTTTTATTATGGTTAGAAAAGGTTTGTGTGGCTCTGCTTATATTTTGAATACGCAGACCAAATATATACAACATATATTTTTTTCAAAATTCGAAATTATTTTAAAGGCGTAAGATTCTTTTTGAAAATAAACAATTTCTACTGCCCTTACTGCAATGGATAAATTAATGGGAGGGCGGTAACAGCAGTATGGTAGATTAAACTGGCGAAACCGCTGGGAGGGTTCACCACTGATGAGCCAGGCCCTCCCATTAATTTATCTATTGCAGTAAGGGCAGTATAAATTGTTTATTTTCAAAAAGAATCTTACACGCCTTTGAAATAATTTTTAATTTTGATAACAGATGGCGCGCTAGTGCATCATATATTTTTATATTCATGCACTCATAATAGTCATATCTCTAATTATACATCAGAGCGATGCAATATATTCATCACCCTAATAAAAAGCTTTACTAGTAAGGATAAAGATTGAGCCACAACCCCAGTTTTTGGAAATTTCATACAAAATTTCAACCTGTATATTATGGGTTTGGGCCTTCATCAGTAGAAAGGCGGCTTCGATTTCGTAACATTCTACGGGGTGGGGGGAAGGGGAGGTTATAAAATCGGTCAAATTTACTAAGCAGGTGTATAAGCTAGTGAGGGTTCATATATATATATGTGAAAAAATAGTACAAATGTAATATTGCACTGGGATATTTATGGCCTTTTTCTTAATATTCTATATACAGTTACGAGCGTCATTCTTCATCAGTCATCTCTGTCACCGTTTGCTTTTTTTTTTTGGAATGGCGCCCTCCTATTGGTCGGCTACGATCACGCCACCTTTGCCCTCCCCCCCCCCACTCGCTTTTTCGTTTTTGTAACCATTGTGTTGGAGCGGGTCGCTCCTTAAATAAATGCATATATTAGTTAATAACTAAATGGAATCCTCTCTTTCTTTTTCCCAGTAAGAGACGCCTACGGAAGCCAACAGTACATAGACAGATAAAGCACATAGGCTATAGTTATTAACTAACATATGCATTTATATAAGGCGCTAATTTATAATTGTAACAAATAGTATTTGAATCAAAACATTCAATCGGGGGTAAAACACGGGCGTTGCCCGGGTCATTCGGCTAGTATATATATATATATATATATATATATACAGATATTTAGTACCTCCCTCCCATAACGTGTTAGTTATAGAGAGCAGAGATTTGTGACATCTTCCACTATAACAACACCGAATGTTCACGTACCCAATATCGTCCAGGTAACTAGAATAATGTTGAGGAGTTATAACACCTCTTGTAATTCCATAAATGTTAACCTAACTAATATTATCTATATAAATAGAACACGATAACTAGGAGCTATTTTAACATAATTCGCGCCATCTATACACAGAAAATAAAACATTTTTAAGCACGTATGTCTCTTTCACACACAAAACTACTGTCCTTACTGCGATTAAAAATAATTGGAAGGGCTTGGCTAATCATCAAATATTATATGTATGTCTATTGTCCATTTTTGAAATCCCCCTCTTCACTGTAGAATATATGAGCAGAATCGTTCAATACAGTATTAGAGCTCTAAGAAGCGGTCTAGTATATTAAATTGGCGAAACTGCTGGGAGGGTTCACCACTGATGAGCTAAGCCCTCCCAATGATTTTTCATCGCAGTATGGACAATAGAGTTTGTATTTGGTGTGAAAGAGACATTCGTGCTTAATGCTTTTATTTCCTTTGATCAATCCATAGACCGTCTCTGAAAACTAGCAGAAGCGGGTCGGTGACAAAGTCACGACATCAGCTTGACGGGAGAAGTGACCTTTCTTTGAATAGGTCAATATCATCCCGGGAAATTTTTCATCAATATTTAGACCATATAATTGGTCTATCTACACTGAGAGCTATAAACATCTCTTTGGAAATTCCTAAAGATTTAATGAATCCCAGGTAGATCTCCTGAAATCAAAGCCAGCCTTGTACAGACGATGGCCATTAAGCCTGAAACCATAGACTACAGTTGGGCTTTCGGAATTTTACAAAGCTGGTGTTGTGACTTTGTCACCGACCTGATTCTGTTAATTTGTAGAGACGGTCGGTAGATGGCACATAGTTTATACGTCTATTTTGACGGGATATGTGACCTTATTTTATAAATCAATAGCCTTTTGGAAAAATTTCCAAGCAGAAAGAGTTATTACTATTCTATATACAGTTACGAGCGTCATGCGTTCTTAATTCTTCAGTTTTCATCTCTGTCACCGTTTGCTTTTTTTTTGGAATGGCGCTCTCCTATTGGTTGGCTACGATTACGCCACCTTTGCCCCCCCCCCCCCCCCCCACTCGCTTTTTGGTTTATGTAACTATTGTTTTGGAGCGGGTCGCACCTTAAATAAATGCATATATTAGTTAATAACTAAATGGAATCCTCTCTTTCTTTTTCCCAGTAAGAGACGCCTACGGAAGCCAACAGTACATAGACAGATAAAGCACATAGGCTATAGTTATTAACTAACATATGCATTTATTTAAGGCGCCAATTTATAATTGTAACAAATAGTATTTGAATAAAAACATTCAATCGGGTAAAACACGGGCGTTGCCCGGGTCATTCGGCTAGTTTTAATATAATACACACAAAATGTTTAAATAACATGTCACCAGATGACGTGCCACCATGTAATCACACCTTAAGTTTAATCTTGTAGAAACCTGTTCCAAATTTACTCACAAGGGTCCTAGCACTTCGCTATCTTAATGCACCGTGGATATCGGTGGAAAGATGGTTTAAACCGTTGGTTATCGACCTCTACGACCTAGGTTCGATTCCCGCATTGGGCACTTTTTTTCTGATTAAAGAAAATGCTCCAATGGCTCCCGATTCTTGAAAAAAGTCCAACCCCACAAGCGAGTGCAAGTAACCAAACGGGGCTCTGACAGATTTGTAAGTGCAACGTGGAACTTCTTTTCACATGTGTAGACATGTGGTGCACTTATAGTCAAAGCAGTCGCTAACTACCCACCATGATTATCATGGCCTATACCACATGTACTAGGGATAAGCAAAAAAATAAAATAAATAATGCATCGTTTTGATGTATAATTAAAGGTAGAGGTGCCCCTCTAGGTACATGAAGATAATTCTAATGAAACTTTATGTTATTATATATATATAGTCACCACCGTCTTTCCTCATCGGCCTCTGTCACGGATGCGCGCGCACAGGGAGGTCACGTGCTCGCCGGCTCCTTCGAGCCGGATTTGAACCAGCGACCTAAGGATCACCGTTGTAACATCTACAGTCGGGTAAAACACGGGCGTTGCCCGGGTCATTCGGCTAGTGTATATATAAAACCCACATAATTAAAATCCCTATTTGAATAATCAGTAAATATAGGATTTCACAAGGCTTTATTTTCTCCATTATATTTCGTATCCGTAGTACGGCGAACATTTTGAAATTGTTATGGCTTAACCACGTGTTTGTTTACTTTAAGTAAACCCAGCGCCACGTAGCGTCAAATATTTTAGTTAAAAACGATTTTTCCTCGTATACATCTCTCTACAATTTACATATGAATGAAATACAATTGTAGATACATATATAAAGGTAAATATTATATATTTTCAATCGAAATTTCCGACCTATGTAGCACACTCAAGTTTTGTATTATTTGTTTGCGGAAGAGTATTTCTCGATGTAAAAAAAAATTGCATATACATTCATACTCTTCCACAAGTTTATTATTATTGTTTAATTAAATACTAAGATTCAGCACTGCAGAGTCGTATATACACTCATGGACCAAATTTGATGAAGTGGAAAGTCTTTGATGTAGCCGGTCGTCTGCTTTTTGAAAGAAACCGGCAAGTTTAAGAAAAAGGTGATTATATATATATTTTTAAATTATAAAACTATTTTAGAGGCGTATTATTCTTTTTAAAATAAAACAATATCTACTGTCCTTACTGCGATGAAAAAATTAAAGGGAGGGCCTGGCTCATCAGTGGTGAACCCTCCCAGCGGTTTCGCCAGTTTAATCTACCATTTTTCATCGCAGTAAGGACAGTAGATATTGTTTTATTTTAAAAAGAATAATGGTAGATTAAACTGGCGAAACCGCTGGGAGGGTTCACCACTGATGAGCCAGGCCCTCCCTTTAATTTTTTCATCGCAGTAAGGACAGCAGATATTGTTTTATTTTAAAAAGAATAATACGCCTTTAAAATAGTTTTATAATTTGATAACAGATGGCGCTCTAGTACATATATATATTTTTGTTTAATCAAGAATGGGTATTTGGCCAATTCTGTAATAATTAAGAATCGACGATTTTAGTTGATATTTATTCCGACAGATGGCGCAAGCCATCAGCAACTTTTAGTTGCACAATCTGGACATGTTTTTTATCAATTTATCCACTTGATCCCAGTAAAATTTAACTTTTTCACTATATTTCACAGAGATATAATATTTTCACACTTGGTTATCTCGTGTGTCTTCAATAAAGGTCACTGTGCATCAAATATTTTTCAGAGTTATTGCCTGAATCCCGATATATATGCTGAAAGATACAACTTCTTTCAGTTGTGTATGATTGTAAAGTTAAAATGCAAAATCATAAAGTTATTTGAATATTTATATTATTTTGAATATTAGCCTAATCTGTTGTTTTTAAATTGCCACTTACATATAAATTGCACGCTTTTATGTGGAAATATTGGTTTAATGAAGCTTGACCGGATGAAAGTTTTCTCTTAAAAAAAAAAACTTTTTACCAATTATTCCTTGATATTTATTATGTTTACATAGCAATAACGCGTCATATATGTAATACAAATGAAAACACCAAAACACGAATGTTTATTTTCACAAATAAATCAAACTTCTACTGTCCTTACTGCGATGAAAAAAATATATTGGGAGGGCTTGACTCATCAGTGGTGAATCCTCCCAGCAGGTTTGCCAATTTAATCTACCAGACCGCTTATTTAGAGCTCTAATACTGTATTGGATCATTCTGCTTTTATATTCAACACTGAAGGGTGGAATCTTAGAAATGGTATTTAAGCAAGCTATGGACATAAGCCCTTAGGACAGTACAAAAGGAACATTCACGTTTTGGTGTTTTCATTTGTTTATTATATAAAACAAAATGATTTAAAAGCGCGAATGTTTCTTTTATACATAAAACGAACTTCTACTGTCCTTACTGCGATGGAAAAATATATTGGGAGGGCTTGGCTCATCAGTGGTGAACCCTCCCAGCGGTTTCGCCAATTTAATCCACCAGACCGCTTCTCAGAGCTCTAATACTGTATTTTATCATTCTGCTTTTATACGCTACACTGAAGGATGGAATCTTAGAAATGGTTTTCAAGTAAACTATGGACATAAGCTTATAGGACAGTAGAATTACATTCAAATATTTGCTTCGAGCAATGCTCTTCAGCAAACTATAAAGACAAGGCCAGTTAGGAATAAATTAACACAAAGCAATAACGCGCCATCTATACAAGGGAGGGTTCACCACTGATGAGCCAAGCCCTCCCAATATATTTTTCCATCGCAGTAAGGACAGTAGAAGTTCGTTTTATGTATAAAAGAAACATTCGTGCTTTTAAATCATTTTGTTTTATATGTATAGATGGCGCGTTATTGCTTTGTGTTAATTTGTTTATTATGTTTATTAAACCATATCTTTCAAAAGATGCAAAATTAAAATTGTATTGGAATAAGGTAATTATATTGACGAAAAGATGCTTCCTGATTGTTCAACTGAAAGTTGCTGATAGTTTGCGCCATTTATCGGAGTAAGTAACAATTTATCTTCAATTTTTAATTATATCATCTGGTTCAAATCACATTAATAGGTACCGCTCAGCAAGAGCAACCTAGTTCATGATAATTGAAACAGTGAATAATATGTGAAGGTTATTCACATATTAAACAAATTTTAACGCGGGATTCAATCCCGGTTCATGACTGTCGGGAATCGAGGATGTTATCCACTCATCCACCGACTTATTGTCGGGAATCGAGATATTATAATTATATCTCAGAGTTTTTTCCAAATATATTTTGTTAAAGAATGAAGAAATATAAACACGTTACATGTTATAGACTGTTGACCTTAGCGTGGGGAAGATAGTATCGACAAAAAGAGCTGGTTCTGTAAGCTTCTTGGATATTTTGCTCTTTCTGAAACGCGTTTGTGGTTGAAATTTCTTGATTAATTCAGAATATTTGGCCAATATTCCGAAATAGTAAACATCAACGATTATTAGATATTTATTCCGATAGTCAACATAAGTCATCAACAAACTACGACTTTGTACGAGCAGAAAATACCTTTTGTCTTGTTATATTACATTTTATATATCCCATGAAACTAGAAGAGAGAGATGGAGATTATTATTAAAAGGAATTTTTTATTGATATCATGTCAACAGTAAGTAAAATGAGGTAAAACACAACATAAAGCAGTCGCTAACTACCCACCATGATTATCATGGCCTATACCACGTGTACTAGGGATAAGCAATAAATAAATAATATAAATAATGCATCGTTTTGCTGTATAATTAAAGGGAGAGGTGCCCCTCTAGATACATGAATATAATTCTCCTGCAACTTTATGTTATGTATATATAAGATACACTTACATAAAATCCCTATTTGAATAATCAGTAAATATAGGATTTCAGAAGGCTTTATTTTCACCATTATCTCGTATCAGCAGTACGGCGAACATTTTGAAATTGTTACACAACCTAACCACAACCTAAGTTACAGAAGGATTGATTCAGAATATTTAAATCACCGGGGGTTGGTGGAAGGATGGTCTAAACGTTGGTTTTCGACCGCTACGATAGTCCATTTCTCCCTTTAATTATGGAAACTATGGCATACAGTTTACCCTTTTGTCTATATTTGCCAAAACTGGTATTGTGGCTTCATTACCATTAGTAAAGTTTTATTACCAGGGTAATGAACATAATGTAACGTTCTGATGTATAATTAAAGGGAGAGAGATGTCTCTCTAGGTACATTAAGAAAAATATAAAATGAAAGGATTTAAAAGCACACGAATGTTTCTTTTATACATAAAACGAACTTCTACTGTCCCCACTGCGATGAAAAAAATATATTGGGAGGGCTTGGCTCATCAGTGGTGAACCCTCCCAGCGGTTTCGCCAATTTAATCCACCAGACCGCTTCTCAGAGCTCTAATACTGTATTGGATCATTCTGCTTTTATATGCTACACTGAAGGATGGAATCTTAGAAATGGTTTTCAAGTAAACTATGGACATAAGCTTATAGGACAGTAGAATTATATTCAAATATTTGCTTCGAGCAATGCTCTTCAGCATTGACCTTGTCTTTATAGATTGCTGAAGAGCATTGCTCGAAGCAAATATTTGAATATAATTCTACTGTCCTATAAGCTTATGTCGATAGTTTACTTGAAAACCATTTCTAAGATTCCATCCTTCAGTGTAGCATATAAAAGCAGAATGATCCAATACAATATTAGAGCTCTGAGAAACGGTCTGGTGGATTAAATTGGCGAAACCGCTGGGAGGGTTCACCACTGATGAGCCAAGCCCTCCCAATATATTTTTTCATCGCAGTAAGGACAGTAGAAGTTCGTTTTATGTATAAAAAAACAATGGTTGCCTGTAAAGTCGGTTTTACGGGCGAAGATTTTACGTGACAACGGTAGAATATTTATTGATATGAATATAATTAAATTGCACAATAGGAACAAGGAATTGAATGAAAATAAGAATTGCACAAATTTTAACTATAGAAATATATTTTGTTTACTAAAACATTGTACATGTAAACTTAAACTTAACTAATTCCTATTTGAGTGATTTTGTTGAGGATAGGACGATGATAGGAGAAATATGAAATGAAAGGAAGTGTTTCTGCTGTAATGTGTCTTGCGAAAGTCAAGTCGATAGTTGTTCCTTTTAACGTAGTTGACTTAGAAACGTTTGATACGCAATCAAGATTATACGTATTTTTCATGAATTTAAGAAACGAGTTGTCAGGCTTTACGTTTTTGTTAAAATCACCACACAGAAGAATCGGTATACTAGAATCAACTTGCACGAACGGTGGCACGTACTGGCTGTTGTGAATGTACGGACCGAGTCCTTGCCATAGTAACATTCCAATATCCTGCATACTAGCTCCTGGATGAATATATACAGCACCGAGTATAAACTTGAAGCTAGTATTAGCGGCGAAGCAAGTAACTTCAGTCATGCACATGTCACCCTTGGTTTTAATGACACGAGTTACGTCTGTAATCGCAACTTGGAACACTTCCGCCGTAGATGTCGATGATAATTTACGATAGATCGCCACTCCACCAGCCGCGTTGGTATTTGAAAATCAAAACACTTATTCAGATCGAAGGTTCATATTTTTGCTAAATAAATTTGAAATTAAATAAAATTTGTAATTGTAAATGATGAAGTTGAAAATTAAAACATTTACTTAAATTAGATGTTAAAATTCTTGCTCAACACAGTTTAAATAAAGTTTTCTTATATCTGCCCCTTTTTCTTAATATTTGTAATTTTAAAGAATCAATTCG
Organism: Cordylochernes scorpioides; assembly: GCA_030710605.1. Lineage (NCBI taxonomy): Eukaryota > Metazoa > Arthropoda > Arachnida > Pseudoscorpiones > Chernetidae > Cordylochernes > Cordylochernes scorpioides. The sequence goes on along the minus strand of CP092881.1, from coordinate 30,607,017 downwards.
AAAATCAAAACATTTATTCAGATCGAAGGTTCAAATTTTTGCTAAATAAATTTGAAACTATTTAAAATTTGTAAAATAATAATTAATTAATTAATTAATTTTAAACTAATAATTTACTTAACACTATCAACATTTATCAATAGTATGACATAACCTATAAACTCAGTTTCTCAACTTTTGTGTCAATCTAACAATTAATCAATCAATCATAGTTTACGATAATGAAATATCAGTGTACAATTATTTACCTTTATTGTTGTAGTTGTTGTAAATGACGAATCTAAGCACTCCACATTTTCACTACAGACACAGCTGACGATACTTTAACCACACGTGTGAACTTGTATTATGACGCTTTCTTGTTTTTCCAACGCCAAGAACGTTCGAGAAAGACAAAGACAGAGACAAGCATGCGCCGATTCAATGCGCCTAATTCTCTAGTGATCTTCATTGCCTCGGTATGGAGGTCGACGGCGAAGAGCCATGCCTTCAGATCCAGGGACATGTCGCAAAGAACGAGAGAGAAAATGAGATACAGTCCAGACAATCGCTACCTCTATAACTCTACATGCCAATAATGTCTGCAGTTAGAGAGGGAATAACACCAAACTACCTCAAATTAATTAGTCATAGCGTATGCAAATTAAAGTTACCCAATCTTTCTAAATTAAGGTAAAGAGTCAACACGCCCTGCGGCCACCGAGGTTGTCTCCGCCACAACCTCAGCTACAGAAGGATTGATTCAGAATATTTAAATCACCGGGGGTCGGTTGAAGGATGGTCTAAACGTTGGTTTTCGAGCGCTACGACCCGGGATCGAATCCCGCATTGGACACCTTTTTCTGATAAAAATTTGCTCCAATGGCCCCCGATTCTTGCAAAAGTGCAACACTACCAGCGAGTGAATGTAACCAAACGAGGCTCTGGCACATAAGTGCAAAAGTCAAACTTCTTTTCAGATGTGTAGACACGTAATGCTTTTATAGTAAAAGCAGTCGCCAATTTCTACCTACTATGAGTATCATGGTCTGTACTACGTGTACTAGGGATAATAAAAAATCATATAACACAGACCTTCATCTGAAGGCCTGAATCTTCGGCCTCAATACCGAGACAATGAAGACAACAGCAGTGGTGAAGGCTACCATCTACTTCCTGGTATTTGAGATGGGAAATGCCAACTATCAAATCAACCTTTCCACTCTCTAGGAAAGAACTTTGGCGGTTCATTGTTGGCGGAGTCTTTCCCGCGATGGTAGACATCGATGAAGAAGTAATTTATATCATATATATATTTATCAATAATTTATTTATATACATATATCATTATAAAAATAAAAATCTCTCTCCCGTCAAAATAGACGCTAAAAATAAATGCCAGCTTAGAGTCTATTTTGACGGAAGTAACGAACTTTATTTTATAGATCAGTATCCTCCCGGAGGAATTCCCATATATATCATTAATTAATGGCATTTATTTATTTTTAATTATATCTTAATATATGGTCCTATACAAACTTCTTGTATATATAAGATGTTTGTATCAGAGAGACAAACAATTCAATACAAATGTGTTTCAACCAACGCTATTAATTCTTGTGGATCAATTTTCAGAGATTTTTATATTGTAACGAAGTGTTTATTATTTTTATTAGCAGAGTATCATGTTTATGTTTATATTTTTTTTCTTCTCTGTAAACTTCCCTCATTGCTTATCTTTTATTTATCACTCATAGTTTGTTCTTACCTTAAATAAATTGCTGTGTCATCCTGAAGTTTGTCTTTTCTAATTTTACACGTGGGCAATATTAATAGCATGAAATGTACTGTCTCTGAATAAATGACGGATATCTTGAAAACTATACGATATAAATAACGATATTTCGTTTATCACTACGCTCATATGTCAGGAATTCACTTTAGTAAGGTTGTTATATCGAAATAAAAGTTCTGTAGAGAATTCTAAGATACTTCTTATTGATTATAAGCATTCTATCAATGTGTGGAAAGAATTTAACCTTTTAGGAAATTTCAACATTTTAGTTGTTTATCAGAGTAATCAAGGTTGGAACTGAAATAAATATTATAGAATTCATATAACATTATATAAAGCTAAATAAAGTAAATTATAACAAATAAATATATTGTTAACATCATTTGCTGATTGCTTAAAATAAGATAGATATATCAACCGTTCTGGAGTTACGACGTCTTTCTCGACGTTAGAGCGTTAAATGTTATCTTACAAGTCAGGACAGCCATGTCATCCGCACAATGAATACTGCTAGACAGGGCAGGACAATATAACAGCTATAACAGCCTCACGGTGAATGCTGTCAGACAAGTTAGAACATGTAAACATTCAAAATAGCCACACGATGATGGTGCAAGACAAGCCAGGACATTCACACAGTCATAACATATGCACGAAGAATGCTGTAAGACAAGAGTCAGGACGATATAACAGTCATAACAACTACACGACGAATGCTGAAAGACAACTCAGGACATTCACACAGCCATAACATATGCACGAAGAATGCTGTAAGACAACTCAGGACATTCACACAGCCATAACATATGCACGAAGAATGCTGAAAGACAACTCAGGACATTCACACAGCCATAACATATGCACGAAGAATGCTGAAAGACAACTCAGGACATTCACACAGCCATAACATATGCACGAAGAATGCTGAAAGACAACTCAGGACATTCACACAGCCATAACATATGCACGAAGAATGCTGTAAGACAAGTCAGGACAATATAACAGTCATAACAACTACACGACGAATGCTGAAAGACAACTCAGGACATTCACACAGCCATAACATATGCACGAAGAATGCTGAAAGACAACTCAGGACATTCACACAGCCATAACATATGCACGAAGAATGCTGAAAGACAACTCAGGACATTCACACAGCCATAACATATGCACGAAGAATGCTGAAAGACAACTCAGGACATTCACACAGCCATAACATATGCACGAAGAATGCTGAAAGACAACTCAGGACATTCACACAGCCATAACATATGCACGAAGAATGCTGTAAGACAAGCCAGGACATTCACACAGCCATAACATATGTACGAAGAATGCTATAAGACAAGTCACACAGCCATAATAGCTGCACGGTGAATGCTGTAAGACAAGTCAGGACAATATAACAGCCATAACAGATACACGGTGATTGCTAAAAGACAACTCAGAACATTCACATAGCCATAACAGCTGCACGAAGAATGCTGTCAGACAGGGCAGGACATTCACACAACCATAACAGCTGCACGAAGAATGCTGTAAGACAAGTCAGGACAATATAACAGCCATAACAGTTACACGGTGGTTGCTGTCAGACAGGGCAGGACATTCACATAGCCATAACAGCTGCACGAAGAATGCTATAAGACAAGTCAGGACAATATAATAGCCATAACAGTTACACGGTGGTTGCTGTCAGACAGGGCAGGACATTCACACGGCCATAACAGCTGCACGAGGAATGCTGCCAGACAGGCCAGAACAATCTAACAGCCACGACAACAGGGCTGCGGGGTTAGTACGCAGCTCGGACGATCTCCTACGACGTCCGTTTTCGTGCCTGTAATTTTAATTGGATCGATACCGGCCTCACGCCACGGTGGCGAAACCTTTGTATCTAATACTTCTCCTTTCTTCTTTCTCTCTATCTTTAACTTGCATCTTCACACTACCCAGTAACCCCTACGGTGACTGACTTCCTGAACAAGCTGGAACTGGCCCACCGGAGCCTGGACTACTATTTGACAAGTTTCACTAGGCGTGACTGGAAACAGCCTTGAAGTGACAAATCCGTCTTTCACCTCGCGACTATGCAAACACACCTTTTTATCTAGCCGAACCCTTAATTATTCCGATCTGGGTTTTTGGAACACGAAAATTCCGAACGGAATCGTTCATTGGCATTTAGTCACGGTTTTCTTAATTTTAGAGTTGCCTTTTAAGTCTAACTAATTAAAAAATAAAATGCATCTAAATATATATATATCGAAATCTATTTTTAAGGTATATTCTGAATGATGATGTGATGAAGCGTGTAAATCTATATACGAATGTTTGCAATTTCGCGCCTGCAGGAATTAAAGTGAATATATGTGTTGTAATATTTTCTAATATATACTTATATATTATATGTAATACTAGTGGACGTACCCGGCTTCGCCCGGGTTTTACCCGAGTAAAGGTTTGTCTAACGAATCTCTCGATAAAGTGAACATTTTTTCCAGGTCCCTTGAAAAATACTCGAGAAGTTGAATAAAATCAATATTAATTGGTTCCCTCGGTAATTGGAAGTTAAAGGAATAGTATCTTGCCTTGGAATTGTATCATTATTCTTGTCTCAAATAAATTGCCGTGTCATCCTGAATTTTGTCTTTCCTAATTTTCTACATTACAAAATCATCGTATCATCATGATAATATTTAGAGAAGATTTTTGAATTATAACAGATAAATTAGAATATTTATCTTGATTATTTTTAGGCGAAAAGTTATTTTAAAAATTTTATTTGCTAGAAACTTTCCCAGTACTATACTAAATAACTTCCCAAAATTTCATGGCGTTCCAATGAGTGGTTTGGTCAGGCATAAAGGACAGACAGACACACATACATTCATTTATATATATATATAGATAGGTATAGTATTATATCCAAAACTGTAAAAACAATTTAAATAGCCAGTTCTGCCATCATGTAATGCACGACAAAATAAACTTCTATTGAGTGACAGCCGGCGCCAGGATAGGAAAAAGGTCCGAAAAACGTGTTGGGGTTACCAGGTGTTCCCTCTTCTTGCTCAAACATATCAGTCCGCTTTGAGACACGACGATTGACAAACCCCCCTAGAGAGACCCGCACAGATCTGCCTTGACCGGTGTCGGCATCACTATCTCGCCATCTCTATGGTGACATCCAACATGTCTCGTCTTTTTGTGTGATCTCAATTTCACGCCTGAAACCACTCTAAACATTGTAACAACAACAACAAAAGCTTTATTAAGACCTTTTAGTCTTATACAGATTCTCCAAGCAGAAATATAGGATACATGCAGGAAAAACAGTAATAGAACTTAATGATAGCATGATATTTATATACAGGGAAAATATATATAAAGCCAATCAAGCTAATAGATTAATCTGGGCAAATTGAAGGCAAAGAAAATTACTATACATGAATTCACCACGGATTCTCTGCAAATGAAGAAAAAAAGTAAAAGCTGATTACAATCAATATTGAGAAAATGAAATTCATATCTAAACATTGTAGCCATTGTGCAACCAAGATGCCACACTACATTCATCCAACAGGATAACAAAACACATTACAACATATATATATATATATTTTTAAGGTTTGATATCTCAGTTAATATAAATTCAAACGAGTTAATAATATATACAAAAAGGTTTTCTATATGTCCTTAAAGTACTGGATTATTTGTATAATCTACAGAGGGCATGCACCTTACCTCTAGAAGAGAAATCTCCACCATAGAGAAGCCTATCTGAGTCATCCAGATTGTAGGCGCATCATTTGGCTTGAGTCCAGGGTAACATCATATTGATCTTCTTTTAACTTGGAATATATTTACTTATAAAATACATTTATAAACTCACTTCAAGGAATAATTCAATTTATTTCCCCCAATATTAAATATTTATTATTTGGCATTCCACATTCCCATTAAGATAAAAAACGGAAATATGTATATAAGTTAGTCTTATTACACATTATGATATTAGAATTATGGTTTATATGGTTTTATATATATATTGTTTATATTTTGTCTATGGAGAATGAATGATAATGGAAAAATCTAAACATTCCCGAGGTGCTCCAAATGCGATTTCCAACCAGCCAGTCCTGAAAATCTATTGAATTTTATCAAATCCTCCAAAAAAGACCTCTGGGTAAACCCCAAGACTATAATAGAAATGCTGAGACAATGGGACTTAATGGAGATCGTTTAAACGACTTGAGGAATTGCAACAACAACAACATATTTTGTCTTTAAGTGGGTCGGTGGAAGGATGGTCTAAACCGTTGGTGTTTGACCGCTACAACCCGGGTTCGATTCCCGCATTAGGCACTTTTTTTCTGATTAAAAAAATGCTCCAATGGCCCCCCCATTCTTGAAAAAGTCTAACCCCACCAGCGAGTGCATGTAACCAAACGGGGCTCTGGAACATTTGTAAGTGCTAAGTCGAACTGCTTTTCAAATATGTACACATGTGGTGCACTTACAGTAAAAGCAGTCGCCTACTTCTACCCAACATGATTATCATGGCCTGTACCACGTGTATTAGGGATAAGCAAAATATATATATGTTTTTTCTATGTGTTTAAAACTGCTATGTGGCTTGTGTTATGGAAGTATTAAATTAATGATTTAATTCATCATTCAATAATTTGTTGGAAAAAAACCTTCATTTAGAGATTTCACACGCTTTTATATGAATTCATTATTGGTTTCAGGTGAAAACAAGGTAACTTATTCACCTTATTCCTCATCTTATGTGTTATAGACACAGAGAATTTCTACAAATACCCATCAATGATATTTAATACTATTCTTACTATAAAACACACACAAAAAGCTTTATTAAGACCAGCGGTCTTATACAGATTCACCACAGGAAGTAATAATAGATGGAGCTCCTATACTCCAGGCAGCACAGAACCCAACAACAGCCTCCTGGTCCGACGTATGTCCAATGGCCACACGTTCCTTCGTGCATACGTCATGGTTAGCGTATCACTGAACAGGCCAGTGTGGAATCAGCCGCGTTCTAGTATTCTTACTATAAAGGGGTAGAAATATATCATTTAAAATATATATCGTTTTTTAATATTTGAATATATATATATTACCGAAGAAAAAAATAAATTAATATTTTCTATAATATATATATATATATATTAATTAAAGGGCATATTTTGGATCTAATATAAAACAAACATTTTATTTAATATAAAAATGCCAATATTTCAATGCGAATGTTTTTAAAAATATGATGAATAAGTAAAGAGAGAGATAGAGAAAGAAAGCGTATGTATATTTACTCTCTTTTCACACACAGAGAACCTATAGATAAGGATTATTAATATATTCACAATTCATTAATTTATTTAACATTTAATATATAACATTTGGTATATCCCAAAAATTATTAATAAAAATAAAAACCCTTTTTGAGATTATAAAATATAATCCTTATCTATTTTCTCTTTAACTGTCTTTACTTCTTAATTCTATTTTTCTTATACATTTCTTGATTTCTCAGGAAGCCACTTAGAACATAGAGTTTTTTTGGTCATAGAGGTACAGTCTGCACCACGCTGACGAGGGCCAACGGCCCGAAAAGCGTTCGTGGTTGACTTCTCTTGATATATCAAGAAATTGGGTTGGCTAAATATCAAGGAACAGGCTAAATCAAAGTTTAGTTTATTTCTGTTCCACTAGATGGCACTAGAAAACGCTTATGTTAGTGGTCAGGATATGCCTTATTTGTTTTTAATATCAACACCTGACCTTTTTTTATTTGTTTAGTTTTTTTTTTTTTTATAATATTATTTTTTTCACACACACACACACACACACATATATACACTCTCTTTTCATATTTTCGGAAAACATTCGAAAAATGGGCCTATAACCGTGGTTTCAATCAATGACCATTGTTTTGCTTCATAATTTTACGGCTCAAATATTTCTTGAATGAGCACATTGACTAAAGAGAATTGTTTGATAGCTATATAATAGCTCAATCTACAGTTACTCCTGGGCTAACAAAATATTTTAATAAACCTTCATTAATTATAGATTCCATCAATAACATCACTACTAATGGTCACTTTCTATAACGAACTTTCTTACCTATAGGGTTTCTTAACCATTGCCAAATAGCAGGCTTAATTATAGGACGATTGGGTTCCTAGGTTAGCGTTATTTATCAGAATGGACCATTGACCAACAATGACCGTGTCAATGGCCCAACGTCATTATTTACTTGTCCTGGGGACAACACTTGTTACATCCTGATTGGTCGATGATAGCCAGTGTTCTCAGATTGATGGCATTATTTGACACTCGAATTTATATCACATTTATCACTCTTCCTGAATATTGATTGCAAACATCGGCAGTTTGGCCTTTCTCAATTATTTTTCTCTAGTTCTCTCAGACCAGTAAAATACCGACACGAGCTAAATACTTACACCAAAAATATGCCTAAAATGAAAACTACGCATGCGCATTTACTGGTGTTACTAAATTATATTATAATTTAGGCTTTGTTCTTTACAGTAAATTTGATTTTACATTTTTTTCAAAAGTTATTTTATATTTTATTTTTTAAAATTTCGAGAACTTTTTGATCCTAACGTGTATATTAAAATATTTTATAGACCGGTATTTATAGAAAAGGAAACTTTTGTTCGATATTAAAGAACTATGATCTATGTTTATATTCTCATTTTTTAAAATCTAAATTTTGAAATTAAGATATATCGAAGTAAAAAAAAAAAATATTACATCATCGATTTAAAAAATAATAATAATTTCTTTTAACGCAGACAAGTAAAATTCTCCTAGGGCCAGCTTAAATTTTGCTGGAAATGGTGCTGTTTTACCAAATTATCTGTTGAGTATAGCTAAGATAAATAAAATAAGTGGAATTCTTATAACTGAACTAGACGAATGGCCCGGGCAACGCCCGGGTTTTACCCGAGTGCGAATATATTTTAAAACCGTTGTCTTGGGTGGTCGCTATAGACAGGGTGGTCTGTATAGACAGGTGTATGTATCACACAGCTGATAACAGGGTTGTCTAGAGTGGCCGCTATAGACAGGGTGGTCTGTGTAGACAGGTGTATGTATCACACTGCTGATAACAGGGTTGCCTAAGGTGACCGCTATAGACAGGGTGGTCTGTATAGACAGCTGGATGTATCACACAGCTGATAACAGGGTTGTCTAGAGTGGTCGCTATAGACAGGTGTATGTATCACACAGCTGATAACAGGGTTGTCTAGAGGGGAGCAGGGAGGACACGTGTTCGCCGGCAGCCAATGGGCGCGCATTCTATCCGTGAGCTTCAGACAGAATAAGGCAATTATATATATAGATGAACCTTTGCTATTGCCACGTCACGCTTGAATATTTCCGGGAGGATGACATTCAGCTACTAAAAAGAGGCATCTCTCCCTTTAATTATGTATTAGGACAATGCATTATGTTCATCTCCCTAGTAAAAACTTTATTAGTAATGATAAAGAATTATCCACAACACCCGTTTTGTAAATTTCAGACAAAAGTCAACTTGTATACAATGATGTCGGGCTTTGAACCTCATCAGTACAGGGGCGTCTTCGTTTTCATATTGTCGCGTATATGAGCCTTCAAAACACCTACAACATCCGCCAATAGATGGCGCTTTCGTCTATTTACGGTCTGGAAATAATGTGAGAATCGCCGACTGCTGTAGGCCTTTTTTCTGGGGCAAATGTTTGTAAATACACGTTTATATTGTCCCTAGGAGGTAACGTAATGTAAATACCCGTTAATAATTATTCTAGTTATATGTAATGTGTAGTAGAAATGACAATAAAGTAGGAGTGTTAGAAGTCTCGGTGCCGATTGCTGTTGTTTCCCCCGCCAACACCACAGTCACTGCTCTTCTGGTAAGTCTCTCGTGTCCCTCCACCAGTAGTAAGGCCGAGAGATACTGCCAGAGGAAAGGAGATCCACCTGAGTAGTGTTTCTCGGGTATTTGGGTTGTCTTCAGGGTAGGGCTGAAGAGGTAAAGCAACGGAGCCTGGGTAGGTGATCCACGGAGGAGGAAGCGGCGTCGTCGCAAAGAACCGGAGGGGCAACGAGCGTACATATATAACTGAATAGGATGAAAGAGAGAGAGAGAATAAAATAAAAAATTGATACTCTATAACGTTTTATACTGATATTTTATGTGTCTTTTTACTAATTTCTAATAAGCTATTTACGTTATTTCTTAAATTTTAAACTTTTATTGGTTCAAAGATTCGTAAGCTACTTAGAGAGAGGGGTGTTATTAAATTTGAATTTTTAAAACTTGTGCTTCAAAGCGGTACATTCTTATAGATATATTTGTTTAATTTATTTTTTACCAAAGATATATAATTGTACCAGAGTTTTTAATGCGCTTCCAGAAACTGTTGTGTTTGATGTTATTAAATATCCAATTAGAGAAAACCACCTAAAACATTAAATTGAAACAAGGTTCGCACATGTTAGTTATTTACGATTTCTTGATATGAATCGAAATTTTATATTAGAGATAGAAAACACTAATTCCCTATTTTCACCTTAAAAAAACAAAATTAGTTTTCTATATAGACATACCCCAATTGACTAATATAAATCAATAAAATATAAAATCACTATATACAAATTTATAAACTCGCATTTTTATCTACTTTTAGCGTATCGTATTTTATGTATTTGATTTAGTGTATTTTAAATAAACATTGGATCAATCTTGTCATTTAGAGAAAGTCATTTTTTCAGATATTTTTATTTGAACACCTACATTATAGAAATAATGTCTTTTGTTACCCGAAGCGATTGGTGCAAATGGTCGCTCAAGTCATTTGGCTTTTTTTGTGACTGGAAATATCAAACTTATCCAATGTGGGTGCTGGGGAGGTTGATCGTCTCTGCTCGAGACTTGCTACTGACTCACTTCATCGTTCCAATTGCCCGTTTTATCGTGAAAATTGCTCGTTTTATCTTTCAAATCGTTCGTTTTATCGTTCAAATTTCCCGTTTTATCGTTCAAATCGTTCGTTTATCGTTTATATTGTTCGTTTTATCGTTCAAATCGTTCGTTTATCGTTTAAATTGTTCGCTTTATCGTTCAAATCGTTCGTTTATCGTTTATATTGTTCGTTTTATCGTTCATATCGTTCGTTTATCGTTTATATTGTTCGTTTTATCGTTCAAATCGTTCGTTTATCGTTTATATTGTTCGTTTTATCGTTCAAATCGTTCGTTTATCGTTTATATTGTTCGTTTTATCGTTCAAATCGTTCGTTTATCGTTTAAATTGTTCGCTTTATCGTTCAAATCGTTCGTTTATCGTTTATATTGTTCGTTTTATCGTTCATATCGTTCGTTGTATCGTTAATGTTGCCCCTTTTATCGTTCAAATTGCCCGTTTTATCGTTAAAGTTGCTCGTTTTATCGTTCAAATTGCCCATTTTATTGTACCAATTGCTCGTGTCATCGTTTAAATTGTTCGTTTTATCGTTCAAATTGCTCGTTTTATCCTTTCAATTTTTCGTTTTAGGTTTCATATTGCTCATTTCTATCCTCAACAAACTCGTTTAATGTTCTATTTACTCATTATGCCGTTCAAAGTACTTGATTTCAAGTTCAACTTGCTCGTTTTAAAAGTTCAATCTGCTCGTTTTTCGTTCAACATACTCTTTTTCAAGTTCAACTTACTCGTTTTTGGTGTTCAAAATTTACTCGTTTTGCCTTTTTCTAACTCGTTTTCAAGCTCAACTTGCTCTTTTAATGTTCAAATAATGAAACTCTGTTAGTATATAATGCAATAATAAAAATAAAACTCATCTCCAAAAATCTGCATGAGTATTTAATTGAATAAATATGAACTCTCTAAACCAAACATATTTTTTTTTCTTTAAAATAACACCGGCGATATCTATATGATAAATCATTAATAATTTTGTAATTGCAATCATGAAATTCCTCAACAATTTTGAAAAACACTTTTTAAAATAGAAACTTTAAAACCAAATAATTCTTTCTATTGGTGTGAAATATCTTGATGTAAAAATTATATACCGGCGATTTTTATAAGATAAATCATTCATATTTCTGTAATTTCAATCAAGATATTCTTCAACAAATTTAAAACATTTTTTTAAAAGGAAACTCTCAAAACCAAAACAAGAGAGTCGTTTTATTGGTATGAATCTTTTGATTGATATATTCATGCGATTTTTATATGATAAATCATTAATAATTTTGTAATATCAATTCGAATAAATAAAATCTTGGCCACTTCTGATATAGATGGAATAAGTAAATGTTAGAGAGAGCCATCCATTCCGTCGTACGTCAGTCTAGGATCCTATATTGAGATGTCGAAGCAGATTGCTGTTATGACCATTACGACATCCGGCGTGTAATTAAGTATGGTTAATTTAGGAAAGGGGGGTTCAACCTTTAAATAACCTATTACCTCCGCGGGGGAAATGGAGGATTTATTATCAAGGCTCTTCACTCTCTATTGATGATTGTAATTGTTCTTGTTGCGCTGAGAATTCCTTAGGTACCAGAGTGCCATGGTGTAGTGACAAGAGAGATGATGATTTCTACATAATTATGAATATATTTATATGAAAAATGGACACTTCGGCCAGTTGGGAGTTTTTTATTTTCTCAACGTTTCGATAAAAATATTTTGTCTTCGTCAGGAGAAATAAAATAAAGCATTTAGCAAGGCGTTAAAATTTGTTCTAAGGTTGCAAGGGCGTTCTCACGCCTTTTTTAACGCCTTGCCAAATGCTCTATTTTATTTACTTCTCCTGACGAAGACAAAAGATTTTTGTCGAAACGTTGAGAAAATAAAAAACTCCAACTGGCCGAAGTGTCTATTTTTCATATAAATATGAATGCCGGCCAGGTAGCCTCTATCTTTAAGATATGAATATATTTGTATTGAATATGGAATCAGCGCGCATAAATGATCGAGACTTACTTTTGAGTGTAAAACTTCTCAATTTTAAAATGTACGTTCAGGTTTTCTAATTTTCTCCTTCTTCCACAGATACACTCAACCTTTGTTTCAAAATGGATAGCGTATATTTATAATAACGCAAAAAGTCGGTGGACGAGTGGGTAACACCCTCGATTCCCGACAGCCATAGATGGCGCAAGTCATCGGCAACTTTCAGTTGCACGATAAGGAGATACCTTTTTTGTCATAATATATGACATTGGGTTGGGTTGGCCAAATATCAGAGAACAGGCTGAATCAATGTTTAGTTGATTTCTGTTCCACCAGATGGTGTTCTGCCTTCTGTAAAGCACATGTGCTCCTGGTCAGGATATGCCATTTTTAATATTGATTTCAACACCTGATCTTTTTATCTTTTATTTTTTCTTTCGTTTTTTCTTGTGCTAAGCGTATTTACGCAAGTTTGGCCTTAAATACCCATTTATTGGTTTTTCAAGAAGCCACTGGGACCAAAAATTATTTTTTGGTCGCAGTGGTTCAGCCTACTCCACGCTGACGAGCGCCAACAGCACGAAACGCGTTCCTGGATGGCTTTTATTGATTTATCAAGAAATTGGGTTGGCTAAATATCACGGAGCAAGTAAAATAAACGTTTAGTTTATTTTTGCTCCACTAGATGGCGCTCTGACATCTAAAAAGCACATGTGCTCGTGGTCAGGAAATTCCCTCTTTATTTTTAATATCAACACCTGACCCACTTATCTTTTATTTTTTCTATTGTTTTTTCATATATGTATGTGTATACAAGATAAGGTTCATATATCTGAAGAAGCACCTCTCTTTTATACATCAGAACGAAGTATTATGGTTATCATTCAGGTAAAATACTTTACTAATGATGATAAAGGTCCTGGTCACTTCACTAGCTTGACCACCTTTTTGGTAAATTTGTCGATTCTATAAACCTTCTCGTAGGATATTAAGAAATCGAAGCCACCTCTGTGTACCGATGATGGCCATAATCCGAAATTATGTTATACAAGTTGGATTTTTGTCTGAATTTGCCTAAACTTGTGTTGTGACTCATTCTTTATCATCAATAGTAAAGTTTAGAAAGAGGAGATCATATATCGCCGCAACTCTTTTTATTAACGCGATTAAAGGAAGCTTTCGGGCAAGCCCTTTCCCAACCATGCGTCATCTATTGACAATCTTTGCAATACAGCAGTGTTGGGTCGGTGACAAAGTAGCAACATCATATTTGCTAAATTCAGAACATCCAACTGGATACCACGTTTTCTTGCTATTATGATCTTTGTCAGTCCATTAAAGAGATTTGATTACATTCACAACTATAGTTAGCTGGGGAAGAGCTTGCTCGAAAGCTTCCTTTAATCGCGTTAATAAAAAGAATTGCGGCGATATATGATCTCCTCTTTCTAAATTGTCGAAATCCGCAATCCGTTTACCATGAATAGTAAAGTTGTTTTACTATGGTGATGCACAGTGTTCTGATGTATAATTGAAGGAAGCAGTACCACTTTTGGTACATGAACAGCATCGTACCGGAACTTTATGTTGTGTTATATATATATATATATGTATGTATTTACTCTTAATATAAATTAAATTTTATTGCCATCTATCGTTAAAATTTTACACAAATAAATTTATTGGCAATGCGTTTCTTTTAAATATCATCAAATGTTATCTCTACAGACCTTACTGCAATGATATGAGGTATTGAATGAGAGGGCTTGGCTCATCAGTAGTGAACCCTCTCAGCGGTTTCGACAAATAGAGGGTTCACTACTGATGAGCCAAGCCCTCTCATTCAATACCTCATATCATTGCAGTAAGGTCTGTAGAGATAACATTTGATGATATTTAAAAGAAACGCATTGCCAATAAATTTATTTGTGTAAAATTTTAACTCTTAATATAAATTATATTCTAAAAGAATTAATTCGAATAGATATGAAAACAATTTTTATAAATCAACTATTTCGAACATGAATCGTTTTCCTCCAACTATGCGAAGGATGGTAGAACTCATCATAAGTCGCGCAAGTATTTTATCGACGTAATTTTAACAAAAATTCATTGAGAGGTTTGTTTCAGTCCAGGAATGTACATTGGAATGCACGCTCCAGGACCAATCTGTTTCCAATAGTTGGCGTGGACATTCTCCTTGTTAGATGCCGGGCGTGACCTCCATCCAAACGGCCCCACCTTATCGCATCCAGGATCGAATAAATCAAAACAGAGTGTAAATTAAGACGATCAATTTGTTTTTCTAACGTGTTTCACCCCCTCCATGTTAATTAAATTCCTCAATATACTAACCTTCCCCTTCATCAATTAATTTATCCTTGTCAAATGTTAATCAATGGAAACATATTGATTATGGTAACTCGAGATCATTTGGTAGCTTGCTCTACTCTCATCGATTTTTCCTAAATCGTTCTTGGCATTCTGGGAAATTTGACCATCTACCCTTCAAAGTCGTCTCATAATTTTGGTAGAAAAAATACCAAATCTTTCTCCTTCCTTTTATCTCTTTTGTTTAATCTTCTTCGATGGTACATGTACCAAATTTAGAATCGCATAGAATTGTCCTGTGTAAGGATGTTACAAGAAATCTCTCTTATTTCGGCAACAAAATCGTTTCTGCGTTGCTATGTACCACAGATAGCGTGCGCATATTTGTAATTTGATATCTATTACCATATTTATGATATGATTTGAATAATTATTCAACTCTCTATCATCTCTTATTTTTACATATCAAATAATATGTATGGTTAAGGGATTATCGATATATTTCTGTGATATATATTCTCTTACTATTTAATTACATAGAGAATGTATACAATACCACGCACACATGCTACCACTTTGGATATACATTCCAGAAAGGTTGTCGTGAAAGTGTGTATTGAAATAATTAATGATAAAAAAACACAATGCTAGATAAAAATCTTTTATTTTATTTGTTTGTTTAAAATTAATGAGTCGTATGCTTTTTTCTCTTTGCAGTCAATTGTTTATTTTTTTATAATATTCAGCATAGTAGATAAATACATATTTTAATTAGAGTTCTATAGATAAATGGAAAAATTTCCCGGTGTCTGGATGTATTGTGACATCTATATATATATAAATCAATGTTTGTATGTCCGGTATACAAATTCGCAGTAGTTCACTAATTCAAACCAAAATTTCCATACATAGGTAAAAATAATACGGGGAAGACGATAGGCTATTTTAAAAATATATAAATCAATTATTAAAACTATATATTCAAATTATTCTACTTAAGCTCACGAACAGCGCCCTCTATCAAAGATTAGATTAAATTATGCTGATGCAAACAAATAGATAATGCTAATAACAAACAATTATAAAAAAAATCTTATCTAAATATATATCACTCGGGTAGATATGCACACGGGTCAATCCCGAGGCGAAGCCCGGGTCACCCGTCTAGTCTATAATAAAAAAGTATACCACAATTAGATGTAAAAACCATGCTTCATTTATTGACAATCTTTGTAATACAGCAGTGTTGGGTCGGTGACAAAGTAGCAACATCATATTTGCTAAATTCAGAACATCCAACTGGATACCACGTTCGTGATATTATGATCCTTATCAGTCCATCAAAGAGATTTGATTACATCCACAAATTATTCCCCAAATACTCGAAAGAGATCTCTAGATGTAAAGTAGCTAAGACAATTCTATCCGTCAACATTTAGTGGAAATTTGTTATGTAAATAATAATTGACATTCTATTTAATAGAATTACACTCGGGGAATGAAAAATTCTACTCTGGAAGTTTACTTGATCTAACCTGTCCACCTAACCAACCTGTTTATAAGATACTAGACGGGTGACCCGGGCTTCGCCCCGGGATTGACCCGTGTGCATATCTACCCGAGTAATATATATTTAGATAAGATATTTTTTTAATAATTGTTTGTTATTAGCATTATCTATTTGTTTGCATCAGCATAATTTAATCTAATCTTTGATAGAGGGCGCTGTTCGTGAGCTAAGTAGAATAATTTGAATATATAGTTTTAATAATTGATGTATATATTTTTTTAAAATAGCCTATCGTCTTCCCCGTATTTTTTTACCTATGTATAGAAATTTTGGTTTGAATTAGTGAACTACTGCGAATTTGTGTACCGGACATACAAACAAACATACAAACATTGATTTATATATATATAGATTAAACCATTAAGCACCAACTTTCCTCTATCCCAAATAAAACAAACTCCTTACCGTTCTCACTGCGATAACAAATATTTGGAGGGTCTAACTCACCAGCGGTTTAGCTAGTTTAATAAACTACCATACCGCTAAGTTCTAATTTGTTTTCTGTTTTATTTCCTCTGTATTAGGCGCAAATATTTCAATATTGCGCCTGTTTGATTAATAAATTTAAAATTTTAAATACCGCTTTTTAGAGCATAATAGTGTATTTGGCATTTATGATTTTGTATACTAGAATGTAGGGAAAATCATGGCTATTTAAGCAAACTGTGAACATACGCTTTGAGAAGAGTAATACTTACTTGTAAATATTTCCATCTAGCGATTCTCTTCAGCAAACAATTCATACAAGGTCGTTAATCATAAATTAACATAAGGCAATGCCTGATTTTCTAAGAAGACAGAGGCAATTTGTTCACACTTAGTTATCTCGTGTGTCTTCACTAGGGGTTACTGTGTAACAAATAACTTTCATAGTTATTGTCTGAATTCCGATATACATGGTAAGAAGTACAACTTCCTTAAA
The DNA here is from genome assembly GCA_030710605.1 of Cordylochernes scorpioides. Lineage (NCBI taxonomy): Eukaryota > Metazoa > Arthropoda > Arachnida > Pseudoscorpiones > Chernetidae > Cordylochernes > Cordylochernes scorpioides. The sequence continues at coordinate 30,589,403 of CP092881.1, read as the reverse complement.
TTTGTCTCTATGAGTGTGGAGATATGTTTGAAGTGAGGAATCTAAAACCTACATTGTTGGTTAGTTTTGGTTCAACCAATTTTGGAGATAACCTCTTCTATAACGTATTTGTAAAGTAGAATTATTGGAAAATATAGTAATTTTGTAATAAGTCACCACAATTTTCATTTTATTCAAAAAAAAGTATTTTAAACTGAAATACACTTTTCTATTATTCCTTGCAAATATTTATTTTCTATAGCAACCGTTTTAAAATGCATAATAAGTTTATCTATCTAGATAATATTAAATAGGGACCAATATATAGGATAGAAAAAAAACCATGGAACGTTTCACGATTTTGCGTTTCATCCTTGCACAGTGGTCATGCTAATCTTCTCTGTATCTTTCTTATTTTAGTATATGTACCGCTGTACAAGTGTGTACATAGACAAAAAGCGTGTGTATAAAATAGAGATGTAGTCACAAGTACAGTGATGACATAGGTATTAATGATCTTAGATTCCAAGAAGTTGAGTAACAGTCTAGTTAAGGATTTCAGCGTTTGGTATGGTACATTAATGGTATTGTATAAACATACCCCAACACTTTAATTGATTTTGCACAGGAAACCTAAATAGTGGTAATTATTTTTTTGATGTGGATATTTAAATCAAATACCAGAAAGGTATATAGAGTGTAGGTAAATATAATAATTGCTTTCAAATATAATTAGTGAATTTATCAAATATAGGTAAATTTGGAAGAGCATTACGTTGGCTGTTCAACGTTGCATGCAAGTACAGATTAGAATGTGTAAGGCAGGGTTAGGTAGGACGCGGGGTCCAGTGACGATGGATGGATGACACAGCCAACAAGTCCTGGCGGCACAGGATGCTGCTGCCCATATCGATCGCTAGGTTGCACTGGCGCAGGGCAACAGTGCCGCCTAACTGCGGACTTCACTGTGTGGCCCCCCTGTGTTCCTCTCTCTGTACCTGATCTCAATTGTTTTGTGACACGATCTCATATTTCATCCCCTGTCTCCACTGTGTTCCAAACTATCTCACTGAGATTTAAATTGCTTTGTAACACGATCTCATATTTTAATTTTGGTCTCCACTGTGCTTTTCATTGTTTGACCGAGATCTCAATTGCTTTGTAACACGATCTCATATTTCATCCTTTGTTCCCACTGTATTCCTAACTATCGTACCTGATCTCAATTGTTTTGTAACACGATCTCATATTTCATCCTTTGTTCACACTGTATTCCTAACTATCGTACCTGATCTCAATTGCTTTGTAACACGATCTCATATTTCATCCATTGTTCCCACTGTGTTCCTAACTATCGTACCTGATCTCAATTGCTTTGTAACACGATCTCATATTTCATCCTTTGTCTCCACTGTGTTCCAAACTATCTTACTGAGATTTAAATTGCTTTGTAACACGATCTCATATTTCATCCTTTGTTTCCACTGTGTTCCTGACTATCGTACCTGATCTCAATTATATTGTAACACGATCTCATATTTCATCCTTTGTTCACACTGTGTTCCTAACTATCGTACCTGATCTCAATTGTTTTGTAACACGATCTCATGTTTCATCCTTTGTTCCCACTGTGTTCCTCCCTGTTGTACCGAGATTTCAATCGTTTTGTAACACGATCTCATAATTCATCCATTGTGTCCGCTGCGCCCCTCAATGTTTTGATCAAGATTTCAATTATTCTCAACACAATCTCATATTACTTCTTTGGTCTCCACTGTGCCCCTTACTATTGGACGATGATTTTAATTGTTTTGTAACACGATCTCATATTTCCCATAAAATGGGGTAATCTTCAATTCAAAGGGTATCTGCGCGGACAGTGCGACGACGTTTGCAGCAGCATGGACTGTCAGCTGGGTGACCATGGCTTAGGCTATTATCGATGTTACATCACAGACAGAAGCGCCTTCAATGAGGTGATCAACGACGAACCTGGACGCAGGAATGGAGTGACGTCATGTTTTCAGATAATCCAAGCTCTGTTTACAGCACCCTGATTTCTGAATTCGTGTTTAGCATCATCGTAGAGAAGTCATATTGCCTGGGTGCATTCGATACCGTCATACTGGCCCATCACCTGTAATGATGATATAGGGCACCACTTGATACACATTTCGAATTTGGTCGAATTCCCGGCACTTTTAACAGTCCACGTTATATTTCTTATGTTATGATGCGTCAGCGCGCCGCTGTTATGAATATGAATATCACTATAAAAGGAAGTTTAAAAAATGCAATATAACAGCGGTATGGTAGATTAAACTGGCGAAACCGCTGGGAGGGTTCACAACTGATGAGCCAGGCCCTCCCTTTAATTTTTCCATTGCAGTAAGGGCAGTAAAAATTGTTTAATTTTCAAAAGAATCATACGCGTCTATAATAGGTTCGAATATTTCTTATGTGTTAAAACCTTTGATATTCAAGTCCTGAGAAACTTTACGTTTCAGCAGGATAATGCACGACTGCATGTTGCTGGTATTGTACGGACCTTCCAACATACAGAAAATGTTCGGATATAGCCCTAGCTAGAACTTTCTCCGGATCTGTCACCAATTGAAAACGTCTGGTCAAACGTCACTCGTCACTACACGCCAGTCACTACTTTTGGTGAATTGTGACACCGTGTTGATGCTGCATTGGAAGCTGTGGTTGTACATGGCATTCTTCTATGACCCAATGTCCAGGCGTATAAGATCAGTTATTGCTGTCAGAAGTGAGTCTTCTGGGTACTGGTATCTCAGGATCTATATCTTCAAATATCTTTGGTTGTTTATTTTTTTATCACGAGTATAATCATTTTTCAAATAAATATCATATTGCATTTCTTCCTAGAGTAGCAATGTTAATGGCCATAAGTGTATTTATATATTAGGTGTGTTACCTTTTAAGATAATCTGAAAATTGTTTTATTTAAAAATGAATACAAGTGTATTATAAATAGTTTAATTTCCTATCTTTATATATATACACTTCGATGTGTTTATGAGCAGCGTCCCATCTTAAAATAATGTTTTTAATTATAAAAATCAGTGAAAAATTCAATAAATTTTTCTAGGGTAGAATCTATTTTGAATTCAAATTTCAAATGTCTTTAAACACAAGAAACCTACGATATCTTTTACTCCATTTGCTTTTAAATAAAGGCAAAAATATAAATAATCTGGGATGGAGTTTGCCTTTACACTATATTGTGATCCAAATATCGGGAAAGAAACACCTATATACTGCATGTTGGAGCAATTGCACTTGCTATTCTAAAGAAACTTCGGTTTGATCCGTAAACTTATCAGGAATTCCGTCTTTTTTGTATGAAAGAGACAAATTTGAGGTAGAAATGTATCGATTGAGATTTTTGCCGGAGAGAGAAAAAAATCTAATGAAATATTCATACCCTCATCAATTCAAATTATGTGCTATATATAATGTATAGGTTTGAATATTTGGATTTAAGATTAAAGCTCAAATTATTTGTTTGGTTACCTTACAATGAATTTATTTATAATACAACATATTTATTCATTTATTTTTTTGAAAATAGAGCAATCCATAAATAAATCTTTAATTAAAAAAGCATATATTGGATCAAAATATCATTTATTTTACCAATATTTCAGTTGGCTGAATTAATGTGTGTCAACAACAAACTCAGCGCCACATAACGTCAACAGAACGAAACAGGTAATATAAATGATATATTCGATCCAATATATGCTTTTTAAATTAAATATTCATTTATTTATACATTTTACTGCAAAGGCAAATCAAAAGATTTAAGAGATTTGTGCTTCACCGAAATACTACCCAAAGTATCTCATCTAGATGTATATATACAATTTAAAGTCAAAGTCGATATTAAGCGAATAGTAAAATATTTTCGCGGAGATAAATAAAGCAATGGCAAATTAGTGAATATTTAATTTATTATAAAGGGTATTTACCTTTTAGTTCTCCAATAAAATTATATACAAGAGGTATTTATAGGAAGAGAGATAACCACTTATCCCAAGGTAAGAATAATAATAATGAGAGTGGTCAGCCACCGAGGTGTCTCGGTTTCCTTATTTGCCGATCAGATACCGAGAACCCCTCACACCTGTGGTCGTTCCCTCAGAGGAATCCAGTGTATTGACAGGTGTCCCATGGAGCTTCCTGTGGCTGGGGTTGTAGAGCTACTTGACAATATTATAAAGATTTTTAAAACAATAATATTGATATTTACATTATATACCTTAAAGACATATATACAATTAATATAAATTAAATTTTGTATTAAAAATAAAAAAGCATATCCTGACCAGGAGCACATGTGCTTTTCAGAAGGCAGAGCGCCATCTGTTGGAACATAAATCAACTATTCATTGATTTAATCTGTTCCCTGATATTTAGCCAACCCAATTTCTTGATAAATCAAGAAAAACCATCCACGAACGCGTTTCGCGCTTTTGGCGCTCGTCAGCGTGGAGTAGGCTGTATTTTTTATGTGTGAATGTTTTTAGGTTAAGTAACATATATTATAATTTGGTATAAGTTATTTTCAATGTAAAAATTATGATGTGTGACCTTTCTTTGAACGCCTCTCTTAAATTGATACAAACCTAGTTTTGTATTTTGACAATAATCTTGAATTATATTTATTATGTGTAGATGAGTCAGTATTGGCTACTGGCCTTCCTTCTTAATATGGTTCTTCCAAGATTGATCCAAGGTTAGCATTGTTTTCCATCGCGTTTGAAAAAAATAAACGCCTGTAAAAGAGTCTTTTTTTTTAACTCGAAAGCTTGCAAATACACACACATAAAGCTTTATTAAGACCACCGGTCTTATACAGATTCACCGCAGAAAAGAAGCAAAGATAGAGCTCCTATACTCCAGACAGCACAGAATCCAACAATGACTTTGAATCACACACATACAGCTTTATTAAAACCCCCGGCCTTATACAGATTTACCGCAGGAAGGAAGCATAGATGGAGCTCCTATACTCCAGGTAGTACAGAATCCAAAAATAACGTCTATGAATTACAGACACACGCATACAGCTTTAAGACCACCAGTCTTATAGAGATTCACCGCAAGAATTAAGCATAGATAGAGCTCCTATACTCCAGGCAGCACAGAATCCAACAATAATGTCTTTGAAACACACACATACAGCTTTATTAAGACCACCGGTCTTATACAGATTCACCGCAGAAAGGAAGCATAGATGGAGCTTCTATACTCCAGGTTGCACAGAACCCAACAATAACGTCTATGAATTACAGACACACACATACAGCTTTAAGACCACCGGTCTTATACAGATTTACCATAGGTATTAAGCATAGATAGAGCTCCTATACTCCAGGCAGCATAGAACCCAACAAAAGCCTCCAGGTCCTATGCATGTCTAGTAGCCACAAAATCCACTGTGCATATGTCAGCGAATCACTGAAAAGACGAGTGTGGAATCAGCCGCTTGCGAAAACTAATAAAATGGTGATGAAACATTTTGCTGAGTCCTTGATTAAATATTTTAATGGTAAGAATTCATAGAGAATTTTCATGGAGACAAAAATGCTGTAATTTTATATTTATAATTAAAATATATATGGAAATTTCTTTCTAATTCATATTCGCAAAGGCGCAAAGAGTTTTTATATTATTCTCATCACTAAGAATAAACATATTATCTTTAGAAATGCCATATTCAAATATTGTCAAATATATTATTGCTATTATTAAACATTTCTTTGTTACAACAGACCTCTTAAATATATGCCTATTTTCGGCCCAAACATTAAACAAAGAATGTCTTTGATATATCTCTCTAGCATACCACTCTGTTTCCTAAACTCACAAAAATGACAAAAGTATAATCGAATGGTATCTAATAAATCTGTTATGGAGTGTATGTGAGCGAGGCTTGGTAATATGTATTCCGATAGATGGAGCAAGCCATCAGCAACATTATTTCCCGATCAGAAGATACCTTTTTTCTTAATTTATCCACCTGATACAAGAATAATTTCACTTTTGAACTATTTTTCATACATAACTCTTTTTTAAAATAGAGCAATCCATAAATAAATCTTCAAATAAAAAGGCATATATTGGATCAAAATATTATTTATTTTACCAATATTTCAGTTGACTGAACGCCAACCTTTATAAAGGTATTATAACATTTTAAAGTGTGTCAACAACAACTCAGCGCCACATAACGTCAATAGAATTAAGTTTCAAAATATTTTTGCTTATATTCAATGGGGAGAAAAAAAAGATATATAAATTTATAATATGGACAAAATAAATGGACAAAATTTACACATAACTCTATATACATATTTTCTTATAATAACATGTGCTATAGAATTCCAATATGTCAGTACCAACGTTCTGGAGATAAAAAAAAAATATCGATACCGATGTTAATCAGTTGATACAATCCTACTTTCTTCATTTTTATTCATCATTACACTTCGCCATCTCTGATACGGAGTTTATCCATCATAGAATACCATTGGAACCTCAAGTAAACAAATTCTCAGAATAATACACTATAAGAGATTATTGAACAAAGTTTTAATTTAATTCTAATTATATTTTAAAGAGTATGATTTAATATTGTCACAGTTTCAAATTAGAATTATATTAATCAATTGATACACTTTGTGAGTGATGTTTTCCTAACAACAAAACTAGAAAAAAAATGAGAAATCAGTTACAGAATTTACATACCTTCCTTACATAACATTAAACATAATTCTGCTTTCCTAAAAGCTTATGTCCATAGTTCATATAAAATACCCATTGCAAGAGTCAAGCATCAGTATCACTATAAAAGGAAGTTCCAAAAAAGCAATATAACAGCGGTATGGTAGATTAAACTGGCGAAACCGCTGGGAGGGTTCACCACTGATGAGCCAGGCCCTCTCTTTAATTTTTCCATTGCAGTAAGGGCAGTAGAAATTGTTTTATTTTAAAAAGAATATTACGCGTCTAAAATAATTTTGTAATTTGAAAACATAAAAGTATTTACATATTTACAAATAGACATATTTGCTTTATTTTGTATAAACAAATTTCGTGACAATATGTAACTTAAATTTGATAACCTAGTGTATCCTCTCTGGTATATTTCAACGATGGCATGGTCTCTACTTGTAACGGCAGCTATAGTGATCTGCTATCAATGCTACGCTCCATGTGTCTACCTACCTTTTATGTGTCAAATAAATCATCCGCCATGATTAATATTTCCTATTAATTAACACCAAGAGAAAGAATCCCCTAAAGAAAGCAATCCAATCATTGTAATGCAGCCGAGCATTGTGAACATTCCGTGGTATTTGTTGCTACATCTGCTAGCGTCCATTTCTTCCACCAAATTTATTGGCCACTTTCAAACAAATGGTAATAGTTCCCATTTCTTTTCCCCCTTTCTCTTGTAACAATCGATTTTCCATTAGAATTTTAAACATGCGTCAATATTTTTCAACTCAATATATAAACAATAGTAATCTATTTAAATGTGTTTTTTTAACAGTATTATTTATATTTATTCTCACAGATTATAAAGTGTGAATCTCTATGGAAACAATAAATTTCTTGCACTTTTTATTGATTTATTAATTCCTGTGTGATATATTGATTATACTTAGTACGTTTTGCTGTTGTATTTAAATGTTAAATATTCTTCTGGTTCTACAATATATTCTATAATATAACATAAAGTAATTTATAATACAATATAATGCGGCTTATGATTGTAGAACGACATTTGAAAATTAACCCGCATGTGTTTCTTTTGAACGAAAAATCTAAATTTATTTTAAGGACAAATAACGATTATTTCTAACTTTAGGGATGAAGTATGAAATGATGAATTGTGAAGAGTAATGATAAACGGAAAAATAAAGTGTCCAGGGATGGTAACACATAAAGGCGGAAGGATGATATCCATGTACCAAAATAAGTACCTCTCCCTTTATTTAGGCTTTAGAACAATATATTATTTTTGTCACCTTAGTAGAATAATTTACTGGTAGTGATAAGGAATCTGTCATACCACCAGTTTTGGTAAATTGAGACGAAAGCGAACCTGTATAATTGGTGTTGTAGCTAATTCCTTATCACCACTAATAATGTTTTATTTAATAATAGTATAGTGCAGTGTCATGATACATAAATAAATAGAGAGGTGCCTTTTTTTTGTGCATTTATTCTACAATATAATTTTTAGAAACGAATAGAGAGTAATTATCAAAATGACAATAAATTAAAGTTCCGTATTTCTGAAAATGGCTTCATATCTTGACCACTCGAAAAGTAAAGAGAGAAAGAGAGAGAGCTTATAGCAAAAAAATAAAACGCCAGGAATAACTTAAAATAAAATTTTAAAAATAATTGCCTGAAAATCGTATGTACTGTGTAGTGTGTTGCTTCTATTTTTTTATTATAAAATAATATTTTACCCGATGTAAATACTAAAAAAACAATGTTTACTATAAATAAAAAGTTAGGCAAACACAGAGCGCTAAAAATACAAAAGGTTACATCCTGCCCTTTCCTTTTTTATTAATTATCGGAATACCCCACAAATTTATTCTTCCTAGATTGTAAAAATAACGTTTAAAAGGTATTTTTCCAATAGATGGTGTATTGCTATCAAAAATACGATTCTGAGCGGTCAGAATATGTCTTCAAAATCATGATACTTCATAATCTTATCAATTTCACTTCTTTTCCGCACATGGCTAAATTCGGTTTCTGTTTATTTTAAAGATTTAAGCATTTCCTTTTATATGTCTATATAACTCACGGTAAGTAAAGTAATCTAAATTCGAAACTATTATAGACGGGTATGATTCTTTTTAAAAACTGGAGAAATCGCTCGGAGGGTTCACCACTGATGAGCCAGGCGCTCCCATTAATTTTTCCATTGCAGTAAGGGAAGTAGGAATTGTTTATTTTTATAAAGAATTATACGCATCTCTCTCTATAATAGTTTCGAATTTTGATAACAGATGGCGCGCTTATGCATCTTAAAGTACTCTGAAGTATGTGCATTAATCATGTAAAAGTTGGAAGAGACTACTGCGTTTACTTCTCTTTCTAAAGGACTTAAACTAAGTATGTTTAGATTATGCTTAATAGGCAACTCGTCTAAAAAGTGATTAAGAGCTTAAATTCTTCAACTTATCTACGACTGTCCAAACTTTGCAGAATTGAGACATCGATTGTTCCCTGATCTAAATGATTCAACTCTCTTACATCTTTGTTTATATAAATTTTATGAACTCTGTCGATTAATATATACATGCAAATTTGTGAATATTTAATTCTAAGTTTTAATTTGTTTGTTGTTGTTTTTTTGTTTGTTTGTTTCCTCTGTAATAGGCGCAAACATTACAATATCGCCGCTTGTTTATTAAAAGATAATGAAAAAAGAGCCAAAATTTTGTTCTATAGTCTCTTATAGTGTATTATTCTGAAAATTTGTTTACTTGAGGGTCGAATGGTATTCTATGATTGATAAACTCCGTATCAGAGATAGCGATGTGTAATGATGAATAAAAATGAAGAAAGTTGGAGATTGTATCAATTGATCAACTTGATCATCAGCGTTAACATTTTAATCTCCAGAATGTTGGTATTGGCATATTCGAATTCTATAGTAGATAGTGTAATAAGGAAATATATAAATATAATCTATAATTGCATATGCAGGAAGGTATATGCCGTTGTAGTGTAAGCTGTTATTTCTTTGACACACAGAGCACATGATCGGAAGCCGCATACCCAAGTTTTTCTAATCAATCCAAACACAGCATGGTCTCACCCAGGAATTACGGACCTGTTTTACTTGTAGGTTCCAGCAGTATCACCTGGCCCCTGTATGCAAACATGTCGGGAAAAGGACATCTGTACTCCTTCGTTGCCGATTCCGTCAGTTTGCATACATTTAGTATACAAGGTTTAGTATTGAAATACCTCTGCCATGTGGAGAAGTGGCAACTGTACTTCTCTGTTGCCCATTCTGTCAGTACACCTACATTTATTATACATGGTTTAGTATAGAAATACCTCTGCCATATGGAGAAGTGGCAACTGTACTTCTCTGTTGCCCATTATGTCAGTATACCTACATTTATTATACAAGGTTTAGTATAGAAAAACCTCTGCCATGTGGAGAAGTGGCAACTGTACTTCTCTGTTGCCCATTCTGTCAGTATACCTACATTTATTATACAAGGTTTAGTATAGAAATACCTCTGCCATGTGGAGAAGTGGCAACTTTACTTCTCTGTTGCCCATTCTGTCAGTATACCTACATCTATTATACAAGGTTTAGTATAGAAATACTTCTGCCATGTGGAGAAGTGGCAACTTTACTTCTCTGTTGCCCATTCTGTTAGTATACCTACATTTATTATACAAGGTTTAGTATAGAAATACCTCTGCCATGTGGAGAAGTGGCAACTGTACTTCTCTGTTGCCCATTCTGTCAGTATACCTACATTTATTATACAAGGTTTAGTATAGAAATGCCTCTGCTATGTAGGAAAAGACATCTGTACTCCTCCGTTGCCAATTCCGTCAGTAAACCTACATGTAGTATATGGGTTTAGTATAGAACTATCTCTGCCATGTGGCAAAGAACATCTGCACTCCTCTGTTGCCAATTCCGTCAGTACCAATACATTTAGTATACAAGGTTTAGTATAGAACTGTTTCTGCTATGTGGGAAAGAGGCAGATGTACTCTTCCGTCGCTAGTTCCATCAGTATATCTACATGTAGTATACAAGGTTTAGTATAGAACTGTCTCTGCCATTTGACAAAGAGGCAACTGTACTCCTCCGTTACCAATTCCATCAGTATACCTACATGTAGTATATGGGTTTAGTATAGAACTGCCTCTGCCATGTGGGAAAGAGGCAGATTTACTACTCCGTAGCCGAAAGATCACTAAGAACAAAACTTGTCCACAGGTCCGGCGGTATTCAATCCCTGGGGTTACGTTACTTCAGCAACGTAGGGATCTCTTCCCATAAACAACTCTCTCTTCTGTCCCTCTATATCTCAAATTTCCTATTATTCTCTATTTATCTCTATATTATATATCATTATATCATCTTATTTATTAACCAGTGTCTAATGCCAATAAAACTGTTTTCATCTCAATCTCTCTCTTTAGAAAAATTCTCTATTTTAATAAAAAAGAATTGATTAAATTTGAAGGACAAAGCCGCCATTTCAGCTGATGTTATTTAGTGAAAGAGAGAGTTATCATTTTGAGCAAAAAATATAAATAGGTGTTTTTTAAAAGAAAATAAAATATAAATGCATTAATCTCTCGCTGTTTATAGTTGGCTCTCGCTTTCTAATCTTTATTTTGTTGATAGAGTTTATACTCAGTACCTATGCTTAGATACTTATCCTCCTTGGACCAAAGAGGGCCATCGGCCCGAAACCATGGTATCCAGGTCTTCCTTCTGACATTGCCAAAGATTTTTTGATGGCTTTGCGTCCGCTATTTTGCGGATACGGTCAATAAATTGCGCTTAGTTTTAGTATATTTTGATGGAAAATGTGGTCTGACTATTTAACCCGTTGATATGCAATTCTCGCGGAGTAAATAGAGGATGTCTTTCAATATGGTCAGACTCATCAGTAGCTCAAGATGTTCTCACAGATGTCAACCTTCCATTACATTCTATCAAGCAAGTATCAGCCACGAGTAAACGGGTATCTGAGTCGACTTGTTACTGAGAAGTGCTCCTTATCTAAATTATACGCCAATCAATGATGGTTGTCATCTTTATGCACTGCATCTGCCGTCGCGCAAAAAAACACAGACCTATTATCTTTATATGATTGACAAGTCATACGATAGAATAAAAGAAGAAAATGCACGAATGTGACGTGATTTGGCGAATAATTGAAGCTGATACATATCAAGCGCAATCTATTGACGGTTTCCGAAAAGTAATGGACTCAGTCTATTTTGCTTGTAGAATGTCATAGTCACTTTTCCAGATAAATACATCTTTGGCAAATTCTGAAGTTTTCCTTGGTAGACGTCATGAAATCAAGGCTATAGCCCTGGATTGACGAGGGTCATTACCCTTAATCCATGGTTTCCAGGTCGGCCTTCTGAGGTTTCCAAAGATATTTTCTTAAAGAAACTCGTCGCCGAATATTTTGATTCCTTCTTCAAGATGATGTCTGGCAATTCCTTCTCTTGTATTTCCAAAGATATTGTTTGGCTTTGTCATCAATCCTAGTTCACTAGTTTGAGGAACGGTCAATAGAATTTAGTCTCTGCGTTTATTTTTAAACACAGTAGAGATATTTTATATACGGAATTTAATTCTTAGAAATAACCTGCCAGATAATTCTCGTTTGTTTTTGCTGTTTTCGTGTACACTGAAGAACCTCAAATGTCTCCCTGCATCTCTATCATAGCAGTCGCAATGTTCTCTATTTTAGTTGCGTAAAGCCTTTGTTCTGGGTCCATGTTAATTTTCTGCAATGCTACGACCATTGTTGAACATGAGAATATGTGGGTAGGTGTCAGTTCCACACCGGGACAATTTTTATAAGTCCTGTAGGTTCTTGTGCCATCGGAATGTATTGTCATCCCTTTGTATAATGTTTCGTTCTGAGTCTTGTAATCGTTTTTGGGATCTTATCTCAGCGTTTATGTCTCATATTTGATCTATTTTTGTCTTTTGTTGGATTATATCGGATATTGCCCTCAACCCCAAAGAGCATCAGCATCAAATAATAACATTGAAATTTCGATATATCTTTATATATATCAAAATATCTTATGTCAACTTAAACGACACTCCGTCCTCAATTCCGTTGCAGTATGTAAATATGATTAATTAGGTTTTTATAATCCTATGAAAGTGAACACGTTTAGGCGCCATAACAAGAATTCGAACATCCAGTTGTTCCATGGACTTCGATAAATTCAAATGGGTTAGATGGTTAGATTAGAAAGACTCCGGGGGATTGAAAACTTTTCTATTGCTTCAAGAACTTTTGTTTTGTATCGATTTTTTACTTTTTCGATCGGGTTATATGGAGGTGTCTATTGGCTGATTTTATCTTTGTATGTTCTTCTGGAGTTCTGTTTTTTCATTTTCACAATATATTGGATAAAAATGGGAGAATGGTCTATTTTTTTGAAACGATGTCGACGACATTGATGTAATATATTTAACTTATTAATTAATATGAATGATATGTATGTGAAATTGTATTCTTTATAATCAAAATATATACCTGAACTAACCCTATACTTATACACGAGATAACCAAGTGTGAACAAAATTGCCTCTGTCTCCTTAAAAAATATAGACACCGGCGACCACAAAGACATTCTACATCCTTATGTCTTGTTCCTGAGTGTTTATACCGTAACTATCCCTATATATAACTATATATAAACAAAAATGTTAAAATAATCAATATATTTCCCTAGGTAGTTTGTGTTTACCAAACATATAAAATACTAGCCGAGTGGCCCGGGCAACGCCCGGGTTTTACCCGACTGGACCCGGCTTCGCCTGTGTAGTGTTCGAGCGAGGTTTACTCATGAATGAATAGAGGCCCCAACTGTTTGTAAACTCAATGTAATGAATTTTCTTTCAGCAAAATGGAGATAAATTGCAAACAGCAATATCGAAAATGCGTGTGAAAAAATCTGAAATATAGGATCAATTTCACAAACACATCTAATGAATAGAGTGCTGTTTGGAGGAGTGGTCTAAACTGTTAATTTTTAAAACCCATGACCCGGGATCATTGAATGCAGATTTAGACACTTTGTTCTGAAAAAAAAAATTGCCCCAATGGCCCCTGAATCTTGAAAAAGTCCAACCCCTCCAGTGAGTGCAAGTAACCAAACTGGGCTTTTATTTAAAAAAAAAAAAAAAAAGAGCTAATGATTAGTTTGAATAAAGGAAAATGGTCGGCACAACCTGAAAATTTCACTTTGTCCACTTCACTCTCGGCTGTCCAAGAAGAAACAGCCAGAGCAAACATTTTAAAGGGCACCTAATCCGGCATTTACATATCTAAATAGTTAAGCAACTTTTATAAATGTAATATATTTCTGCAATATCGAATTACCTTAACTCGGAAGAATTTTGTATTATTTATTGTTGCAGTTTTAGAAAAGTGTGGGAAATTGGATATTTTAACAAAAGAATACAATTTTTAAAAATGGTATATAAAATAAAAAGGAAATTTGCATAATTTTCTAATAGTCAAGGGCAATTTTAAAAATACCAAAAAAGCAAGACCAAATAAAAAAATATATATATATGTGTGATGTTTCAGTAACAGCATTGTTGCCATATAAAGACAAAATTACTGAATGTATTCAGTACCTTTGTCTGAAGATAGCCAAAATGTAACTGAAACCACACATAATGTAATTATTTGCATTCGGTCTTGCTTCCTTTTTTTTTTTAATTATCCCTAGTACGCGTGGTACAGGCCATGATAACCATGGTGGGTAGGTAGCGACTGCTTTTACTGTAAGCGCACCACATGTCTACAAATGTGATACATTGCTACCAGCTAAATGCATTTTCACTATGGTGTGATTTCCACATGATGGATCTGTAGACACATTATAATCTCTCCAGAGCTTAAGGTAGCAAACAGTACTTTCACATTATATAAATATCAATGCCAAAAGCCAGAGTTATGATAGCTGTTGCAGTGTAATGTAGACCTGCAGGATGGGAAAAAGCAATATTATTTCCGGCTTTAATTTTAAAAGTATTATGAAACGTTAAAAATATAATCTTAACTTTTGAAGCATGAAAAAATGCTAACTTGATGTGTATTAATTTAGTCTAAAAACAAACAGCATGTAAAAGTAAGCACCAATCGAAAGCATTTATTAGCTCTAACAGTGCTGCCCCCAGCGGTAAAAGACTGGAGCTAACGCTTCACGGGTTGGTAAAGTTTATGTTAATATTACATTAACTTAACAATATTCCATGTCTTGCTAACACAAATTTTAAAAATAATATGCATAAAAATAATTCAATTCTAAAAATCATAAATGAAGCATCATTAAATTAAATGGGAGAGAAATGGTGCTCCAATTTTTTTTTTTTTGTTGTAAAACTTTGACTTTATATTTTTACAAATTCTTAATGTATATAACCCAAACCAAATTGTCTATAAAATTCTGCAAACAAATATAATATTATAGAGGCATGAAAATACTAATGGTGTAAAAATCAAAACAGCAAAGTTATCCTGATAAATGCAATGAGCTATGATAAGGTGTGTTGCAGGCTAACAAAAACCTTAATTGAACCAGAAATGTTGATACCATAAAAAAAAATAAAAACAATTTTCAATAATTGAGTTATGTAAATGAATTAAATGTGAAAAAATTAAAATAAAATAAAGTAAAAAAAGCTTTATTGATGAAACTACAGTAGAGCAATAATGATAACAAATTATTCACAAATTATGTAGTTACAAAAGTCAAGCTTCCCAAAATCATTATTCGAAGAAATCTCTTTCAAAATTGTCAAAATCTATATCAAAGCCCCCTGATAAACAATATTGCGTGTCTTGCTAAAAGTAGAACTAAAGACAAATAAATTTTTAGGGCTGGAAACACGGGAGCATGCTACATAGAGTTGCCCATGCGAGAAACAGGGAGACTCAAGATGCACACCAACTACTTGCAATGTTTGACCCTGAAGCATGCTGAACCCTAGAGCTATTGGAACGCTGAGAAAGATTGCTTCTCCTATGGCTTGGCATACCTACAAACACAAAGCATTAGTAAAAATAAAAATAAGGATAACCGAAAAATGTAAAACATCAAGGACTGAGATTGAAGAAAAAAATTCAAAAATAGTGTATTAAAATAAGCGCGACTCATGACTAAGGCCAAAATAAAAAAAAGCATAGAAATAATCTGAAAGGAGGGGAAAAATGCATAAAACTCAGTGAAAACGTAAAACAACTGATTAAAAAAAAGCAAATGGAAGAAGACGTAGAAAAAAAGTATAAATCGCAGAAAAAATATGCACAATAAATATGAGTAGAACATACATAGATATATATGAGCAGCTACATATTATGAAGCAGATAAATCTAAATACTACCTAAACAAATGACAGCAAAACAAAAAAAAAAGACAATGGAAGAAGGCCTAAAAAAAAAGTCTAATTTGGTTGAAAAAACTGCTCAATAAATTGAGCCTATATAGATATATGGACCCGGCTTCGCCCGGGTATTGTTCGAGTGGGGGTTGACTCTTGAATGAATAGAGCCCCCAACTGTTTTAAAACTTAAAGTAAAGAATTTTCTTTCAGCACAATGGAGATAAACTGCAAACATCAAAATTAAAAATTCTGGTAAAAATAATCTGAAATATAAGATCAATTTCACAAACACATCTAATGAATAGAGTGCATTTTTGGAGGAGTGGTCTAAACTGTTGATTTTTAAAAACCACGACCCGGGATCATCGAATCCAGTTTTGGGGAATTTGTTCTGAAAAAAAAAATTGCCCCAATGGCCCCTGATTCTTGAAAAAGTCAAACCCCTCCAGTGAGTGCAAGTAACCAAACTGGGCTTTGGTATCTAAAAAATGAAAAAAAAAAAATCTAATGATTAGTGTGAATAAAGGGAAATGGTCCTCGCAACCGGAAAATTTCACTTTCTCCACTTCACTCTCGGCAGTTCAAGAAGAAACAGCCAGATTAAACATTTTTAAGGGCACCTAATCCGGCATGTACATCGATAGTTAAGCAACTTTTAAAAATGTAATATATCTGCAATACTGAAATACCCAGACTTGGATTATTTTTTTATTAGGTTATTGTTGGCAGTTTTAGAAAAATGTGGGAAATTAGATATTTTTACAAAAGAATGTACTTTTTAAAATGGCATAAAATAATTAGGAAATTTGCATCATTTTCTAATAGTCAAGGGCAATATTAAAAATACCAAAAAAGCAAGACCAAATAAAAAATAAACGAATTATGTGTGATGTTTCAATAGCAGCATTGTTACCTTATAAAGACAAAATTACTGAATGTATTCAGTACTTTTGTCCGAAGATGGTAACAATGCTGTTACTGAAAACACACATAATTTATTTATTTGGATTTGGTCTTGCTTCCTTGTGATTTTTATCTATATTTCAAAATATACCTCAATTCTTTTTTACCTAAAAAGCTTTACATATATATTGCCAAGACCATAAATAAAGGTAAAATGTCAAATGAGTTATTAATTAACCCTATATGGGTCAGGTCAAGTGAAAATAAGGCCAACAATAGAAATATCTTTCTAAAAAAATAAATTTGAACGCTAGCTTCACAAAGGGCACAAAATATGCTACCAGCTACATGCGTTCTTTTTTACTATGGTGTGATTTCCACAGGATGGATCTACATTATAATTTCTCCAGAGCTTAAGGTAGCAAACAGTACTTTCACAATAAATAAATATCAATGCAAAAAGCCAGAGTTAAGATAGCATGTTGCAGTGTACTGTTGACCTGTAGGATAGAAAAAAAGCAATATTGTTTCCAAAGACTTTAATTTGAAAAGTATTATGAAACGTTAAATATATTATACTTACTTTTAAAAGCATAAAAAAAGCTATCTCGATTTGAATAAATTTAGTCTAGAAACAAACATAACGTAAAATTATGCACCAATCGATCTCTGATTGTATATTTATTTATATAAATGAGTATATTTGCATATATATATATATCTAAATACATTCATATAAAAATATGGTTGTACCATATAAATATATATGAGCAGTCATATATTGTGAAGAAGATAAATATAAACCCTACCTAAACCAATGACAGAAAAAAAATGTTTAGCCAACCCTTAAATAAAGCAGTTACTGAAAATTCATAGCTGCTGCTTACAATATAAATGCTATTAGAGCATAAACATATTACATGGAACAAACATATAGTAAAATATATGTAGCAAGTTATATTGTAAAACATACTTTTTTCAATAAATATACTTTTTACAACTTTAATAAAAAAAATAATATACCTTATGAGATAAAAAAGTACACTTATCTTTAAAAATGTAGATCGTTATATGTACACTAATTAAAATTAAACGAAGCAAAATATATGAATAAGCTGCGAAATAAATAATAATTCCAATTAATTTAAATTGAAAAAAATATTACTAAATGATTAAATAAAATCTACCTTCTAAAAAGGAAAAGAAAGTTTTTCGAAATGCAATTTTTGTGCTTTTAGCCTAAATGTTAAACCAAAACCTCAACTCCCTACGTGCGAAATTTCACAATACAGTTTTAATTAACCCAGGTTCCGGGGGCGTATTTATTTGATAATGATCGATTAAAATTATTTTCAAAGAGTTTAAATATATAAAAATAATCTTACCTTTTAAAGACACATTAATCGGGTAAAATTACAAAATTACAAATTAAAAACAAACAACGTGTAAAATTATTAACCAATCAAATTCATTTATCGTCGCGACCAGTGCGCCGCCAAGCGGTAAAAGGCTTGAACTAAGGAATTTTGGTTTAACATTTTTTAAAAATAGCACATTAAACCTTTTCGTTTTTTGAATAGCCTATATGTTAAACGAAATCTTCAGCTACCTACATGCGAAATTCCATAATGATTGAGTCAGTAGATTTTGCGTGATGCGATAACAAACATCGATTTCGCATTTCATTTTTATAGATATAAGGATTATATACAAGATGTTGTACAGGTAATCCGGATAAATAATAAGAATATTGTCGCGGAACTGAATATGTCAGGAGCAAGTTTGATAGCTTGAAATGATTTGAAATGACTATATATATTTATACAAAGACAAATATCGCCTTTCCTGTCAAAATAGAAGTCAAAGTTCGATGCTATCGATTGACCGTCGCCACAACAAGCTGCAACTTGCGGCGACGGTCAATAGATAGTGTCTAGCTTTGACGTCTATTTTGACAGGAGAGGCGATTTTTGTCTTTGTATAGTTCAATATCTTCCCGGAAATATTTTCATATATATTCGGAAATATATAAATAAAATGACCTGTGTACAAGGGAAGATAGCCGGGTTAAAAAACAACCCCTATGGTAAACAAGTGTCAAGTCTTCATTCTCCCCTAGGGGATTTATCTTACTTAAATCGGTTTAAAAGCGGCTGGATGTGATGGTCTAGGGACAGTTCTCACCGAGGTGGTCTCGACGCCAGTTCTTCTAGGGGTTGTTCTCGGACCTTCTATCTTTCCTCCCCGATCTATTTCCTCACGGGGCCTCTGGATCCTGTGTGTCCTTACCACCCATCACTCAACCACCACGACTGCTTCTAACCAACATGCCACACTACAGTTATTCAACGGCATAAACTATATTACAACATATATATAGTTCAAAAGTTTTAAAACATGCTTTGAAGAAGAAAAAAAGCACCGACAGAAAATAAATTTTAAAATCACCTTAGAAATAAACAAAAAAGACAAATCGACACTTTATTGATGTTATTCCAAAGATGAGATATGTTTTATATGAAATAGTAAACAATAAAGTGATATTTCAGAGATCTCTGTTGCCATTATCCCTTGGTATCGATTATTGGAAATACATCCTTCTTTCCTTCGGCTCCAATAGCAATGTTAGAACTGTTAGGATTTGATCGCTATTATTAAAAAGCCATTATATATAAAAATGAATAAAGCTTATTGTAATAATATCATTAAATAGCTTTAATTATATTTATTTAATTGATGTCAAAACATTAATTGGGAGAGAAGATTATGTGACAGCCTCTGTACTTCTATCTATTTATATATTTTTTATATAAATTTTACGTATTAAAATTTTTTCAAAAAGAGTAATTTGGTCAGAGTTATTGATATCTGTGTGAATTATATGAAATGTCATTATAACATCACTTCCACAATTCATTCACTCTTATAATTATATATATATTAAAAAGAAAGCATATCCAGACCACGAGCACATGTGCTTTTTAGATGGCAGAGCGCCATCTGGTGGAGCAAAGTTTACTCCACTAGATGGCGCTCTGCCATCTAAAAAAGCACATGTGCTCGTGGTCTGGATATGCTTTCTTTATTTTTAATATCAACACCTGACCCACTTATTTTTCATTTTTTTCTATTGTTTTTTTCATATATATCGTTTTGAAAATAGAGAAATCCACATTTAAATCATTAGATAATAAAAAGGCATATAATGGATTAAAAAAGATTTATTTGCCAATATTTCGGTTGGCTGAACGTATTTTTAAAATTATATCAACTGTGATATTATAACACTATGCGGCGCTGAGTTTGTTTATATAAAAATGTAATGCCTTGATAAAGGTTTGGCGTTCAGCCAACCGAAATATTGGCAAATAAATCTTTTTTACATCCAATATATGTCTTTTTATTATCTAATATGTTTGATGACACTGTGCGGCGCTGAGTTTGCTTATACAACATGTAATGCCTTGACAAAGACCTTGACAATGGCATTCATAGACCAAAAGAAGAACCTCCACCTCTAAAAATACATCAAAACAATTTATTTTGGTCCATCACCCCGGTAACACAACGTTATGGTGACGATTAGGCATGTGTCACAATACCAGTTTATACATTTTTATAAATTCCATATTTAAAAATAAATATTATTTCCTGATTTATAATATAATAAAATAAATAAAGCATCGAGGGCTAACTTTCTTGTGCAAACCTTTTATTTTCAAACTTTCGGACTTGTCAGTCCTTCAACAAGATTATCACGTTAACAAATTAATAATAAATATTTTTTTTAATAATATGTATATAAAAATAGTACGTATTATTAATTTGTTATCGTGATACTCCTGTTGAAGGACTAACAAGTCCGAAATCTTGAAAATATAATGTTTGCACAAGAAACTTAGCCTTGGAGGCCTTTTTTTTTTGTTTTATAAAATTCCATATTCAACTAAAATGAGAGAACCTTTTTAATAGGTTTCTTTTAAATGAGGATAAGAGCGAATTATATAGACAATTCAAGATATAGTATGTAAAGGGGTATTTCTATAAAATATTCTTACATACATATATATAACTTGTTTTAATAAAGTTAAGAAAAAGGCATCTCCTCATCGTGCAACTGAAGGTTGCTGATGGCTTGTTTTAATAAAGGTTGTCCTAAAAGTGCGTGTTTTTCTTAAAACTTTGTTTATCTAATTACTTGTCGATTAATATTGTTACGACGCTTCTCAGCCGTCAATGTTTGCGTGCAAGGTTTCTAAGAGAACAATGTGGATTCTTTAGGATACAGCTTAGTGCGGTATATTTATTATACGAGCTTAAAGAGTAGATAAGTAACTATACAGTAGAAGATTGACTTGCCTTCAATGCCCGCCACTAGAGGGATCCTTCTCCGCTACCGTCTTCCCGGTCAGTCCATACGGCCACACGTTCGGAGCCCACCTGCTGCGTCTGTTGTCCCGCCGTTCTCCCTGCCCAAGACGTTCGGCAGGATGTTCGGCCAGGCTTCAACCCGGCACCTTGTTTACCTCTTCGGAACCCCGAGGAACTGCGTGCGGCTCGCGCCGGCTGATCCCTTCTCTCTTCGCTTCCCCACGTCTTCTCTTCTATTTCTCTGCTGCATCGCTTCACTGCCCCCTTCTCAATCCTTTTCGTCCCGAAAAGGCTGATTTCACCAGAGGCGCTGATCGGCGGCCCTTTGATCTCCCTGACGTCCCTGGCCACATGAGGGTCGTCAGCCTCCCGGAAGCGTAACGGCAGGGTTAACACCAACCCTTGTTTGCAGAACCACATCTCAACTCGGGCTTCCTTTCCACTCTCAACCAGTGCCGACGCCATTGATTGGTCTCGCTGTCTAGCACAGGGCGGTGGTTCTCCACAATATGGCGGCCATATTTCACTGCCTACGATGCTTTCATCTGATATTTTGAATTCTCCTTGTGAACACTCTGTAGCCGCAATGTACAAAGGGTTGTGATCGTTTGTGTTGCGCTTTCGCCGCTTCCTTCCACGACGGGGCTGTAGATCGCCGATCTTTACAGTGGATTCGTCCACCTGATCGACGCTGTCCATATCGTTGCCACCCTTTTCTTCTTTAGGTTTCCCACTCTCTTGCTCTAGAGGCTCTCTTTTTCCTAACCCTTCAAACCTGGGCTCCTTAGTGCCGACCACGCACAGGGCTGTGGATTTCTCAAACCTTCTGAAGGTGTCGGATCCCGTGGCAGTCTCAAGGTCGGTAGAACTTTTCCTAGGCGGTGGCTGCTTGATCTGCACCTTGTCGGGCGAAGGAACGAAGATGAATGGTGCACATTCTTGGCACATCTTTTTAGCTTGCATTGCAGACGACGGCGCTGACACATTGCGCGCGACTTCCGCGTCACAGACATTGTCGTCGGACTTCCACAGAGCGTCCAATGCTCTATCCCGTTCAGTCGGGTTGCCGGCTCCAACTTCGGGGTGCTTCGACCATCTAGCCTTGTCGCACTTCCACGGAGCATCCAGCTCCGTCCCGTCCAGTTGGATCGCCGCTGCAGTCCCTGACAGTCTGACACTGTCGCTGAAGTCAGCCACGCTGTCGCACTGCAGCTCGCCAAGATCGTTGCTGTTCTCATGGAGTATTTCAGAAAGAATCCCAGGGGTTGAATTTTCGCTCTGTATATCACCTTGAGGGCATTCTCCTTCCGTCCGCTTGATTTTATACAAAACACTCGTGCCACAGCCGTTGTCGGAGGCGATCAGTTCACCCTCCTCCGCTACACGACCAGTCTGGATCATTTCCTGCTGTCGACACTCTTCGGACTTCTGGATCACGGGAGAATCTTCTAGCGTAGATTCTGACAGTTCACTTACAACGTCTCCTGACGTGATGATCTTTGTTGTGATGGTCTTGTCGGGATCTTCATCACCTGGGATCGTCTTTTGTCCCCTCAGACATTGAATACGTGGGCTATTGGTTGCTGTGATTGTTTTTGAAAAGCCATCAGGATTTTCTGGCGGTAGTACATTGAACTTAACTTCGCAAGACATGGGTGTGGCAGAACGTTTGACATTCCGATTATGCTCGAGTTGGCTCAATCGAGATTCCAATGGAGTAATCCCTTTAGTAGTCGATCTAACGGTTTCTCCGAGCACATCTAATTTCTGGCTTATCAGACTGAGCAATTTTGTGAATTTTTCGATTTCGGGGTCGGTTAGTTTTTCCATTTTTCTTTTTAAATTGGCGCAAAATAAAATCTTCAATTAAAATTAACTAAGCTGTATCCCACTTCTGACACCAATTGTTATGACGCTTCTCAGCCGTCAATGTTTGCGTGCAAGGTTTCTAAGAGAACAATGTGGATTCTTTAGGATACAGCTTAGTGCGGTATATTTATTATACGAGCTTAAAGAGTAGATAAGTAACTATACAGTAGAAGATTGACTTGCCTTCAATGCCCGCCACTAGAGGGATCCTTCTCCGCTACCGTCTTCCCGGTCAGTCCATACGGCCACACGTTCGGAGCCCACCTGCTGCGTCTGTTGTCCCGCCGTTCTCCCTGCCCAAGACGTTCGGCAGGATGTTCGGCCAGGCTTCAACCCGGCACCTTGTTTACCTCTTCGGAACCCCGAGGAACTGCGTGCGGCTCGCGCCGGCTGATCCCTTCTCTCTTCGCTTCCCCACGTCTTCTCTTCTATTTCTTTGCTGCATCGCTTCAATATTATTACGGCGAATACATAATAAAACATAATACAATTACTTTATACATAATACAAAGACATTATACATAATGGCGAATAATATTGGTATATCAATTTTTTGCATGTGTTTACAAACCCTTGGGACAACCTTGTATTAGAGAATAAATACTTTTAAATAATTCTTTAATGACTGAAAAACAAGTTCATAGACAGGAGAGTAATAAATGAAACTTGATGCAGCAATATAAACAACGAATTTTTATTCAATCTCTTTTTAAATATAAAGAAATAGAGCTCTATTATATATAGAGTTCTATCTGTTATTGAATATTGAAACTATCAGCGAGTAAATTCCTTTTTTTTTCAAAAGTAGAATAATTTTCTACTCATTTTTCTGCGATAGAATAATAATTAAGAGGGCCTGACTCATCAGTAATGAACCCTCCTAGCGATTTTACCACTCAATCTTTCATTTTTGATTTGTTTAAAGTCTTTGTTCTTAATGCTGATGTATATTTAAGAGCCAAAAATTCGAGAGTTAAAATTTCAACTGGGAAATAGAGAAAGAGAGAGAGGCACCTTAAAAACGTAAATGTATATTTTTTGACCTGTATTCAGATTACATTGCTGATTTCTTCTATCTGATGTTGTGTCATGTACGTATATGATTTTAAATAGATCAGTTTTGCATACTTTTAAGAAGAAATATATGCAATATTTACTATCTAATATTGCAAAAAAACACTGCTTCATAGGGAAGGCTTCTTGTTTTATTTAAATCATCTCTCAAGTTTTCAGGTATCATAAATCCTTCTACAAGAGTCTATAACGAAAACGTGTTAGCCTTTTAGTTGTATACTCCTGTATACAACTTTGTGATGCACTATCGCGCCATCTGTTATCAAAATTCAAAACTATTTTAAAGGCGTAAGATTCTTTTTGATATTAAACAATTTCTACTGCCCTTACTGCAATGGAAAAAATAATGAGAGGGCCTGGCTCATCAGTGGTGAACCCTCTCAGCCTTTCGCCAGTTTAATCTACCATACCGCTGTTATATTGGATTTTTGGAACTTCCTTTTATAGTGATACTGTTGATAGATATATACCCATTCAAAGAGTCTATCAACAGTATCACTATAAAAGGAAGTTCCAAAAATGCAATATAACAGCGGTATGGTAGATTAAACTGGCGAAACCGCTGAGAGGGTTCACCACTGATGAGCCAGGCCCTCTCATTAATTTTTCCATTGCAGTAAGGGCAGTAGAAATTGTTTAATATCAAAAAGAATCTTACGCCTTTAAAATAGTTTTGAATTTTGACAAATTTGTGAGTTAAATATTTATCTTTGACTCGTGCTTTAGATGTTGTACAAAATTTCGAATATCGCGTGAGAACGCCCTTAGAGCCTTAGAATAATTTTTAACGCCTTGCTATATCTTTTAATTTTTGTTTGCTCCTGACGAGGACAAAAGCTTTTTGTCGAAACGTCGAAGTAATAAAAAGATTTAT
This sequence comes from Cordylochernes scorpioides, assembly GCA_030710605.1. Classification (NCBI taxonomy): domain Eukaryota; kingdom Metazoa; phylum Arthropoda; class Arachnida; order Pseudoscorpiones; family Chernetidae; genus Cordylochernes; species Cordylochernes scorpioides. The sequence goes on along the minus strand of CP092881.1, from coordinate 30,564,132 downwards.
ACTGGCCGAAGTATCTTTTTTCAAGAAATAAAGCTTTAGAGATTGTTTAAATAAGACGAGAAACATATCCTCAGAGACAGTGTGTTGTTACAATTTATATTTCAGGGGATTCTATCTTCCAATTTTACTATCTACTATATAAATATATCTTTAAATAAAAAGGCATATATTGAATCAAAATATCATTTATTTTACCAATATTTCAGTTGGCTGGATGTTGCTATATATTGGTAAAATAAATATTTTGATCCAATATATGCCTTTTTATTTAGAGATTTATTTATGGATTGCTCTATTTTCAAAAAAATATATAAATATATACACAATCAAAAATGTTACAATGTAATATTTGACAATTATAACGCAAATGTTTCTTTTGGACGAAACATCGAAATTTATTTTAAGAAGAAATAACGATTATTTTTAATCTTAGGGATGGAGTATGATTTCATACTTCTCTACTACTAATTGACAAATGTCGTTCTACAATCATAAGCCGCATTATATTTTATTATAATATAATATTTATATAATTCTTTTTCTCTCTCTATATCCATGTACAAAATAATCGTCTGCGTTAAATTCCAAGGCTGTCACGTGACGAATGACGTCATGTCTGTATAAATTTCCATCAGGACCTGGTGGAATAGATTGTGAACCAATCTGCAGGTATATAACCCAGGGTATTGAAAGGGCACAAACATTATGCACATGCATAAACACGTCTACACTCACAACAATAAATATTTATAAGTTCTATACATATATATAGAGGACTAGAATAAAGGTGAAAAGATAGATTTGAAAGCATATAATTGTACCATTTAGATTTTAGTTTGTATCCAAAATAATTGTATTAGATTTATGGCAATTAAATTTGTATAACTATAAATACCATAAGTTTGGGTCAACGCTCATATAATAACCGTACTCTTATATATATATATTTCATGTGATCCTACAGCAATATAACTCTTACTAGTCACAAATATAAAGGTCGCCTCTCCCGTCAAAATAGACGCTAAAACGCCATCTATTAACGTCTTCGGAAATTAGCGGACTCTTGTCGGTGACAAATGGCACTTAGTTTTAGCGTTTATTTTACCTGGAGGGACGACCTCTATGTTTAATTTTCTTTCAGAAAAATTTACATCTATATTTTGGCCATATATTTGTCCTAGACACTCTACCAGCTAAACACCTCTTTGGTAGATTGTGAATATTTCATTATATACCTTGTATTTCTCGTTAATAAAGTCCGCCCTAGACTGACGAGGGCCATTAGCCCGAAACTATGGTCTCTAGGTGGACGCTTCTCAGTTTGCCAAAGCTGGTGTTGTGGCTTTGTCACCGACCCGAGGCCGCTAGTTACGGCGACGGTCAATAGATGGCGTCAGTTTTTGACGTTTATTTTGACGGGAGAGGCGACCATTGCTTCCATGGATTAATTTCCTCCCGGCAAATTTTCCATCTATATATACTATATTTATTATTTGAAAATAGAGCAATCCATATTTAATTCATTAGATAAAAAAAGGCATATATTGGATTTAATAATTTAAATTCAAATTAATTTTTATTTGAAATTATAATTTCATAGATTCAAATACTCTGCTAAATCGACCGCCAGAGGTCACGCATCCCTTATAAAAACTCTTCTTAAGAAGCCCGAAATCTATAACTATTGAAATTTGTATTTAACACATGCCTGGATGAATTTTGCCGAATAATATAGCTCAAGGAGGATTATAATTTTAGAATTAATATACAGAAGGTTTTCCATTTTCAAAGAACTATTTTAATGTTTTTATTAAAACTAATTTACAAATTTTTGTATAACTTATTGTTTTTTATGTGTAAGCCTGACGTTTAGCAACAGCCTTGTATCAACGTTTTCAGTAAAAAAGCTTCGTCTTAGAATATTTTGATCACGAACATTCCATCCTAACAGTGTCCTTAACGACTTTCCAGAGATCATCAAGACTCTCTTCTGTATTCTATAGGTAAAGGAAGTTTTCAGTAATCCAAAAGTACAAATACAGTAACCTCTCCTATAACGCGATTAATGTGTTCCGTGTTGTATGAAATCGCGTTATAGGAATTCGCGTTGTACGAAATAAAACTTGTACAACGCGAATGTTGTTAGGGTAAATTGTTTTATTTTATAACGCGTTCTACGAAAATTCGCGTTGTATAAATAAATTTGTCGCAATTTTTTTAATCGCGTTGTACGAAATCGCGTTGTAAAAACTCGTGTTATAGGAGAGTTTACTGTATTCATAGGAGCCAAGTTTGAAGATTTTGCAGGGATACCTAAAACAGCACCGAATGATTCAGTAGGTCAGCGTACAACCACCTACAACAGCACCAAGTGAACAGCAATAATATTTTAACAGCCGTCTATTCTCCAGATCTCTCCCATAAATCTCCCAATCGCGTGATGGAAGAACAGCAGTGAGGAAGTGAACGTTGAAGATTAGCTTCACTGGACATTTCCAGTTCACAACTGTTTTCTCAAATTGTTGATTTTATTACATCGAGTTTACACTGGATCAGGGGTCGTCAAACTGCGGCTCTGTAGATGTGAACCTGCGGCTCATTATATAGTTCCATACGTAAATATTATTTATGCGAGTTCTATTTATTTTTAGCAATAAAAAATGTGTGACTCTTTAGAAACTTTGAAATTTTGTGAATTTTAATTTTTGACTCTTCCGACTCACAAAGATTCTTCCCTGCTTCTATACTTCAAAAATCAATAAGGAATCTAGGGTTTGGTTTCTTTTTACAATTCTAGTAATAGTAATACAAAGTAATACTTCTAGGTCTCCGTGTTGAAGGGAATTTTAGCCCGAAAGCTCGAGCAATAGAAGAATTATAAAAGGAAACCAAACCCTAGATCCCTTATTGATTTTGTTATAGGTTTTAAATTATAACATTACACAAGTTGTTGTACGGTTTAAGTACTTACAGTTTGTAGGAAGGCATGAGGCCGTTAAAGACATTTTTTTAAATAATAAACTTTATTAACCATTTATAAAAGGAAAGTCAATAGCGAACAATATTCATAAAGTAAACATAGGAGAGAAGGTAAACAAAGAGTATGTGATGATGATAAATCCAGGGTGGCGCTAGTGGCGGTCGTAGCATTCAATTCTTAACATAAGTTAGTATAGCTTTTTTTACGTAAAAAAAACTATAGTCATGTTGTTGTTGTCGTGTCCAATGAAGAGCCTCGGATGTTTCCATGCATCTCTATCACAGCAGTCGCAATATCCACTATCTTGGTTGTATCAAGCTGCTCTGGGTTCATTATATTTAAACTATAGTCATATAAATACAATATATGGTGGCCCAAAAATAATTTGAAAATTTTGAGTGCCTATAACCTTTTTTAAACTAGATTTTCTTTATATATATTATATATGTTCATATTTATATAATGGTGAAAAGATGCCTTCATTTATAAAATATAATAAACATTATATCAATGCCCTTCATTCAAGCACAATGTATTGTATTTGAATGCTAGACTGTGTGGCTAAAGCATAGAAATGGTTACATCTTTAGTCTACACGCTGTTTGTTCTACATTGTTCTACAAAGACAATGACCAAAATGTGCTTTTTATATGGCAGAGCGCCATCTAGTAGAACAGAAATCAACTAATCATTGATTTAACCTGTTCCCTTATATTTAGCCAACCAATTTTCTTGATAAATCAAGAAAAGTCATCCAAGAACGCGGTTCGCGCTGCTGGCGCTCGTCAGTGTGTAGCAAGCTGTATCAAGACGATGACTTGTCCTGTCATGACTGGGTCTCCTATAAGAGACCACCTCCAGGAGAGTGAAAAGCAGTTCGACTTTGCACTTACAAATGTGTCAGAGCCCGTTTGGATACTAGCACTCGCTGGTGAGGTTGGACTTCTGCAAGAATTGAGGGCCATTTGATTTTTTTTTTAATTTTACTCTACTCTTCTCGTAGAATTTTGTAATATCAATACTAAAACTATATTGATGAAAATCATAACCCGGAACCCTGGTCGAAAGGTAGCCTTATTTGTCGCATTTGTGGAATTTTCACCTATGTCACAATCTACGTTCTGAGAAGATTAAGAAAGGCAAAACATTCTAAGATGTTTTAATATGTCACTTTTAGTAAATGATTACCATTATATTGTAGCGTAGAAATCAAGCCTTGAAATATCCTAAGATGTAAAAGTATTTATTGATGACGTCACAGCGACGAGTCGACAATTATTAACAGGTCAGTCAAACTATTTTCAGCTAGAGAATCTTAAGCAAGCAAGCAAAGAAATATTTTAAAGATGATTTCACAAATACAGATTAATATATATTTTATAATCTGTTGAATATATTTCATTGAATAATATAAATTGAATAATAAAATATTTCTTCGCCACATAGCCTCCTCCTATAAAGAGCATCGACCCGATTGCTCAGAAGGAGACTTACATCCTCAGTCTCAAGGCTCGAGAACGGGTGATAGGGCCTGAGATCTCTTCGCGGGTCTGTGGTTGTTGTGTTCGTTCAGTGGGGATGTCTTCTTCCTGGAAGTTTGTCGAGTCATCTTCTGGGTCCTCTTCTAGCTGGTCCTCTGGGTTTAAATATGGTTTCATCCTACAAATGTGAACTAAATCTTTTGTTTTAACGACGACCTTGCTGGTTTCCGAATGTTTCAACTTCATAGGTCACATCAGATATTTTTCGGGTTACTTTGTATGGGCCGAAGTAACGTCTCATTAGTTTTTCCTAACGGGAACGGCGAGGCGACTGGCTGGGTCTTTCTCTCAGAGACGAATGTTGTCCTTTTCGGCCAGTGTAAGGAGAGGGGCTTCGGTAGCGGCGTATATTTTCTCTTGGCATGTCGTCGTTGGGCTCTTGGCTGCTCCGAGAATTATAGAATGTTCTAGGCTCTTGCCTATATCTCTGTTTGTAATTCCAAGTTTGTTCTCCTTCATATTCTCTCCTCCTGTCACGGCAGTAGCGCACGACGTGGCCAGGGCGTCCGCAGTGGAAACAGATTGGCTTACCTTCCGTGGTTCGCCATTCGTTGGTATCGCGTCTTCCGTTTACTTGTTTCGGCTGCTGCGGTCTAGGTTGGAAATTTCTGGGTTGGAACTCGTACCTAGGGCTTGGTAATGGCCTTGGCGCTCTATTTTGAGGGAAACTTCTAGAAATTGGCGCAATGGTTTTTTCAATTTCTTGCTGACACCATATGTTCAATTGCAGAAATTTCTGGTTCTTCTCGAGAGAGGCTAATGCTCGCTGTACCTCCTCGCGAAACCATTTGCCTAATCATAGATGACAGATCTACCCTGTCATCATGATCACTGAGAGACGCCACATTTGGTAGTCGCTCGTACCTGGTTGGGGGTCACTCGCTTACAATGTAGCGCTTCAATGCGGCGACACTCGGTGACAAATTGTTCAGTGGTATGTTCATCTCTTGGAAGAAGTGCCTGGTAGAGCTCCTCTGATATCCCTTTCATCAAATGGGATATTTTATCTTCCTCATTCATATGAGGGTCTACCTCTTTGCAGAGGCGCAGGACGTCTTGAATATAAAATTCGGTGCTTTCACCTTTTAATTGTGCGCGAGTTTTTAAGGTTTTCTCTGCTCGTAACCTCAAGTTTTCGTTTTTTTACGAAAACTGATTTTAACTGGGACATGAACTCCTTCCATGTCAGGATGCTCTCCTCATAGTTCTCAAACCATTTGAGAGCAGTGCCAGTCAAATAAAAGTAAACGTTGGCTAGACAAAGTGTTTCATCCCATTGGTTATGCTTCGCCACACGTTCGTACCTTTTTCAACCAGTTATGGGGATCTTCAGAACCTCACCAGAGAACATTGAGGGGTTTCTAGGTAAATGTTGTATAAAAAATGAACCTACCTGATTTGTTGCTTCTTTCTTGATGTTCATGGTTGTTCGTTCTTTATCAACCGAATCAATTTTACGTTTTTTTCTGAATGGGTATCGATCCAGCTTCTTCACCAGTTGTAGCGTAGAAATCAAGCCTTGAAATATCCTAAGATTTAAAAGTATTTATTGATGACGTCACAGCGACGAGTCGACAATTATTAACAGGTCAGTCAAAACTATTTTCAGCTAGAGAATCTTAAGCAAGCAAGCAAAGAAATATTTTAAAGATGATTTCACAAATACAGATTAATATATATTTTTATAATCTGTTGAATATATTTTCATTGATAATATTAAATTAAATAATAAAATATTTCTTCGCCACAATATTGTGGATATATTTGAAATATATTTTATAAAACATACAATAGAAAGTGAATATACTGTTGATTTTTAACAAAACAAATAAATGAATAGTCTAAAGCACTATCGCCCGTGCATATATTTCTTTTGTAAATAGTTCATTTTGTCCTTTTATATTTGTTATTAGCACGTTGAAAACCTTTTTAAGCTCGAAATCTTTCATATTTATTTTATTAAAATATAAAATTTGTAAATTTCTTCAAAATAAAATAGTATACACACGTTAAACAAATCTTGTAGAAGTTTTACCTTTAGCATGTATCTCGGGATTCGAACAATAACTTTGAAAAATATTTAATACACAGTGACCTTTATTGAAGACACACGAGATAACTAAGTGTGAACAAAATTGCCTCCGTCTTCTTTAAAAAATACATATATAGATGACCAGCGATTTCAAACACTTCCACTTTCTTAAGTTTTGTCCATGAGTGTAATTTGTGAGAACAGTTATCCTTGAAAAAGGGATGCATCGAGTCGCCGAAAAGAGTATTTATGAAAAAGGTTTACAACAAACTCGTTAAAACTCAATCTTTTATAAAATAATTACCATAATCCCGTCCACACACAGTATCCCATTCAATAAACTAAAATAAAGAAATCATATCCTGACCAGGACCACATGTGCTTTTCGGAAGGCAGAGCGCCATCTGGTGGAATATAAATAAACTAAACACTGATTTAGCCTGTTCCCTGATATTCGGCCAACCCAATTTCTTGATAAATCAAGAAAAGCCATCCACGAACGCGTTTCGCGCTGTTGGCGCTCGTCAGCGTGGAGTAGGCTCTACCACTGCGTCCAAAAAGATTCTACAAACTATATAAAGCATTTTTCCTGTAACAAGCTATTTGTATGTGTTGATGAGTGTACCACGCTAGTTATGCTAGAATGCTGGAACAAGATAGAATAAAGGATAGTCAGCTAGGTACTATCAACCGGATGTGGCCAGGTCATTTCCGGCATTGATGGAATATCCGCCATCTTGGCTGTAAACTCGTCTGCGAGATATTGTTCAATCTCAGTTATGTAGAGTGTGTTTGACCTTGTATTGTTCTGTTCCTATTGGGATAGCCTTTATTTATGCTTATGAGGTGATACAGCAACGTCTTTACAATAAGAGAGGAGACAAAATGAATCAAATCTAGAAAAAAGAAGTGAGGACTTCTCGGTCATTAAAGTCTGAGAGGCAAGGCCTTCAGCCAGTTCAGGGCTTCCGGGTGACAGAGTGGAGATTGGAGATTCCTCCATTGAATTTGTACAGCGGGCAGTCATCTAGTATATGGGACATTGATTGTGGAACGTTGCAGGCACAATTTGGATCTTTGGTGTATAGGTAGATGCTGAGTATTCATCTATATATTGACGTTATAAGAAATTAAAATTATTTTTGACGCTTTTTTATGTTTCTTTTCAGAATAAATCAATTTTCTACTATCCTTACTATATTTATCTGGCGTCGGTGTTACGGGGCTCTACAAACCCGTGACCTCAGGGAAGGCTCAGCCATTGCACTACGGTTGACCCTTGCCACATCTCCAAACTGGGATAGCTGGAGCGTGTAATTTTTGGTAGTGGGGACTGCGCGTATGTCCTCTCCCCTTTATAATACAATATAATATAATGCGGCTCGTGATTGTACAATCACGTGTTTCACAATCACAAGCCGCATTATATTGTATTATAACTTACTTTATGTATTATTTACGAACGGAAAAATATGTCCAGGGTAGCCTAGTGGACATGGCATATGCCCGGTAAGCGGAACACTGGGTTCGATTCCCATCCCTGGATACTTTTATTTTTCCGTTTATCATTACTCTTCACAATTTATCCTTTCATACCTCATCCCTAAGGTTAGAAATGGTCACCATTTCTCCTTGAAATAAATTTAGATTTTTCGTTCAAAAGAAACACGTGCGGGAAAAATTTCAAATGTCGTTTTACTCTCCCCTTTATAAAAAAAATAATAATACTATCCTTACTGCATTGATAAAATAATAGGAAGGCCCCTGACTCATCAGTAGTGAACCCTTCCAGTTTAATCTACCGCTGTCATATTACATTGAGCTGTTTTGCTTTTATACCGATACTGAAGTTACACTCTTGGAAAAGGTATTTAAATGAACTATGGACATAAGCTTTCAGTGGACACTATAAATACATACATTTCTGAATATATAATATGTTTCGTTAATATTGCATTTCCATAAATTGCAAATAAAAGTATTTTTAAAACATAATATTATCATTATAAAACGACATTTGAAAATTATCCCGCATGTGTTTCTTTTGAACGAAAAATCGAAATTTATTTTAAGGAGAAATAACTATTGTTTCTAACCATAGGGATGAGAATTGAAAAAGTGAATTGTGAAGAGTAATGATAAATGGAAAAATAAAGTGTCTAGGGATGGGAATCGAACCCACAGTATTCCACTTACTGGGCAGATGTCATGTCCACTAGGCTACCTTGGACATATTTTTCCGTTACAATCATAAACCGCATTATATTATATTATAAATTATAATATTATCATGATACATTAGCGTGTTATCGTCTGTTATAAGAAATAAAAGCTATTTTTACACGAATGTTTATTTTTGAAATAAATCAATTTTATACTATCCGTACTATAACGTGTTAATGTATTGATATTACTTCGTTATTTATGCGACTTTAACTAAATACCCTTGGCATAATTGTATTGTAAAAAAATGGTAAATAAATATAAATTAAGTAAATATGCAAAACAACACTTGAAGTTACACCGCATAAGTTTCTTTTCAAAGAAAAATCAAAATTTATTTCAAGGTGAAATATTGACTATTTCTAACCTTTTTGGATGAGGTATGAAAGGGTGAATTATGAAGAGTAATGATGAACGGAAAAATAAAAGTGTCCAGGGATGGGAATCGAACCCACAATGTTCCGCTTACCGGGCAGATGCCAGGTCCACTAGGCTACCCTGGACGTATTTTTCCGTTCATAAATAATACATAAAGTAATTTATAGTACAATATAATATACTAACTGCAAGTGTTGTTTTACAATCACAGGCCGCAGTGTATTATATATGAAGTAAATATGTGTTGCTTCTGAGTATTTAAATGGTAAAATTAAGATTCGTTACAAAGGATACTTACAAAAAGCGCATACGTGAATTGCCAATAGGATGATTTGCAAAGAATATATTTTTATACATAGTAATAACGCGTCATCTATATTGTAACAAAGTATTTATTAATTTTATTATTTTTATTAACAGAGTGGTCATTTTTATGTTTATATTTTGCTACTCTGTAAATTTCCCTCCTGGCTTATCTTTTGTTTACCATTCATAGTTTGTCCTTCCCCAAAATAAATTGCTGTCTCATCCTAAAGTTGGTCTTCCCTAATTTTCCACGTGGCAATATAATACAAATGAAAACACCAAAACGCGAATGTTTCTTTTCCAAAATAAATCAAACTTCTACTGTCCTCTTACTGCGATGAAAAAGGAATAAATTAGGAGAGCTTGGCTCATCAGTGGTGAACCCTCCCAGCGGTTTCACCAATTTAATCTACCAGACCGCTTCTTTAGAGTTCTAATACTCTATTGGATCATTCTGCTTTTATATGTTACACTGAAGGGTGGAATCTTGGAAATGGTTAGAATATATTTGCTTAATCATTTGATTATTGTTACAGTAACCTTGAATTGTGTAACAACATTTAGGACTTAAAAACGCCTTTTACAGTCAGGTCTTTTCAAAGTAAAATATTTAACATAATATAGTGACTTGAGAAAATTCCAGTTATAGTTTCACTTTTGTACTATTTTCATAAAGTTTGGCGTTCTTACGCCCTTTCGGCCTTAAATACCTGTTTCATGATTTTTTTTTAGGATGCCTGAAAGACTTTTTTTTGGTCGTTGAGGTACAGCTTGCACCACGCTGATGAGGGCCAACAGCCCGAAACGCGTACGTGGTTAGCTTTTCTTGATTATTCAAGAATGGGTATTTGGCTAATTCTGTACTAATTTTAGTCACCCCCCTTAAATAGAATGGAAGATGAAAACAATAGAATACATTGTTCGTGCTGATTATGTAATTTTTGTTACTTCAGCTAAATATGCAAATTATGATTGTGTTTAAAGCTGCCAGCTGGCCAATAAAATCAGTCTGTTTGTAGTAAGTTTTCGAATCGGTCTAGTTCTTTAAGTCTGTGTTCCAATTATTTAGCATTTGGAGATTCAGCTAGTAGAAGAGGTTTGACGTTGTTCACGTAGTCAGAAGGTTATACAAAGGATCGAACGGCTCTAATTCAAGGATATTAATCAGCTGAAAAGGCCTGACTTTATCTAGATACAGCCTCTGCCAAACCAAAACATAAGGTCAGCCAGGTTTAGGAAGTTGCAAGGATTCCTAGCTATCCCTGCTAGGCCCTCATCCGCTCCTGCCCAGAAAAAAAATATATTTTTGGAATTTTAAAAATCAAAAGCTTATTCCTTCTTTTGTTCATTATATTTTCTGATGAAGGTCAACGCTATTCACCGAAAGGTCGTGGAGTATAAAGAATGTTCTCTACCTGAGAAACACTAGAGTATAAACAGGCGAAATAGTGCAACGAATAGTATCAACAAATAGTTTATATTTATTCCGACAGATGGCGCAAGCCATCAGAAACCTTCAGTTTCACGATCAGGAGATGTATTTTATTAATTTATCCATCTAATCCCAGTGCAATTCCACTTCTGTGCTATATTTTTTACATAAATTGACTTGACTAATTTGATTGGTTCAAATAAACCTTTATAAAACGAAACCATTTTCAATATGTCTCTCCTTCTTCTTTCCTATCTCCACACTGGGTGAAGTAGAATGCGTCTGCCTTTGTCATTAAGACTGGGAGCACTACTCAGTAGCAGGCCGACTTAGCTCCAAAAGAAATGACCGCCTCTGACATGAGGAACAGACGCCATGTGCAGACGCTCCTAACATGGAGTACAAACGCTGCTCATCCTATATCCCTGGATTAGGAGCCCTTACAGGGTACTATCAGCCGGGCCAGCTGAGCCCAGGTTTTTTAGTGAGCTTGTTACTGCTCCCCCTCCTCCTTTTTCATCCGGCTTGGGACCGGCAAGGGCGGAGTTATTTTCAATATGTAGACTCTTCAACTTTCAATATTTTATTGTATGATAATTCGGTGACCCATTGTGTCGTCTTCTTCAATGAGTAAAGCCCTAAAGCGAAGTTGGGCAGCAAGCTGTGAACTCACGCCATGATGGATCATAACCATTCCTTCATTCTAAAAATAAAACTGCACCAGCTTTGTTCTGCCTATTTACAGGCCATTTTGTTTGTAGTCCGCGAGTATTCGAACAAAACGTCCCGATGGTCGTTAAACAGGGCATTCATTCAAATACAAATTTTGACAATTAAAATATTTTATTGACATCTTGTCAATACATGCAAAGTGCACAGTCTGTACTATTTAAAAAATAAAAAGATAATATGGATTATATACACTATGTACAATGAATATGGTGCCTCTGCCAGCGCTGCAGAATTTGGTGGAGAATAATTCATATTCAAAGAGATAAAGCAGTAAGCGCAAATCTTACTTTCTTAAACAAAGAAATTCTTTGCAAATTGTACTTTTGATTATACACACAATATAATTACAATGTATTTAGTTGTAGATAGAGTTAAACATCTTTAAAAAGATTTTAAATTATTATTTATTTTCAAAGTTACCAAAAGGGTTTAGCATACTGTGTTTTGATTTCTTTTTATCGCCGCTTACCTTTTACGCATTGGGTATGGCAAAAAAAAAAAAAAACTACTTTCACTGTCATAATATTTAAAAGAATATTGCAATAAACCAATTTCTATATTTATAATTTAAACAACATTGTTTTGTGTTTTGCGTTTAAACGAATTCGTAAATTGTTTAGAAACTATATCTCCTGGCAAATTAGTGGTTAACTCTCTCCCAGAGGTTTCGCCTGTTTATACGCTAGTGAAATGACGCCTCAGGTAGAGAAAATTATTTTCTCTCCATGACCTTTCGTTGAATAGCATTCACCTTTATCATGAACTATAATGAACAAAAGATGGCATTCTTTTGTTGTTGTTGTTAAATTATATAAAACTAGACGGGTGACCCGGGCTTCGCCCCGGGATTGACCCGTGTGCATATCTACCCGAGTGATATATATTTAGATAAGATTTTTTTTTTAATTGTTTGTTATTAGCATTATCTATTTGTTTGCATCAGCATAAATCAATCTAATCTTTGATAGAGGGCGCCGTTCGTGAACTAAGTAGAATAATTTGAATATATAGTTTTAATAATTGATTTATATATTTTTTAAAATAGCCTATCGTCTTCCCCGTATTATTTTACCTATGTATGGAAATTTTGGTTTGAATTAGTGAACTACTGCGAATTCGTATACCGGACATAAAAACAAACATATAAACATTCATTTATATATAGATGTGTCTTTTATTGTTTTCATATTCGTATCTATTGAAGGGGGGTGACTACAAATGACCGAAACGTTTATATTTTCTAGGCTGGTGTGTGTCATTTTTCCAGTAAACAGCTATCATTGATACACAGTACTGACCATTAAAATTGTTAGTAATATTGTTGTCCCTAATATATTGTACAGAAGGCAACACGCTACAGACGTGAAATTTAAAAATCAGTAAAAATATGCTGCGATTTGCAAATCATCAGATTTTATAAGCACATTTATGTTAAATAGGCGCTGAAATCGACACCTACAATTAATATCACACGAAGTCAATGAATAAGATATTTACGTCATTAATATAAAAGTACAATATACATTTTTGAAAGGATGATATTCGTCTACCAAAGGTGGCACCTCTCCCTTTAAAAATTCAATAAAAACAATGCATATAGTTTATCCCCCAGTACAAAACGTAATAGTAATGATAAGGAATGAACCACAAAATCAGTTTTGGCAAATTCAGAAAAAAATCCAAAAACCTGTATACCACACACACACAAAGCCTTTATTGGGGACTTGCTCCATACAGATTCTCCCAATTGGGTAAGGTAATAATCATCTTGTGTTATTTACATAGGTAGTAAAATAGAAATTGAACTGGCTTTACTCTTTGTCTCAAAGTCATTTAATTGTTGACTGGTCCTTACATAATGATGATCTAAAATATTTATAATAAGCTATTGCACATTAGATTTGTTTGGTGATATTTTTGAAAGCAATACGTAGGGTGAAATGTTGTTACATTTAATTTGTTGATATAGGGCCTTCCTTTCTTCATCAAGGGTTGTGCAATTAAGCAGGTAATGGTGAGTTCTTCAGTAATTTCCTTGTCACACAGTGTACATAATAGGTTTTTGGCCTTAAACGTCAGAACGTGTTTTTTTTTTAACACTGTAAATAGTATTTATTCACAATTGAGCTATGCATCGCTTGACTGGTAAAGGGAAATTATCGGTTAGGTAGAATTCTGTTTCGATTGACGAATGGAATTTTTTATAATGTGGATAAAGTTTTGAACAACCTGTATACCATGCTTTTTAGGCTATGGCTTTCATCAGTATAGGGGCGGCTTCAGTTTCATAACCCCCTGCGTGGGGAGTTATGAAGTTGGTTGAATTGACCAAAATGGTGTCTGGGCTGTTAATAAAAATTCTTAATTTTATGCGTAGTAAGAGAGGGAATAAAATGATTTGCATAGTTCTTCTTAGTATAACAGCAAGCTTCCATGTATTAGCTCTTCATCAGGCCAATGTTTCGTAAAAAGATTACGCTATAAATAAACCTATAAGAACTTGTAATTTACATATATTTATGATAATTTTAAGATATTAAAGACAATTTAAATAACTATAATATATCTCTCTTTCCTCTCTTTGGAGCTCCTGTTGAATGAGGTGGTGAGAAACAGAGCTGGAGCGTTTGCGTTGTTCAAATTTTGGAAGACGGCTGAAGAGAAGGGAAATCTATATACATAATCTAATTGATGTAAATAATTATATGTAAATAATCTTTGTCAGGATTAGAATGACGAATCCTGTATGGGACTTTGATCCCAGTAAAAGGCTTGTTGCTGCTGTTGTATATAGTCACAGTGTAGAAAATACTATACTATACCTACTACTTATAGGTTTCTCTCTGTATTCTTAGGTCTCTTCAATTACTCTGTAAACTGGCGAATCCTGTATAGGACGAGAGGTCCTCAATAAAGGCTTTTGTTGTTGTTGTTGTAATATCTCTCTCTCTCTCTCGAGTAGAATTTTATATCTATAAGTGTTACAATTTAAGATCAAGGTCTTAATCTGAACTATTTGACAAACATAAAAGAGGAATATTTAATTGTAAGAATTATTCATATAAAGCACAAACGCACAACACATTTGTAACTTGAAAACTTAAAGGATTCCCTTATGGAATCAGTTAAGGGAGAAGATGTTGGAATTTTGCTAGTATATAACGATATTTTTTGGTTTATATTGTGCTATAGTCTTGTGAGATTTTGAACGATCTTAATATAGCGCGATGGAACAATCCGGAAAGTTGGGCTGCTTAGCACTTCCAAATTTTTATATCATAAATTGTCAGCCGATTGGTTTACTAGGATGACCTTGAATCAGCAAAATCATTGATTCATTGTCGCTATTATTACATTCAATTACCACGCTACAGTGTTATTTCGTAGTAAGTAGTGTGAGAGAGAAAACGATGTTCCTAATAACACCCTTGCCATCTAATCAATAAAATAATTTCCTCTCAAATTTACCTCTATTTAGCCTTTAACCTTATAATAGTACAAATCCGTTGCTAAATTCACGACATGTAAATCTGTTATTATTAACGCGGCGAACTTTATTTTTGTTTTCACAGCACAAGAAAATATCGCAACTAAATACTCTGCACCATTTGGTGGCGCCCTAACTAAGTTTGTGCTGCCATCTATGAATCAGTTCTAAAACTATCCTAAATATCAACTCTATTTCTTTCATTATTTCCTATATTTTGATTCCAATTCTATATTTTAAGGCTTTTAAAAATATATAAATTGTATTTAATATCCATTTTTTGTTATTTGAAATCATTTTTTATAAAAAATAATCTATTTATTAACAATTAATTTATTTTATAGCAATCATTTTATAGAATTCAGACGATTAAAAATTAAATAATTTTCTATTCCGAAAATCCTTTTTTTTTTTTGCTAAAAGAACGATCATAACTTTTCACCTTAATAATACGTTACCGATTTTACAAGATTATACCAAAAATTAAACAGTTATAATTAAATATTTTATTTTCACAACAATGTATATTTACAATTTACAACGGAATTGTAAAAACATACGAGATTTAAATATCAATACCTTAATTGAATGACTTGAGAGAACACGAAACTGGAGGTTCTCATTTTTCGCCTATCTTCAATAGTTACGCTTTATGTTATACACCTTGTACGCATGGATTATTCGTTTACGATCAACATTCTATCGTATACCAGAGTTTTGTCTATTATACCTTCCCGTCTTCCATATCACCGAGAGAAACTAAAATACAACAACAACAAAAGCCTTTATTGAGGACCTCTCGTCCTATACAGGATTCGCCAGTTTACAGAGTAATTGAAGAGAAGAGAACTAAGAATACAGAGAGAAACCTATATGTAGTAGGTATAGTACAGTATTTTCTACACTGTGACTATATACAACAGCAACAACAAGCCTTTTACTGGAATCAAAGTCGCATACAGGATTCGTCATTCTAATCCTGACAAAGATTAATTACATACAATTATTTACATCAATTAGATTATGTATATAGCTTTCCCTTCTCTTCAGCCGTCTTCCAAAATTTGAACAACGCTAACGCTCCAGCTCTGTTTCTCACCAGAAACTAAAATACAGGATATGTATATTCTTGAAGAGATACTCTTTAGAAATAATACCGGCTTTAAAATATATATTGTATGGTTATACAATGTTAGTGTGTATATAAAAATGTGAACTTTAGACAGTTCTCAAATAAGACTGTTTGCTGATCTCTATATAAACAAGGGGAAATTTTGACACATTTTAACAAATTCTTATAGAGTAATATATATTCGCTAGTTCTAATTCAATTGAATAGGTAATAAATCTTCGTGGAAGTAGTTTATTAATATTTGAAATTTTCCAATTTACAGTAATTTCATGCACTTTTAGAAGTTCTTGTTGAGTTTTTCGAAGAATTAGAATGATTGTTATTCTTTGAATCCTTTTTCGATGGCAATATCAAACAAGTTCTAATTGACCCTATTAATGACTCTATATAAATTTATAATAAATATTATTCTCTGTTTTTACATTTTGACACAAACAATAAGGAATCTAGGGTAGAAAGCCAACGTAAAGTAATAGTAGAAAACATTGAGTCAGATAGTAATTGTATAGATTTTACAGGCACAATTTCCCATTCAGCTTTAAGACAATATCACAGTTTAACGACGGTAGTGACTAGCGTGTGATGACGATCCAGTTGCTTGATATGTTTACATTGACCAGACGTTTTCTATTGGTGATAGTTCAGGAGAACGTGCTGGCCAAGGTAGCAACCAAATCTTTCAGTTTTTATTTTGTTTTTAGTCCTGTTAATGAATTGTATATAGGTCGCTAAAATGTATTTAGACGCAAGTATCACAAGGTGGGATATCGCGTCCGATATGTCAAATAAAATAAAAAAGGTTTTGGTGTCTTATTTCTTTTATTTTTTGAGCTTCCGGGTTAACATGCCCTTCAACACAGATATCCTGAAGTACAGGGTGATCCAAAAGTCTTGCACAATTTAAAAATTAATAACTCCGCGCGAATATTTGCGCTAGAGCAATGCGGTAACCACCATTGTGTTCAAGATGCAATGGGTTTTATGGCAAATAATGAAAAATTCTAAATTGATTTTAGTTACAACTTTATTCGCTAGAGATGGCGCTCTACCAGAATCAGAGATTCAGCGGCCAAATTGTTTGATAAATTGAAAATATAACTGAACGACACGTATTTTTCCTTTTTGAATACCAGGAAAGAACCCTTATAATATCAAATGATAAAATAATAAAAACACCATTTCGTCAAAAGTTAGAAGAATTGGTCCCTTGATTGTGTCAAAACTATATAAATTTACACTAAATAAATATTCCATAATATATCACCAACCTTTATTCTTGATAGATTAAGATAGCCACGTACGTGTTTCGGAGCTGAAGGCCCTCGTCACTGTGTTGTAGGCTGTACCTGAACGAACAAAAATATATTTAGCCCAAGAGGCTTCTCAAGAAATCAATAATTAGATAGTTGAGGCATTTTTTAATATATAATGTAATTTAAAATATAATACTGTAAATAAACTCGGTGTTTATTTTGATTGACATATAGAAAGCATAAAAGAAATGTACATTTATGTAATAATGTAGAAAATAATAGAATGATCTACAAGAGGTAGGTCGTCCATATTGTGTTCGAATATTTCAATGATCGATGAACCACAGTATTGGTAGATACTGTCTGACGATACATGCACTCACGTACAGAGATATCCAGTATATATACAGTAGATACTGGAGATTGAAGAAAACAAGGAAAGAGAGAGAGTGCCCTGCGAGCTAGGTCATTCAAATGTCAGGAGCCAGGGCGTGAGCTTCAGGTTAGGGCGGGCCCAGGTTCTGTGCCATTACAGACCGAAGGTCTAACTTGGCAGCTATATGTGCAACTGGGTAATTTATGTGTCTTTATACTTGTATATATATACTCTCTTAAACTATATATTATACTTATACAATATATACTCTCTTATACAATATATACTTATACAATATACTTATACAGTGTACTTATGCAAATAAAGTATACTTATATACTTATGCAATATACTTATGCAAATAAAATATAATTATATACTTATACAGTGTACAGGGTGATCCAAAAGTCCCGCACAACTTTAAAAATTAATAACTACGCGAATATTTGCGCTAAATCAATGCGATAAACACCATTGTGTTCAGGATGCAATGGGATATTTTTATGGCAAATAATGAAAATTCGAAATTGATTTTAGTTACAACTTTATTCGGCAGATGGCGCTCTACCAGAAATTAGAGATTCAGCGGCCAAATTGTTTGATAAATTGAAAAATATAACTGAACGAACACGTATTTTCCTTTTTGAATACCAGGAAAAGAACCCTAATAATATCAAATGATAAATTAATAAAACACCATTTCGGCAAAAGTTAGAAGAAATGGTTAACGATTTTTAAATACAATCTGAGATATGTAAAATAGGTATATGCAAATTAAAACTTGTAGCAAAAAATATTTATATCTTAGTTGGAGTTTTGTGAAATAGATTGAATGTTTGAAAAATAACTACTGATATCAATACACGATTTTTGAAATGTTAATATAGTACCAAAAATTATGATGGCGCTACTAATAGGATTTCGTGCTATAAGGAATGTATAGTTTCTTGACTAATTGGCGACACTTGACTATTTAACTGGATATTTGTCATGATCCAAAAATGAAAAATAGAGGGGAGTGATAAAATATATTTGTCGTACTTTATTCCAAATATCCTATGGGTTTGTCAAAGGTTATCATTGTTTATTATACTGTACATAATTTTGAAAATGTATCCCCTCAAAAAATCATTTTTAAATCGAACTTTTGCTTTGAAAAACGTGGTAGTAAAATCATTTTGTACTATTTTTTGCGCAAAATTTTAAAGTTGGGGGGGGATACAGAGAATATTCCTTATGCTATTTCTTCTAATGAGCGAAAAGCGATAAACTAAACATAAGTGGTAAAATTGTGTATACCAGTGTTATTCGAGAAGTTATGCCACTTTGGCCTGCACGACATAATATAAGATGTGGGCAAATGACAAACAAAAAAAATTACTGTTCACAGAAAAAAAAAAAGAGTCAAGATGTGAGGACAGCATTTATTATTCCCATAACCCAAAACAAAGAGCTGCAAAATATAACACCTGAGGTAACTGCCTTCTCTCTTGTATTAAGTCACAATCCTTGCTCAATGTGGCGCCCTTCATTCTCAAACACCGCCTGCAGACGATAGATAAAAGAATGGTCACAATTAAATAGTTGAAATTTATAAAACGTGCCATCTGATAGAAGCCTTCAACATGGCCAATGTGGTAGGCCCGGCATCGATAAAAACGCGACTTAATGTACCTCCATAACCGAAATTGTAAGGCTTCAAGTCTGGTGATATTGGAGGCCACTGGTATATAAAGTGGCGACTTATCAACGAATTTCACCGAACGTATCCTTCAGCAATTGTTTGGCACCGCGGGAGATATGAGGAGGTCCTCCATCTTGCATGAATGTTATTTCGCTTAGTGCTTGTCTGTCCTGCAATATGAGAATAAGCTTTTCTCTCAAAAGTTGAACATAACGTTCACCAGTTACAAAAACGGTTTTAAAAGTTCTTCCATTGATTTTTTTCAAAGAAAAATGGCCCAATAATAAAAGAAGAAGTGAACCCACACAAAACTGTAACTCTGGGCTGATGAAGTGGTATTTCTGCCAAAATCCTAGGGTTTTCTGTTGCCAAAATGAGGCAGTTTTGAATGTTAAATTCTCCCTTTAGATAAAAGTGAGCATCATCTGTTCTTAGAACATTTGACAGCCAGTTTTCATCAATATCAATTTGCCGGAAAACCCATGCAGCGAATATTTGACGCTTCTCAAAATCGGCTGACTTTCAACTCGTGGAAAACTTTGAATTTTGTTTAGGGTATTTTTATAGAAAAAATGTAAATGTGTGTTCTCTCCAAACTGTTCCATACGAATCCCCGTTTGTCGAGAAACTTGTCTAGCGCTTACTTTTCCATACGTGGATAACGTTTCAATTTCTTCAGCATTCCTGCAAAACCGTAACAGCCACTGACTTGCATGTCGATGGTCTTCCACTCCGAGGTTTTGCTTCCAGAGATCCAGTTTCCTCAAAACTTTTAATCAATCGCTTTAGAGAGTAGCAACTCATTGGTCTTTTACCGCTTCGAATACCTTTAAAGGAACGAAACGCTCGTAAAGCTTCAGTGGCAGATTCTGAATCACAATTTAAAAAATTCACCAAGAGTGCTTTATCCTGTAGTGACGGCATTCCAGGGGGGAGGGAGAGAAGTCCGACCACACCTCCTTGCGGTCCCCCCTGGACCCTTGGAATATTTGACCAAATTCTGGTTCGTTTACCAGGTGACTAACGTTGCAACGACACCCATTTTCCAATGAAGAGCAAAACTGATATCTTCAGTAATGCTACCGCGTCCAGGGTAACCGCCGCGTCAGGATCTGCAGCTCGAGCTCATGATGAGAAATCTACTACGAGGACACAATTCAATCTACTACAACTCAATATAAATGGTACCCAGAGGAAAATAAAGAGCTGACTTGTCTTCTCTGTGACAACAATGTACATATACTTGTCCTCAGGAGACAAAATTGAATCAGAATCTAAGATTCAATATCAAAGATTATACAACACTACGAAAGGACAGACCGGGAAATTTTGGAGGAGGACTTGCCGTTTTGATTAAAACTCTAGAAATCAAATTTAAGGATATTCGCCTATAATCAGAGTAAACCTAGAGAAAGCACGACAGAAGCTCAGGCAATAGAAATCTATCTTACAGATAAAACAATTCAATCATAAATGTTTATCACCACGATAATACTAGCATCAATACAGGCCTGATAGAGACATTAAGTGAAGCGTCTTCGGATATCGCAATCATACTTGGTGATTTTAACGCCGAAAGACCAACTTGGGGATCACCTGTCCAGGATAACAAAGGTCAGCAGGTTGAGGACATGCTAACCGACCTCGACCTTACACCGTTAAATAACGAAAAGAACACCTATCTATCCAAGTCCACAGGCACAGAATCCGCAATAGACATCACAGCGATAAATTACAACATCGCACCCACAACACAATGGAAAATTCTGAAAAGTGCAATCAGGGACCACAGACCAATTTTAACAACCCTAAACTTCAAAATTGAGAATATCCAAGAGAATAAAATAACACTGGAAAAAAATTCACAGAAAAGCTTGAAGAACTGTGCAACGAAGAATTAAATCACAGAACGATTGACAAAAAAATTGGAAAAATTCTCTTCGAACATATCCAAAGCTGCAAAAATATCGATACCTAGAGGTAGACGTAAAGACCTGTGAATACTTTACTGGAAGGACCACAATATCGAGGCAATGATTGCAGAGAGAAACAATATCAATAAACTTCTTAAAACAAATAGAACAGAAGAAATCATAAAGGAACTCATTGAAATTAGTCACAAAATAGAAAAATAAATTTGGATATTCAAACAAGAGAGAGAAAAAAAATGGGCAGAATTCTGCGAAGAAAATGGATCCAAAAAAGGAAAGCCATCACTGGAATATAATTAGTGTTATAAAACAATCAAAACCAACACTAATCTTCCAATATTCTAACCGATATGAATAGCGAGGACGAACAAACAGATGACTGAAATAATTGCTGAATATCTTTCAAGCACTTCCAGATTCAGCTATACGAATGAAGGCAGGACTCTAAAAATAATGTAAACAGGTTAGTTAAACAAGCAAGAAATTACCATCAACAAGATATTTACTCTAGAGACTTCACACTGAATGAGCTAAACTCATCAATAGGAAAGTTAAATCCGAGAGGTCACCTGGAGATGCTCTAATCTTTGGTCAAATGATTAAACACTTTGGAGACGAAGCTAAAAATCAACTCCTACGAATACTGAAGATTTCATGGCAAACTGGTAAACTACCAAAGAATTGGAAGATATCAATTATAGTTCCAATACTGAAACCAAACAAAGATGCCAAGGAATGCAAGAACTATCGGCCAATTGCTCTTACCAGCATACTTTGTAAAATAACAGAATGAATTATCCGCTCTAGGATCATAGTCTGGCTCACTAACAATAATAAAATAAACTTCTACCAAACTGCCTAAAGATCCAGACACTGTACAACTTATAAACTGTTCTACTTCTGTCAATCAATAATAGATTTCTAGGAAAAACCGCCAAAGAAGACAACGGCCGTATTCCTGTATATGACCTCAGCTTTTGATCGAGTGTAAAACGAAAATTGCAATTATACCGCGAATGTTTCTTTTAAACAAAAATCTAAATTTATTTTAAAGAGAAATAACGACTATTTCTAACTTTAAGGATGAAGTATGAAAGGGTGAAAAATATGAAGAGTAATGGCGAACGGAAAAATAAAAGTGTCCAGGGGCGGGAATCGAACCCACGACCTTCCGCTTGGAAAAATATGTCCAGGGTAGCCTAGTGGACATGGCATCTGCCCGGTAAGCGGAAGGTCGTGGGTTCGATTCCCGCCCCTGGACACTTTTATTTTTCCGTTCGCCATTACTCTTCATATTTTTCACCCTTTCATACTTCATCCTTAAAGTTAGAAATAGTCGTTATTTCTCTTTAAAATAAATTTAGATTTTTGTTTAAAAGAAACATTCGCGGTATAATTGCAATTTTCGTTTTACAATCATCAGCCGCGTTTATATTGTATTTTGATCGAGTGTAGAAATTATTCGAAAGGCTCCACAACATCGGAGTAAGAGGAAAAACCTTAATCTGGATTGCAGACTTCTTAAGGGGAAGAAGGATAAAGGTTCGGATCAATGGAACATTTTCCAAGGACCGAAGAACATGGGCTGGTGTACCTCAGGGATCTGTGCTCAGTCCTCTACTCTTCTCGCTATATATTAACTGTTGTTTATGTAAATAGATGAATATTATTTGTAATATTTAAAGCCTCATTATGTAAAAATATATGGATATATAAATTGGACATTTGTTGTTGGCCATGGTCAAGTTTGAGCTCTTGTACGTCTAATTACGACACAACAAAAGTGGCGACGAGGATGCGCGATCTACAGAGCCAGTAAAAGGCTGAGGGAAAACGGCGTCTATGCAAGTATAACAACTACATCTTTTAAATTATCTGGATCAAGAAAACAAAGGAGTAGAAAAGATCAGCATGACAAGTTCAAACTTAATAGTACCTTTTAGATGCTATAGCCCAGTGGAGGACACTTCGATCTTTTTGTACAAAAATTTGAGGCTTTCTTTTTGGCATCTGAAGGAGGAGATTAAAGTGCTGATTTTTACCTAGCTACCAGATTCTGAAAGTTTGAAGTTTGATAATTCATGGCCAACAACAATCTTAGAGAATTGAAACATTTAGCAATAAATTGTAATTTCGGCGATATGCTGGGGACCATGATGCGTGACCGTTTTGTGGCTGGAATCAAGTTGGAAAGCCTGCAAAAGAAGCAACTACAATAAAACGACGATGTCACCTTGGATAAAGTTTTGCAGTGGCGATCTCGTTCGGACTGGCGGAGATAAATACAAGAGAATTACAAGATAAATTAGTGGCCAAGATATCCCCTGTGAATGGAAAAGATAAAAAGGGTGAGTACAATAATAGTACGGCGCAGCATAGGCCTTTCAGACAACGATGAGATATAATGTGTTATAGATGTGGTGAAAGACATTCACACGTGGCCTCTGTTTGCCCTCATAGAACAAGGACTTGTTTTAAAATGTTAAAAACTGGGTCATTTAAGTAGGGTTTGCAAAGCTAGTAAAAAAATGTGGGGATGTAAATATGTACAAGAGGACTCTATATATTCTGTACAGGGCGAAACTGATGCCACAATAAATTTAACAGTAGATGATAATTCTTTGTGCTTTACAATAGATACAGGAAGTCCAGTTACGTTAATACCTAAATATATTCATAAGATTTATTGGCAAGGTAAAAAATTATTTCCAACAAATTTAAGATTAAAATACTTTTGTGGTAAATCAATAGATATTATAGGGCAAAGAAATGTTTTTGTAAAAGAAGCCAACCAATATTTACGATTAATAGTTGTAAATGAAAATTCCAGGTGATTTTGTTAGTAAGAGAATGGCTTAAACGGTTAAAACTTGATTATTCTAGATTGTTTAGCATTAAAAATTTAAATAATGAATCTAATAGAAATAGTTTGATTGATAGAAATGCAGATTTGTTTAACAAAGATTTGGGCTGTCTAAAGGATGTTAAAATAAATTTTAATTTAAAAAAGGATGTGACTCCTGTGTTTTGTAAGGCCAGAAGTTTACCTTTCTCTCTAAAAAACAAAGTAGAGAATGAAATTGCTCGTTTATTGAATTCTGGCATTTTATAACCTATAGTTCATGCATATTGGACCGCTCCAATAGTACCGGTATTAAAAAAGGATGGTAGTGTAAGGATATGTGGTGACTTTAGATGTACAGCTAATAAAGCAATAGAATTAGATAGGTATCCCATTCCATCGATCGATGAGATCTTTTCAAAATTATCTACAAGCACCGTACTTTCGACTCTAGACCTATCACAAGCTTACTTACAAGTAATGTTAGTGGAAGAATCCAAAGCTGTTGTTGATATAAACACAACAAAGAGGTTTTTTTTTATAAAAGACTACCATATGACGTAGCGGTAGCACCAAATAAATTTCAGAGGATTATGGAAGGTCTATTTGCTGATTTGCCAGGTGTGGCCTGCTACATAGATGATATTTTGGTTGCAGGAAAAGACTTTGAAGATCATGAACAAAAGTTGGATCTAGTGTTTAGATAATTGCTAGAAAAAGGTTTAAAGTTAAACAGATATAAATGTAAATTTAAAAAGAAATCGGTGGATAATGGATAAATATGGACTGCATCCCTTAGAAAATAAAATTAAAGCAGTGATAGAGGCGCCTGAACCTAAAGAATGTTTCGCAATTAAGATCTTTCATAGGACGCTTAATTTATTATTATAGATTCATAAAGAATATAGCAAACATTTTAGCGCTATTCTATAAACTTTTGAATAAAAATTGTAGATGGAATTGGACGAAAGAATATTGAATGTTATTTTAAAAATGTAAATCATTATTAATGGACTATGGACTATTATGGACTAGGCGTAATTCTGAGTCATAGAAATGATAGAAAGGAAGAATGCCCTATAGCTTTTGCTTCTAGAACATTAACTGAAGCGGAAAAACGTTTCTCTCAACTAGAAAAGAAAGCGTTGAACATAACTTTTGGCGTTGAGAAATTCAGACAATACTTACTGGGACGAAATTTGTATTGGTCACAGACAACCGACCCTTAATTCATATATTTTCGCCTCATAAACCAATTCCCATATGTGCATCATCCAGAATTAAAAGATGGTCCTTAAAATTAGCTGCATTTAATTATACTGTGGAATTTCGAAAAACTAGTGATAATTCCAATGTTGACGCATTGTCACGTCTTCCTTTAGAATCGAGTGTCAGGGAGTCTCTTGATCAAGACCAGGTACTTCTTCTCAGGAAGTTGAATGAGGTATCGTTCTCTTTTATGGAGGTGGCATATAAGACGCCCCAAGATAAAATACTGTCTATAGTATTAAGGAATGTTAGAGAAGGCAACTGTGTGTGTGTGGAAATTCACAAGGGTACCGAGGGAAAACCCACTAGCTCCTCATTATAAGACCAATGAGGAATTAAATTTGGAGTTTGGTTGTCTTCAATGGCGTGAAAGAGTGGTAATTCCCCAAAAATTAAGATCTTTAATTTTAAATGACTTGCATGAAATACACATGGGGATTGTTAAAATGAAGATGATTGCCAGACGGTATTTTCTTGTGGCCAGGCATAGACAGTATCATCGAGGAGTTAACTAGAGAATGTAGAGTATGCTAAGAATCGGCAAGCATGCCCCCCGGCTACCATCTCGGAATGGACTTGGCCCGAAAAACCGTGGCATCGACTTCATCTTGATCTAGCGGGTCCGTTCATGGAAGGAATGTTTTTTGTTCTCGTGGACGCATACTCAAAGTGGATAGAAATTTTTCTCATCAAAGATATTACCAGAAAAACGATTATAAATCATCTTAGAGAAATTTTTGCCAGATTTGGATTGCCCTAATTTTTGGTTACAGATAACGGAAGACAGTTTGTCTCCGGTGAATTCGAGCAATTTACCAAAATGAATGGTATACGCCACACTAAGACCAGTCCGTATAATCCTAGTACAAATGGTTTAGCTGAGAGATATGTAAGAGAGTTTAAAAACCTTTTGAGAAAGAATAATGGGAAGGATGATTTATAGCGAATCTACAAAGATTCCTATTTGCTCATAGAGCATTCCCCCAAACTGTAATAAAAGAATTCCCCCGCGGAACTGCTAATGAAGAGAAGTTTAAGATCAATATTCTCGAATTTAATACCAAGATGGGAAATCCGCGAGAGGTATTTCATGAGGCCGTAAGAAGGCAGGAGCAGTTTACTACAGGTTGCGAGGTTTATTTCCGCAATTATGCAACTGGACCTAAACGGTAAATAGGTACCATTTTGAAATTATTGAGCTACCGTCACTACCTTATAAGTTGCGAGGGCGTCGTGTATAAGAGGCATAATAATCAATTGCGACCTGTGAGAAAGAAACAAGTGGAGACAAGAAATTTGATAATTCCTCGAACATCAGGAGAGAGGCCTGTAGGTGGAAGTCAGAAATAAAGTGAAGAGGAGGTTCCAGAGATTACATCAGGAAACAAGGAGGAGACTGCTTCTGTGCACATACCCTCTTGCACTCCTAGACCAGGGCCTGCTGCTGTGCACGTGCTCTCTTGCACTCCTAAACCGAAGCCTGCCGCTGTGCAAGTGCCCGTCCGCTGTCCTAGATCTCAGAGAGCCAGGAAACCCCCAGACCGACTGGAGTATTATTAAGGGGGGAGATGTGTTGTGTATGTAAATAGATGAAGATTATTTGCATTCTTTAAAGTCTCATTATGTAAGAATATATGTGTATATAAATTGGACATTTTTGTTGGCCAAACGAAATGAATAAGAGCTAAAAAAATAGTCATGGTCAAGTTTGAGTTGTTGTACATCTAATTACGACACAACCTTAACAACATCCATCCTCACTGAAGACACAAAAGTTGCCTGTTGTGCAGATTATATAGCCATATGGCACACAAGTAGCAGTATAGAAATATCAGAAAAATACTGAACACATCAATGAGAGGACTGGAGAAGTGGGCAATGAAACTCAAAATGACCATAAACCCAATAAACACAAACCTATAGGTCTCCTTCACTGACATGAAAAAATGCATAAATTTAACTCCAAAATAAGCATAAACAACCATTTAATTGATAAAATTAGATCTCCAAATTATACCTAGGTGTGATACTTGATGAGGAATTGCGATTTACAGAACACATAATTAGTACCTCAAATAGAGCTACCAGAAACCTAAAAATTCTGAGAAGGCTATGTGGAACAAATTGGGGAGTAAAACCCAAAATTCTCAGAACAACATAAATCACCTTATTAAGGCCAATAATGGAATATGCAACACCTGTTTGGGCTCCCTCAAGTTCATCACTAAAAAGAAGACTAGACAGTGTTCGAGCAAAAGCGGCCAAATTAATCACTGGTTCTGTTTCAAATACCAACAATTAGAAAATTCAGAGAGAATGTGGTCTAGACCTACTTGAAATCAGAAGACAATTAAAAAGAATAAAATTCACGAATAGCTTAAAAACTAAAGAAACCGAACACATTTCTCATAGAACCTATTTAAACTGGACACAAAAAGAAAGGCTCAAAAGAACTTCAACACTTCAGTACGACAACAATATTAAAAAGAGCATAAATATGAAACATAATGAATTTCAAATTCGATAATAACCAATATTTCCTACCCCATTGCCATCAAATGTAATCACCAATCTTAACCTGAATGACTCCGCAATTAAAAAAAAAAGAGAACAAAAACATACTTAAAAAGAAAGGACTTGACACAATTGGTTTATGCGATCAGATAAATTATTTAACAGCATATACAGATGGATCATCAAACCTTACCATAAGTAATGGAGGGGCTGGAATTAATATAATACTGCAAGATGGAACATACATCAATATCAAAGAAGGAGCAAGAAAGATTTCGTCAAACTTCACTTGTGAACTGACAGCTATCTGGAAAGCTCTTGATCTATGCCTTAACCAACCATCCCTGCATCAAGCAGAATAAATTATAATATACCGTACAACTACATATCCGATCTAGAAGCAATTCAGAAGGGCAATACTATAATCACACAGAAAATACATTCGTTACTTACTCAACTGATATCATTGGAGAATAACTGCATTCTACAATGGATTCCTGCCATTGTTTGGATCGGGGGTAATGAAATGGCAGTTGAATTTGCAAAGGAAGCCAGAAAGTTGAGCCAAAGGAAAGAAGAAATGTCAATATTTGACGCTAATGCTTTTGCAAAATACAAGATAATTAAACAAAAAAATGAGAAAAGATCAAAATGTGAAATAAACTCCGAGAGAAAAAGGACAAAACTATAACAAGATTTAGAACAAAACATTATAAAGGATGACAATACATCCAGATGGCACAAGAACCTATAGAACATGCAACAACTGTCCTGGTGTGGAACTAACACCTACCCACATATTCTCATGCCCGCAGCCTTGCAGAAAATTGACATAGACCCAGAGCAGCTGCTTTACAAGTACACACCCAAGATAGTGGACAATGCTGCTGCTGCTGTGATAGAGATGCATGGAGACATCTGAGGCTCTTTATTGGACACGGCATTCAACGGCATTCCAGAGTAAAATAAATCATCAGAGATAGATAAATATTTTCAAATGAATTAAAATAAATATAATCGATACTGAGAGAGAGTTGAATTAAAAAAATTAAAAAATTATTATTTTCGAAATTCAAATAGCTGAGAGGATTCCAGCAAACCGTATCTAAAATATCAGTTTTTTTTTTTTTTTTGCTACGTGTTTTAATTTGCATATACCTATTTTACATATCTCAGATTGTATTTAAAAATCGTTAACCATTTCTTCTAACTTTTGGCGAAATGGTGTTTTATTAATTTATAATTTGATATTATTAGGGTTCTTTCCTGGTATTCAAAAAGGAAAAATACGTGTCGTTCAGTTATATTTTTCAATTTATCAAACAATTTGGCCGCTGAATCGCTGATTCTGGTAGAGCGCCATCTCTCTCTAGCGAATAAAGTTGTAACTAAAATCAATTTCTAATTTTTCATTATTTGCCATAAAAAATCCCATTGCATCCTGAACACAATGGTGTTTACCGCATTGCTCTAGCGCAAATATTCGTGGAGTTATTAATTTTTAAAGTTGTGCGGGACTTTTGGATCACCCTGTATATATACTAGCGGATGTGTACCCGGCTTCGCCAGGGTTTTATCCGAGTGAAAGTTTGCCTAACGAATATTATTGATAATAATATTCGGGAACACACAGAATATTATGATAATAATGATAATATAATTTGTTACGTCATATATTTATATAATACTTTAAATTTGTATATTTGTTAGGCGAAATTAGAAACATGATAAAACAATTGGGTATTTAAAAACAAATGTAGAAATAAAAGTTGAAATATAATAAACAATGTTAAAGATTAGTTAATTATTAATTAAGATTATGTGTGAATATGTGAGAAAGATGTAATATCGTTGTTGTTTTTTAGATTGAGATTATTAGCTAGTATGTAAAAAAATTAACTCTGTTGAATTTTATTTTTGTATTTATATATAAATAAAATTAACTTTGTTGATTTTTTTGTATTTAATCGATAACAGCGAAGTTACGCATGTAACTGTGGTTTTATATATTCCGCTTTACGCGGCCATTGGGGCTCAAAAATCATTTATTTTGGTTAGCAGCCCCGTAAATAAAGATATTTTATCTATTCCCGTAGAATCACACAAGCGGGGATTCTCCCCGATATATGATTTACCAAAGAACAATTCCTTTATAATTATGGATTTTGTTCTATTTAAAATATCATTAAATATTCACAATAAATTAGGTTAATGGATAGAGAAAATGACTTACTTCGAAGATTTCTTCTTCTTCTGTATAACACACAAGAGAAAATACAATATATGTGACATGGTCGTCTGTCGTTTATAACACTTCTCACTTTGTGCCCCGGAGACTAATGTTATTTACTGGAAGTCAACTTTGTGATGGAGAAATTTCCTAAATCGTTCTTTATTCTATTTTTGACTAATCGCGAACGACCAAACCAATATCTCTATTAAGAAAAAGGCATCTCCTTATCGTGCAATTGAAAGTTGCTGATGGCTTGCGCCATCTATCGGAATAAATATAAACTATTCATTGATTTTTAATTATTCCAGAATTGGCCAAATATTCATTCGGGCTGTTTGGCCCTCGTCAGCGTGGTACAAGCTCTACCTCAACGACAAAAAAACTGGCCATTCAGGCATCCTGAAAAATCATCAAACGGGTAGTTAAGGCCATTAGCAACTTTCAGATGCACGATAAGGAGATGCCTTTTTCTTAATTTATGAACCTTATCCCAGTACAATATCACATTTGTACTATTTTTTTCACAATATCTCTATATTTAGGAAAGTAGCTTTGTCTGCTTTTACATTTGAGATGCGCTGTGAGATATAAAACAGCAAAGTCTTCTTCGTTATAGGCTCAGTGGAATGGATCAAATGTGGATGAATGATACAGCAAGCGTCTACCTCGTTGTATTCAATGACACAGATGGTCGTTAACGGCAGGTTCAAGTACTGAGGAGATAACAACCTGGGTTATGTTATTTGAACCGCTAAAACATGTTAAGACCACACTCATGGGCAAAACTTAAGGAAGTTTCACATTTTGATATCATCAGTCGTCTATTTTTTTTTAAGGAGACAGGCAATTTTTT